>FJOG01000066.1:142614-202070 GCA_900073065.1 Phialocephala subalpina
TATTTATTTAATATAATAAATAATTTATAATATTAAGATTAATCGATTTTCTTTAGTTTTATTAATTTATTATCCTATCAAATATTAATTCGTTTGCGATTTTTGATATTAAAATATAATTTTTATAAAAAAATTAGAATAATTTCAAATTTGAATTTTAAAGAAATAAATTTTTCTAAATAATATGATTCCTTCGAAATTTTAATTAAATAGCTTTTAAAGTATAATTTGCGGTTATCTTATTATTATATTAGTATTTAGTATAAAAACTCTTTTTTAGCGCAAATGCGCTCGTGAGAAAACGACGCTAAAATTCACTTTAACACTTCATGGGATATAAACCTTTAAACCTATCCTTCTTCTATCTATTAATATTTTACAAGGACCCTTGGAGCATCACGTTTCCTAGGCTGTGTAAGCATGATTCGAAGTATAAAATAACTGGAAATGGTCGAGTATTCCATGAGCATTATCCTCTTACCAGCATCGATTTCCGCCAACCGCAAATTCCGTACCCTCGGGCCCATACTAACTACTCGATATAACGTGTTTGTTTCCTAAAGTCTGGAACAATGCATATCCTTTGTCTCCATGGCATGGGAACCAATAACCAGGTATTATACTTCGTTCTTTTCAAAATCCGCCACAAATATATGGCAGAGCTAACCAAGTTTGCCGTTCACACCGACTTACATCTCATAGGTCTTCGAGATTCAGACAGGTATACTACCATTTTGAAACTTTGCGAGGATGTCAGCTCTTGGGATTCGGTCCCGGCAAGAACTTGACTGATGACTTCTATAGCAGCTCTCCGATATGAGCTAGGGGACCAACATACTTACGAATTTGTGGAAGGAACAATCCCGTGCCCCATAGCCCCCGGTAACCCAATTTCCTTCCTGCACATGCATCTCCTGGTACTTATCTGTGCCTCAACGGATCAATTAGGCTAATTAGTTTAAATTTACCAGAAATATCGTCGCTCTTCAATCCAGACGACTCTTACTATAGCTATTTTGATCCAAACTCTGTCAACAGTGCTCTGGAGGCACTTCGTCAGTTAGAAGAATATATCATCGCAGAGGGTCCATTCGATGGTGTCCTAGCATTTTCGCAAGGGGCAGGACTTGTTGCTATGCATATCATCTATCAATCCCTGCAAAATCCTAGACGGAACCCGGTGCCTCCATTCAAGTTCGCTATCTTCTTATCAAGCATCCCAGTGTATGATCTTCGAGGGGTTGAAAATGGGACTGGAATTAGGAAGCTTGACCCGGCATTGGATGGACACCTCATCCGGATTCCGACTACGCACATTTGGGGTGAACATGAGGTCCATAAGGCTGATGGCGAACTTCTAGAAAGCTTGTGTGAGCAGAAGATGACAGCAACCTTTGTTCATGATGGAGGCCACGAGGTTCCAGGGCTGAGTGGCAAAAGTGCTGTCACTGGAACTGTAAAAGCGATGAGAAGATCTATCTTTAACGCGCTCCTCCTTGAGTAAACTAGATTATCATTCCAGATCTACTTCCTCGGTATCATTGTCGGTTTCTTAGTCCATATCAACAACGTAGAGGGTAGTTGAGCAACTGCAAATCCTATCATGATCTTCATCTGCAAATTGTAGCCTCTCCCAAAGATAGCTCTGACCGTAGCTTGTACTTCTTGTGGCAATGATCGCATGATACTGGTTGTGTCAAGCACTTCGTTCACTTGCCCGATTGGGAGTACTCGTAACAAATCCGACTGTATGGCTCTGTTTATGGCACTAATAACGATTGCGAACCCTATCGTTCCTCCTAATACCCTAAACTGGGTTATCGCTGCCGAGCCGACTGCTACCTGGGGTCAGTAGGATTATCGTGTAAAGCAGAGAGCATGTTACCTAAATCCCATTTCATTACTACAACTGGTACCATCAATATCAAAAGTGCATTGAAATAACCCACTCCTAATCCTGTTATAACTTGGAAGGCATATTATGGTAGCCAAATGTTGTAAGATATGGGCGTTTTGGATAGCCCGACAGTTCCAGCAATCTCCAGAAAACCCTCTAATAACAGGATATATATCGGAAGAAGATTAACCTTGCTAATAAAAATGGCTGAGATAGTAGATCCAAAAGGTGCAAGAAGACCAAACGCAATGAGATGTACTGCGGCAGCAAATGCTAAATCGATATTGACAGTCTAAAAGTGCTGAGGTATCTGGATTATTAAAACTATGAGAAGTGTTCCTGTGAAGAATGTGTTCCTAGTTTATTTTAGTAAAGGTCTGTAGATATAGGACCAGGAGATATTACAGAATTATTCTCATATAAACACGGTTGGTTAATAATTGCCACGGAAATACCGCCTCGATATATCGTTGCCATATCAAAAACCCTATAAGTATCAAGCCAGCGCAAATCAATATCGGTAACACTAGGCGCGATACAAAAGAATATCCTTCTACTACTTGCTGCATTCCGGTAATAATCAGTACATACGCAGCAAGCAGTAGGGTCCCTCCTAGAACGTCGGCCCTCCGAATCGAGCCTCCCAAATATCCCTAGCGTGAGCTCGCCTGTATCTTGGGGGTTCTGTGCTGATTGGGAAATTTCTTTGGCAGTAGGAAGGTCAACAGCACCATCGAGATAGCATATATAGGAATGCTTTGGAAGTTTTTGAATATTACCTTGTTGGGTCCCCAAGTATAGGATAGGATTATATAAGGCGGGATCCGGATACCGAAGAATCCTTCTAGTTTTTTTACCTTTGTGTTCAGGAGGCGCATTTTAAGAGTTGCAATGATAGATCAGTCATCAGATTCGGTATATTAAGTATATCCTAGTGATCGAGGTTGATGTCCAAAGTAATGAGGGGAAATATCCGATGATTGATCGTCGAGGCCTAATAGCTGCCTAAATCTGAACAACTGCAGCAGCTGAACCAATCGGACCCAATCATGACTAGTGACGGTCAGTTCGGGCCTAAATGAACGCCTCGTGAGGCAAGGCTGTGCAATTATGCCGCAAAGTCCTGCCTTTAGAAACCCGGGTATGCTTATAGGACTTTAGTAGTATACATTTAGGGTCTAGCAATGGATTAATACACGTTCCGAAGGACAATGGCCCTTGCAAGTACTCGGAAGCTCCTCGGAGAGTCGAGAAGCCTCGGAAGAAGCTCTTATACCTTGCTAGCAGAGCTATGCCAAGGCATAAATCCCTACAAACGCCCTCAAACCCTTGGTGATACGCTACAAGGGCTTAGAGTAGATGTTTTTGGGCTCTGTGGTTGGTCCTTCGAAGAGTATAGAGTGAGAGTCCGGAGCGTTGCTTTCGTAGGGGTGCTAACATCCGTCTACTTATGTCGTCGTTCGCTGTGCCTCTTGTCCTTGATTTTTATGCCAGCATTGATAAGCGTGTAATTGGAATATCGATTCAGACCCAGCAGGGCCAGTACGACTTCATCAAAGAATCGAGATTATTTGTGCTTGGAGCCCTATTTCCTCTTCCGACTTTCCAAACAGCGCCTGGCCATCCATCATCTCGTGTAGATAAACTTCTCCGATCAATTGATAGACATCTTTTTGCCTGGACCCATGCTTTCGAAGCAGGATGGGCACGCTACAGCCGAGTACAACATAGATTTGATCGCCTTCTCTAGCTTGCCTTGGGCCGAGTCCAAAGCCCCCTTTCTCAGTGGTAAAGAACTTTCTATTCCAAATCACGCTCTGAACCCGACTCAGGAATTTCCTAATGCGAGTTGGTGTTTGGTTGCTGTTGATCCATTTCTGAGTGTCAACGTCCATATCCTGGCTTGGGGTCTGAACGCACTGCAGAAAAGCTCGCCCGTACCAACTAGGAGCTTTATTCCCACTTTCATCTCGGTCAGCTACAAGCGTTCGCCAGAGATCATCGTTTGATACGGAGAAGGAAATTCCAGAGTCGGACGACGGGCATCCCGCAAGGTCCAACCACTCCCGGAGAACCATTCCTTTGCTGGCGTACATGCCGGTAATAGAGACTTTGGCGACCTCTATGCCTCTCACACGCAAAGCTCTAATATTCTTGTCGAATTCTGCCCACGCAGATATTCCCAATGACGCATTGTACCATTTTTTGTCAGGAAGTCCGACCAAGCTTTCTCCATATAGACGATTGTTGGTGTTCGGGTCATCGTAGGTTGCGAATGGAGAGCCCAAGCTGGTCAGAACCCATGAGGGTAAATAGTCACTTGTCCGCCCTTGGCGAGTAGCCCTTTTCGAGCTCTTGTTTAAGGGTGCCCAATGTCTGCAAATGATGTCCAATGACCCAGACTGCTTAATACAATAGTCCACAAAGTCCACATAGACGTCTCTGATATCTTTTTCATAATCAGGAACAAATCTCGTCTTCTGATCGATATTCGCAAGAGACAGTAATCCATAGATCGTATCTCTAGGATCGTTTGATCCGAAGGGAACCAGAATTGATACGAGAGATTCCAGAGTGTATCTCCGGGAAATTATCACACCTTCTCTCGTCTTCCAAAATAGAGAATTGCAGATGTTCACCAGAAAAGGTGCTGGTAGCCTACGACATGCGTAGCCTGGATTCAAAAACGAGGCGTTCTCGCGCAAATTTGAAAAGCGATCGACCTCAGTGACAAGCAGTGCGATGGTTTCGGTAAAGTCCTCCCAAGAAACGGACCTTTTCCCCCAGTGCAAGACTGCTCTTCTAGCACAGGCAACTTCTTGGAGAGCCCGCAAGCGGGTAAACCACTTATTCCGCAGAAGATCCTCTAAAGCCTGCCATCTCTCCTTTCTTGATTCTTCCTGTACAACTCTCTCGAAATTGCTGATGTGGAACACGTCTTCAATAAGGCCTACAGGATTGTCATTATCGGAGGTGTCCGAACTTCCAGTTCCAGGATCGAGCCAAATAATAACAGAAGAAGCTTCGGCATATATCCTCCCGAAACTCAAACCCTGTGCGGTTGTCTCCTTGTTATCTTGCTGGTTGATACAAATGGCATCCACCCAGAGATGGCGAGTATGATCTCTCTTTCGCAGATTTCTCATGGCCATATAGAGGGTTGGCTGGATATATAGTACGCACGAAGTTTCGCAGACTTTCAACGCCTTGTTGGGTGGATCGCTACCCCAAACGTATGAGAGAGCATCATACTCCTGCTTACCCTGCCCAACTTCAACCAAGTCTATCAAAAGGTCTGCGTCTAGCTCGCCGGGATACAACTTGATCAGCCTGGTCGCATCGGCATCTCGCAAAGGCTTATAGCGGTATCTTAGACTTAGACCTTCCCCATTGGCAAGAAAGTCATTCGAGGGCCAGAAAGGATAAGTTTGATCTTCATTCAGGTGGTCATCTCGATCTTGTTCGAGATACCATGGGGAAATCTCTGATCGGTTTGGGGCTGGTTGCCAACCTGGGTTTGCAGCAAAGTTTTGACCATTATATGTACCATTACCGGAAACACTTGGCCTTTCAAAACCAGGCAAACTTGCCGGATAGTCGCTTTCTGCCGAAGGCTGAGAGTAGCCGTAGGCATCCATCCTGTCACCTGTGCTTGAACCCATATGACTAGGACTCATTTGAATCCCAATCTGTTGCCCTGGGTAGGCGGGGGATTCTCGCCCCTGCCTCGCCATCTGTGGTTCTGAACACGGGCGGTCCATCTTCTTGCAATTATCACATCTAGTTTCGGATGTTCCGTCCCAAACGCGACCCTCAGGAAGACACTATCATGAGTTAAGATAGATTAGTCTCCAGAAACATGTTCCAACTTGCTGAACTTGAGTTTACCTTTATTTTACTCTTACGGCAGGGTGCGCACTTTACCGTACTGAGCTTCCGACGCTTTCTGTCTAGAGTCTCTGCCTCAACATTCAACGAGCACGCATAGTTATTCTCGTCGCACCTGTCGCAGCTCAATTTATCCCCGGTCCGAGTACACTATCCGAGGAGTATCAGCCGCCTTCAAGGTTAGTTGCGGATTGCATTTTTTAAGCTTACCCTAGCATGGTCCTTCTTGCAGGTGTCGCATCGCAGATGTGTCCTGGTGTCCATCACGATGAACGTATGCTTCAGATCTATGCTCTGAGGGATATACTGCCCTTGCGGCTGCTCATGCTGCGATGAGGCGTGATTGTAAAATGATCGATGCGGAAGCTCAGGTTACGAAGTGCGGGCGAGGCTGCATTTGACGCACAGCGGGAAGATCTCACCAATTACAATTCACCAAATCACGCACTTACCAACTGCCCTCTGAGGATTTCGTACACCCATTTCGCTAATTCTACCAATCCCGCAATAGCGTTCTCGCGATGTGCGAGTTGACACTTGGCCTCCAAATATTCTCCGCGTTCGCATTTTTCGCTAATTCTACCACCGTTCTCTCGCACTTCGCTCGCACTTCGTTCCCAGCGCATTTTGACCGCTAATATATATGATTTAATATGTCTTCAACTGTTTCTCCTGTCAGCTTCTTTGAACTAAATTCCGTCTCTGCTTCTGCGATAAACCGCCGTTGGGTGATCTTGATTGATGGTAAAAAACCTCATCGTCGATGAACGTGAGGTTCCTCGCTAAAAATGAATGCAGGAACTCGGTGTATCACAAACCACATAAAAATACAACGGTCGGGGTATTAGGTGACATTCTGGAGCGAACCGCTTTCCAAGCGTCAAATACTATCCGGGCATTGGGACGTACGGTAGTCATTTGGACAGATTTGTTGGAGGTATCTATACTCTCTTTTTTCTCCAAGGAGTCATTGCCCCGTGCATGATCCAGAGGAGCTGAATACTGAGAATTCTCCAGAATGGGTTCATGCTAAGCCGCGAAACACATGGGCCATGTTTTGGACCCGGAGTGGAGGAGGCACGAAGAAGCGTGTTCCAAGATGATATAGTGTCCCAGGCAAGCGTACAGGCAAGGTGATTCACCCGTCCGTCTATCTGCGCGATCAGGCCAACGAAGGCAAGCCGGGCGAGTATCCAAAAGGTCTTCCAGGTCACACTCGCCATCCGCATCCTGATGGTGGATTTGTCTGGAAGAAGGGCGAGGGTAGTTGGAACTCTACTGGATCTTTCTGTGACAAGAAGAAGAACAAGTCTCGCCCGAGTCTGGACATGAATGCTGTTCCAGAAGGAGTTTACGGTGCCTTGGAAGGTTATTTGGGAGGCTACTATACCTGACTCGTTGCAATGCTTCAGGAATTTCAGGAAGGAGTATTATGGTAAGTCCCACTCCATGTATGCTACCGTTTTGGCAGAAGCTGACAATTCCGACCCGGTCACAGTAGCGATAGTTCTTGTAATCAACTTGGCGGTAGGTCCGCTTGGACGCTGCCATGCGTGCGATGCGAAATATTAGGACAGCTGCTCATGGAAAGCAATACGCCTATGGCGGCAATGAGCAAGCCACATCAAGGCTCTTCATCCGAAGTGGTAGCAGCGCAATTTAGACCATGGACAGCAACGGTATATGGAAATGCACTATAGCTTGCCGAATGCGATCGATGCAATAGGAAAAAGTTTTTCACTGCCATGAGCAGATAACGAAAGCCAGGCATATGTTAGATCTTTGCGGATTGAGTGCTGCTGGTAGTACGGGGCTGTAATAATGGAAAGTTTAATAAGCGAGACAGGAGTCGAATGAAAATATATTATGATAATTGCATACAAACTGATATTGGCACACTTGCGCATCTTCACAGAAGTTTCTTTGCGATCGGGGCTGGAGATTTGATGAAGCTTGGAATGAATCGTTGGGTTGAAGGAATTTTCAGGCAGTGGAGTGCCGCATTACGAGAATATCACTGAACGAGGCCACAAGGTGGCCCTGAATCTCAGCTCTAGCGAACCTTTCAGCGCATTCCATACCCTTCAACGCACATCTATTCAAAACGGAGATTTCATGTTCCATCAAATAAGTAGAAATTCGAAAACAAGCACGAATAACCAGCTAAGAGCTTGTCAAAACAAGAAGACAGCGCGTTACCAATGATCGCTGGCAGCGCTACGCCTGCGTTTCGGCTTTTGTTTCCCTAAACTGCCACGAGCTTTCCTCTTGGACAGCATCTTGAAAGGCCCGGACTTCTGAATACTGAAGCTTCTCACCTGAACTGGCCTCCATCCATCTACTCAAGTATCAGCCCGGATGCACCACGCCTCGGGATGAGGGTGGATTAACTTACTAAAGAAACGATTTCCCTAGCCCAGCAACGAATCTAGGAAGCTTGAATTGCTAACTATGGCAATCTCGACAGGTGGGCTATTCCTGGAACTCCTCATCTCTTCGCAAATTTCTGTGAAGTAAAACTTCAGGTTGTCGATCCTCCATTCGACATGTTTTGCGATCCAGCGTCCCTCGAGAACCTCGCTGTAATCTCTCGATACCATATATGTATCAACAACTCCCATAAACTCATCGAAACCCTCTTCCATCACCCTATCCTTTTCGTCATCTTCGTTGTGTTCTTTCCCATCGTACATTCTTCTCAACATGGTGAGAGTTGGACCTGTAGATCCCGGAGTTGAACCCATGCTCTGTAATTCCTGCATCAATACAACTGACGAGTTCTCATCAGCGTCCAGAACGGACTTGAGCACCAGACAAGGGGTTCCGACGCATCGGGTAAGTGGCGAAGAGAAAATATTCGTGATATACTTCTCGTGTGGGGTGAAGTCTTTCGAGAACTTGGCGCATTGAGCGCGGCCTTCTTTGGTGAACTTCGGGTCCCATTCTTCGCCTTCGCTGGTTTTGGGTGCCGTGGCATGGCGGATGAAATGGACGACGGACTCGATGGGTTCGTCTTCCTCAGGAGGGCGGTTTTTTGATCTGGTGAAGCTTGATGTTGGACCGGTCGGGTTGGTGGGTGTTGGTGGCGAATCTGTCAAACTTGAAGCTTCTAAGGATGAATTTTTCAGCACAGCGACTCCTCGTGGTTTCGCTTTCAGCTTTGTGACTGCTGACTTTGGTTTTGTTGTCGTAACCTTCGACTTTGTAGCATTCGTTGATGTCTGGTCTGGAAAGACCTTCCTTACCTGCTCCTTCCTCGGTCTCTTTCCCCTTGCGGATTCGTGCGCTGCGTCGCGGGGGAGCCACGTTGTAATTTGAGAAGCCGGCTGCTCAGTTGTCATAATCATACTGTGCCTCGTCCTAAGAACTTGGATCTCTTTGTACATTTTCGTCCTGGCAGAAAGCCCACAACGCAAGCGTGCGGGTCCCTTGTTCCCAAAATCAGCAACAAACGAATGTATACTCGACAAAGCAGAAATCGTACCATGAAATTGATTGTATTCACAGAAGAGCCCATTTAATTGACCTCGAATTATAATGCTGCTGGCGAGGAGCTGGTACGTGACTGGAAAATCTCCCCATCATCACTACTTTCTGATGGGTGAGGACGTCGACATCACATCCCGAAAATCAATCATCGTGATCATCAGGAAGATGGACGTAGTAAACAGACGGGGAGATAATTTGACAATAATATCAAGAACCTAGAATAGTTTCGTGGCAGCACTCGCTACGCACGCCGGGTCTTATTGAATGGAGTTGATGTTTGGGAGTGAAGTATGTAGAAAATGAGAGAGAAGGGCCTGAGATTGCGGCCAAAGGCGATGATTTTTGGCGCCTCACGTGCTGGAAGCCTCTGGAGCCATCGCCAAAATCCTCCGACCGACGTCCCAGCTTCGACTCAGCGCAATCAATTTCATTGGATCCTCGATTAGTACAGCACTTTCCACCCCTTCTAATATGGTTGGCGCTCCTAACGATTTGATTTTTCGACTCCGTCTTTACCGCGGCCGAGGATATGTCGATGGTTCCTTGGTAATTTCTCCCAGCACAGTTGCTTCAGCGCTCTGGACTTTCTGCCACATTGTAGGCTGTCCAACCGTGAAGTTCACTCAGCCCAGTTCATTCTATATCTTCTGTGCAACTTTTAATGTTTTAAACTTGGAAGGCTCCAACTCGATTCCAATTCAAATTTCTTGGTGATGACTTATGTATTATAGGAGGCATGATTGTAGGCTCCCGGTCCATCAGGGCAGAAAGAGTTCGCACCCAGGCACAGTCACGATTCCACTCTGGTTCCGTCATCATGCCCCTCTTTGATCCAGGCTCTGACTTCCATCGCATGACGACTTTGCAGCCTGGTCATCAAGGCTCAGGTTCTGGTTTCGTGCACGGCAGCTCAACACCGTTGTGTCTGGGTCTACTTGCCGTACTTCAACATTCAAAAATTCATTCGATTCCTCAAATTCCTCTCCCAATCTTCAAGAAACTCCAAATAACCACAACCCTCATCGAGTCATCTGTCCAAGGCAGGCCACGTCCTGAAAGCCTTCTTGTACCATGTCACCGCCTCCATACTCTCCCCACTATCCTCCAGCTTCTCTGCGATTTCCAACATCTTCCTTCCCTTCTCCTCGTCTTCCAACTTTCCGTAAAGCGCTTCGAAATCAAATGGAACAACTCGCCGATACCTGGTTCTTCACATTAGCTCGTGCTTACTCGACCACCGTCTGAAAGAAGCAGCTGGAAATGAGATCAAAATTCCACTCACATAACATCCGTCCTCAACAAAAACTTCTCCCCACCCCTCAACTCCTCCCCATCATGCCAAACCGTCTCTCGGAAAATCGCCGCAGTCCCAAGCACAGGCTGCACTTGTGCAAGCACCTTCTGCGGGATGGTGAGGAAACGTGTAGCGCCGCCGTTGGAGGTTGGGACGGTATTTAGATAGATGTTTACGGTTTGGAAGGAGCAGGAGTCCACCGAGGCGAAGCGTTGGCCGTCGAAATGTGGGGAGAATTTACCTCCTGTTGAGATATTATTAGCTTCCGGTTGACGCGGAAATTCTTCGAAAAGCCTCGACGAGGGAATGTCTAGTACACTCTGCCGAACTTGAACCTGAGGCGGGAGAGGACATACCAGGGAGATATCGACACAACCGAAACCTCTCATTCAATCCCTCAACTTCCCATTCACACCCATCGTCGTCCTTCACCTTGCCACTCATCTCTCCGTTCCCCATGAAGAAACTTTCCAGTCTCGACCAAAGCAATTCAGCTAATGCGGGGTCATCGAAAGCTTCTCGATCGCGCACAGTGGTCGGTGTTACATTCGAAGGAATGAGGTTCTTGTGTTGGGAGATGATGGTATTACAGTCTTGCTCGTTGAGAAGGTCCTTGACGACATGGATCTGTTGGCCTGTGGAGAGAGGGAGGAGGGAGTATATGGGGTTCATGTCGATGCTAGTGGAGTTGGGGTGCATAAGGCTGATGATGTGCAGGTGTTAGAGGGAACTTGGTGTTCTGCAGCTGATTTGCTGTAATTGTCTGGGTAGATCTTATTACTTAAGAATTGAGAAAGTGCGAGTTCTTGCGTACACACAATACGAAAAAAAGCGGAGTCTCGGGTGATGTGAAGTTGATGCTGTACAGGGCTTCGGGTTGGAACTTGGGTTCGAGGAGGATCTTCTGCGATTGTCCAACTACATCTTGTTACTTGGAACTAGGGGAAGTATGAGTATTTGAATACAGACAATGGAAGGCTGGGGTGAAGTCTTGAAGCATGGCTGAGACTCAGCCTCAGACTGAGGCGCCTCGGCATGAGTCACTTGACCGAACACCACAATACGACGAGATGCATCGGATCAAAATGCAGGAAGTACAGGAGACTCGACGAAAGGAATCACTCTACAAGGCTTTTCGTGTGTCACCGACGATGGGCGAAAAGGTTTGAAGTGATCTAGACGGCGCGGGAATGACGGAATGAAACACACTACGGCATTTCGCACAATAGAAAACATCAGCGAAAACCTCACTTGGTTTTCGCGCAACTCACTCGTAGGGCGAAAAGCGAACATGTCACAGGAAAACATAAACCCAACATGATGTGGTAGACAGACTAATTTTCATTGCAGGATTCATCAAAGAATCGTCCCATGTTTTCCATCACTCAGCGCGTAGTCGCTAGATGTGCCTATGTCCAGCCTCAGCTGGATGGACAGGAGCACTTCCGTATTTGCCATCAGCTTATATCAAGCATATTTCTTCCTTTGAATTCCTCCACCTCTATCAAAGAAGAAATCTGCCTGCTCTGTTTGCAGGAGCCCACGCCAATTGAACCATTGCATGATGAAAAAAGAAAAATCAAAGAGCCATATCAAATCCGTCTTGAAACCTCTGCCTCTCGTATCATTAATAGTCATGAATGAGAAGAAAGATCTGCCAGAAAGATCATCCATCCGTCCGTCCACTTTTGTCTATTGCGCAAAAACCATGATGTATTCTCAAATGAGAAAGCAGAAAGAGGAAACAAATTGTGCACGATCTTCTCTATTTAGGGAGCAGCAAAAAGGGCTGCCCGACCCTCGAATGATTATTGTTGCTGGATCCGAATGATTTTTTTCGAGGAACATGACCGTCATAATGCGTTCTGTGTAACCCAAGGTAGCACTCCCATGCAAAACCCAGGTAAAAGAAAGCATCATGACCGGTACGCCGAAGGTGGCATCTCATGCATCTGCCTGATCGCCGTTGATCATCTATGGGGTATCGAGAGACGAGGACGAAGCGACAGCCAGGAACAAAAGACAACGCTATCTATTTGAATGCCGTTCGATGGTCGAAAACCGCGAGTTAAGCCAGCCCCATTTACAAGGGACAGGAGCCGGCTTGGTCGAGATAATGCCGCCACCAGAAAGTCGAAAGTGCTGCAAATGTCGAAAAAACGAAGCAAGTACCGAAAGAAAAGAAATCGTATCCCGAGAGATACCCGTTGACGCCTTTGTCCCGTCTAAGATGTTCCGAAGTCGAATCAAAAACGAACAAAGATGCGTCGAATGATGGCAAAATTACCACCAAGATTGGCCACTGCCACCTCCAGATGGGTTGCCATAGCTTCCACCGCTAAAGCCACCACCATATGAAGGAGCACCACCACCGTAGGCAGCTGGAGGAGGAGGTCCACCAAAGCCACCGCCGTATGCAGGGGCAGGAGCACCACCATATCCACCACCAGAGCCAAATCCTGGTCCACCTCCAGCACCACCTCCGAATTTACGGAAATCGCGATTGGCTGCACCTCCACGGCCTCGGCCACCAGAGCGTCCACCACCACGTCCGCCACCTCCAAAGCCAGAGCCCTCACGAGCAATGTTCTCGAGGAATGCTGGAACGTCTTGGTTGGCCTCCTTGAGAAGATCGATGAGATCACGAACTACACCACGGTTGCCACGGTTGAAGAAGGCAGTGGAGATACCAGTGTTTCCGGCACGACCAGTACGACCGATTCGGTGGACGTAGTCATCGATATCAGTGGGGAGATCGTAGTTGACGACGTGCGTCACGTTCGGAATATCAAGTCCACCTTAAAGCAAGGTTAGTTGATGTTTGAAGCATAATCGAAACGTTTTGACAAAAAGAAAAGAGTCCAGAAAGAGTCCAAAAGTCCCTGATTAGTGGGGAGAATTAGTCGAGCTTAGAGCTCGACGTGTTGGGTGTGGAAGGAACGAAAGGAGGAATACATACGAGCAGCAACAGCGGTAGCGACCAAGATTGGGCATCGGCCATTACGAAACATTTCCAAAGCTCTTTCACGCTCGCGCTGGGTTCGGTCGCCGTGAATCGAGGTTGCAGGGAAGTTTTGGTTGATGAGGAAGTCAGAAAGGGAGTCGGCCATGCGCTTTGTCTCGACGAAGATCAAAGTAAGACCAGCGCCGTGAGTGTGGAGAATATCCAAAAGAACGGAGCGCTTGTCCATGTCCTCAACGTACTCGACCTTCTGAGTGATGTTCTCGGAGGTAGAACCAACGCGACCAACGGACAAGAAGACGTAGTCCTTCAAGAAATCTCTGGCAAGCATCTGAATGTCTCTGGGGAAAGTGGCAGAAAACATGAGAGTTTGGCGGAGCTGAACACCTGGCATATCCTCGCCCTCAACAATGCGACGAATTTGAGGTTCGAAACCCATGTCCAACATACGATCAGCCTCATCGAGAACGAGGTACTTGATGTTGCAGAGGGAGATACGGCCACGTTCGATCAAATCGACAAGACGACCTGGGGTGGCAACGAGGAGATCGCAGCCTCCTATAAGGAATGATTAGTCAATGAATTGAAGCTGTTTGAAACGTGATGATGGTGCTGTGACAGAAAGAAAGAGTCCGGTAGTAATGAGATAGTTCGAGCTGAGGATGAAGCTGCATCATGAGCCGTGATATCGATGTTCGGACGGCGTCCAAAAAGTTCCAGTGTTGACGACTTAGACGAGCTCAAGAGCTCGCCGTCGCCGCCGCTGCAGCCGCCGCCGCCAATACCCTGAGCTTCTTGGCGTGTGGTTTTCCGTTGAGATGGGTTTCAAGCCTCTTGGCAGAACAAGCAGCATGTTGGCAGGGTTCGCACCAATGCGTCTTATTCGCCACAGCTCTTGGAGAACCACCTGAGCCTTTGAGGACTTTTCGGACGCCGGTGGCCTTCTCTTGGACCTTTTTGAGGTGTAGAGGTGTCAGCAGGTGAGTTGATAGCTTCGCGTCGCAGTCAAAGGTTTGAATGCAGACATCGCACTTGAAGTTCTGCTCTTCTAAGTGCTTCTCTGCGCAGGCCTTCGTTGTGAGAGCTTTGGCGCCTGGTACTCTGTTGGCTTCGCGTCTGGCAACGGAGGCAGCCTTTCTCTCGGCAGCAAGACGGTTGATCTCCTCGGGTGTAGCGTCCTCGTGGTGAGCTCCGATTTGTTCGTTTATCGAGAAATGATTGCAGCAGCCATCATAGGTAAAGCTCTCGCGAGACCAGGGACAGAGCGCAGGCATAAAATAGTCCTTTGTACGACTCCTCATAGCCCAAAAGCAGAGAGCGAAGACAGACTCCAGTATGAGGAAGAGGCAGCGAAGCTGAAATACATCCGAAGCCATTGGTAAAGCGGCCCAGCACAGTAGGCATTTATGAGTGATGTTATAGCCTTCTTGCAGGGACGTCTCGACATAGTGAGGAATGGCAGAATTGGCAGCCCCGGTTTGTATTCTTTTGTCGTACTGGGACATTCTTTTCCGAATGCCATATGTGCCCTCAGTACCACTGCCAATGTAGATGCGAGGGCGACGAGCTGGATCTTCATGCTCAAGCACCAAGAGGTAGACGGCCCAGAGCTTCTCAAGATGTAGCGGAAGAGTCTTGAAGTAGGATATCGTGGGAGGAATGGGAGACTGAAGTGTCTGCAGCAGGCCGGGAGCAAACTGGAATGGGATTCGCTGCATGAGATTCTCCATTGCGCTCTGCGTAGGAAAGGCAATTTCGTGCTCGAGATTCTTGAGAGCACGACTGGTAAGAGACAGGCAGGTCCAGGCAAGCCATTGAATCAAGACTGAGATGTCATTGAAGATCACCAGCTTGGCTAGGAAGGTCAATTCTTCGCTGGCAATCAAGACCGTCGTCGCCGTGGTGGTTGATTCTTCGTCGGCGGTCAGGTCTTCGTTGGCGGTCGAACGCTTCAGAGAAGCCTTGTCGGTTGACGAAGATTCAGAAACAGCGGTCAAGCCCAGTGACTTGTTGACAATGGTCGTCTTCTTGGATGGTGCAGGTGGCTCCGAAAGTACTTTTTGAACCGTCCCCTAGTACAGATATAAGTGATTTTGAAATCACTTAAATCGGGGGCCCCGATTTGGACAGAACGGGAGCTTACCCTGTTCACCATGGTCATCAAGGGCTTCTTGACCTTGTCGATTGGTGTAGAGTTTCGACCAGCGGTCATGTTCTTGACGGCATTGTTGGCGGCAATAGTGGACAGTGGTTCTCGGCTTGTGGTCGACGGTCGGACGGCGTCCAAACTCTTGAGGGACTTGCTGGCGGTGACGGTTGAAGGAGACTCCAAGAAGGCGTCAATGTTTCTCTTCTTCGACGTGCTCCAGCTGGTCAACATGTTAGGTGCCTTGACCTTGGCCTTGGATCCTCGGACGGCGTCCATTGCCAGTGAAGCCCCAGAGGCGGTCTCCTCCTGTCCAATGTCAGTGATATAAGTGATTTGGAAATAGGTTAAATGCTTACCAAGTACTGTGAGGTGATCTGCTGCTCGCTCAAGGACCAGGAGATAGCAGATCCAGAGCAATTGAACTTGCAGCAGCAGAAGCTTGACGCAGGAGGTTGTGGTCGAGATCAGAGAATCTCTTGCGGACAGGATCGAATTGATTTCCAGTGTTCTCCAGTGTTCTCCGGTGCAGGGAGAGATGTGGTGAAGATGAATCACGGTCCATGATGGAAGGAACTTTTGTAGCACTTGCTACTTCACGGAAGGAAGGTGTGTTGTGTTGGGTTAGTTGACGGGGAAGGAACGAAAGGGACTACACACGCTCGATTTGGCGGAGTTGAGAACCGATGTCGGCACCACCGTAGACAACGCAGGGTCGGACCCATGATCGGTAGGCGAACTTGCGGGACTCGTCATAGATCTGAGACACAAGTTCACGGGTGGGAGCAAGGATCAATGAGGTTGGGTATGCCTTGCGTTGGCGACCGAAGTTTCCTGCAGCACCTGCCGGGGGAGCAGAAGGACCGTTGATGAAGGCTTGGGAAAGGATTGGGAACAAGAATCCACCAGTCTTTCCGGAACCAGTTTGGGCACAAGCCATCAAGTCACGACCACCCATGACAATTGGGATGGAGTACTTCTGGACTGGTGTAGGAACTTTGTAGTGTGCAAGCTCGATGTTCTTAATGAGGTGGTCGTCGAGGGGAGGATTCGTGAACTTGAGAACGGGCTCGGGGACATCGTGTCCGGAGGCTTCGACTGGGATATCGTCATACTTCTCGAAGTTGATACCGGTTTGTTGCTTGGTTGGGTCATCTGCCACGCCGAAAAGCTCACGCTCGAGACGTGGATTAGCAGGACCAGCAATGTGCTTGCCATCGCGCCATTGGCCATCACCACCACCACGAGCTGGAGCAGGGCTTCCGCCACCGCTACCACCACCAGTAGAGGGATTACCGTAGGCATTTCGGTTGAATGCTGCAGGCTCCTTGTAAGTATCCCATCCAGGACGTCCAGCAGGCGCAGGACCAGCGGGGTCATTACCACGAGGTTGAAAGTCAGGAGCAGAAGCCCAGTTTCCACCAGCACCGGGACGAGGTGCGTCACCTGCAAAGCCGTTTCTGCTTGGGGAAGTACGTTAGCATGCCATCAATATATTGCGAGGATAAATATTCTTTGAGAAACTTACGCAGCAGGTCCCCAAGCGCTACCGTTGATACCACCATTCATTGGGGGTCCGCCGTTGGGAACTGGCCCAGGCCCAGGAGCAGGTCCGCCCATCTTACCTCGCATATGAGGAGGGATGTAGGATCGTTGCTCAGCGCCGCCAGGTCCGCCGTTGAGGTTGAGGCCGTTCATGTTCAGATGGTCCGCCATGATTGCGTCGTTGTTTTCGGGTGAGGCTGAAGGATTGAAGTCGTTCGTAGGAATCTGTATTAACGAGGTCGAGGTTTGGAGGGTGTAGAAATCTTCTTAATCTCTCCTGAAAGACCGTTGGATCTAAAAGAGAGTGTAAAAAGATGCTGCGAAAAGATCTATGAACCGAAACGCGATCGAAACGATTATGGAGAAAAGAAGGCGTGAATGCTTCCTCGCTCTCTGTAAATCAAGAGCGCGTCGAGGGTCGTGAAACCGTGATGTACTGTAGGGGAGATCCTCAGAAAGAACAAAGACTCTCTAAAGAAAATGTGGGAGAGGAGATGTTGTTGTAGTTCGGGAGATGTAGAAGAGGAAGAGGAAGAGATTTTTGGAGGCAAAATTTTGTGATACAAGTCGCTCTAGATCTCGCTTGCCGCAATTGGGACTAGCGCACTTCCCTCCTGCACGCAGGGCATTATGTCAGCGCTTTGGCCAAAAGGGTCGTCACCGCCTCCTTGGAAACGTGATATTCAGTTACTCTACAAGTAATGCAGCTGTTCGAGAGTTCGAGTTCATCTATGTTCTTCGGTGCATGACACAGTGCATCTGACTCAGGTTGTGACAGATGCTTCAGACGATTCTCCAACAGCTGTTGTGGTGGCGAAACATGCGCACCAAGTCCAGGCAGCTGAGAAAATCTTGCAAGGGACTTCGGGTTGGGACGGCAAGGGGGGAGATTCCTATTGGATGAACAGCCTATGGCACCGTTCCTGGCTTAGTATGGAAAAGGGGGTTCCGGGTCTTGTTAAGGGGATCGCTGCCTCATTTTCTCCTTCTTTCGTCTTTGATTTGATTGCTTTCTCTGTGTACTTTGTATGGTCTCGTTTGTGGTCTCGTTTCGTCTAGAAAGGGGCGACCCATTCACCTGGAGGAGGGAAATCTATTGTCCGGCAGCCTTGGCTCCCCGGGTGAGGCACGGACTCGTCGCAGCCTCACCTTCTCCTTCTTTCATCGAGTGTTTGATCGCTCTCTCTGTAATATAGCATCGTTTATGGCCTCATTTCCCAGGGGCGGGCCACTCACCCGGAAGAAGGAGAATCTATTGTCCGGCAGCCTTACTGCAGTCCTCTGGCCTGGGAAATGTCTGGACGCTGCAGAGTTGCGCTTGCTGCCATATGCATATTGGTGAAGTTGAGCAATTTGTCATCAGGCCGTTTGTGGCCTCGCTCCAAAGAGCGCTTATGATTCAAGAATGTCTGTTCTTCAGAAGTCTTGTATTGTTCTTGTCTTTCTCGGATTTTAAGGACAGACATTGGTCCAGGCCAAGTTGCAGTTGCATAGAAGTGAAGCCCGTTAGCCTACTCTATCATTATGAGGTTTGTGCTCTCATGTCTAGCTACATATAGCTTTCACTTACGAATCTTACCCTTATATTCAATTGTTTTGTTGTCGTTCTGGTTCTCTTTGCATGGATGCGGCCCCGTGTGGGTAGCATACTGACGTTGAGATTGTGAAGTCATCAGTTCAATGTAGCATCCCGGAGCCATAGGAAGGACGACATGCAGGTCCATCTGCCCCTGCTTGTTCCCCACCCATTTTGTAATGCTGGCAGGAGCAGAAGGTGGCAAACTATAAAGGCAGGTATTCCAAGCTGGAAGGTTCTATGACCCGCTTCGTGGCCTTGTTTCTGAAGAATAGCTCAGGGTCATGGGAGGGAAGGGAAGCCTGGAATTCGCAGCCTTGCCGATCTAGATCCCGTCACGCAGATTGTGGTCTCGTAAAACAAGTCCACTCCTTGGTCATTTGCACGACTTTCGATGTTCTTAGCCGATACGTTAGAATTCTTGTCAGCTTTGGCATGAGGAATGATTGCTTAGCCAAAGACCATCGCATTATCTGGTTATGGGATTGTGGCCTCTTCATGGTTGAGGGTTTGGATAGCCAGTCACCTGCAAAGGGATAGAGGTTTGAAGAGACTACCTACTTGTGCTAGTGGTCTTTGTCCTTCTCAATATGCAAACTGGACACCTAAGTCTGGGTTTTGGAAGATATTGCTTGTGGTCCTAATACCTACCAGCTCCAATCACAAGCAACAACAGCTAGTTGTCACACGTCATTCCTAACGGGCGGAGATTCTACTTCTGTCAGGAAAGGTGAGCAGAGCTGCTCTTGAGGTGAGTTGGGGTGACCAAAGCGTGGGGGCCATGGTTAAGAGGGGGTGGTCCCGTTTTGACCTCTTGGCTACGCCTGCTACCATTGTCCAAATTTAGAAACCGATGTTTTGGAGCCCTCCTTAGCTCCGTATGGGCTGGCCGCATGTAACTAGAGCTCTTAAAAGCCACGCCACCACAGTAACCACATACCCACCTAAGTAAGTAGTGGGTACCTGAATCTCTTTGCAGCACGTGACTAGAAACTTCGCGCCAACGACGAGAAGACTATGGCAAAGCGAGAGTGGTCATCCCTGCCAATGTCCAAGGGGTGGAGTGAATCTTGCAGCAACTTTGGACTCTATGTATCTAGCAATGTATAATAAAGACAAATTCAGTAAGATATAAAAGTCTTGTTAGCCCAATACCATATCCAAGACTTAGCGTTGATAGAATATCATTAAGGTCTCAAGCTCTATCTCCCCAGTTGCTCGCATGTGTTCACCCTAGGTATGGCTTCTCTTGATCTCAAAATTCTCTCATCCTGCTCGAAATCATGACCCCAACTTTCTGCACTGCACTTCCAGGATCTCTCTCTTCGTCTGCTCCTCTAAATCCTTTAGTTCTTGTATTCTCTCCAATCTCTCCTTCTCGTCTCGTATCCTATCAATCCTATCTTTCAAGATCTTCAACTTTTGTTCCTCGTCTTCATTCTCCGCCGTCGATATATCCCCTCTCTCGATTGGAACAGATGGTTGCGGTACTTCCCCCCCAAGCGATGGCGAAACTCGCGGATCCAAACTCTCCAGTTCCTGCGCAGACGCAAATAATCTCTCACTTGTGTCTTCTTCATCACCAAAAGACACAATATTCCTTCCTTGCTCTGGAGCCAGCTCATGCACAATGACATGCTCTCTCTCCGCATTTGTGATTATAGATTTCTTCAAAATGCTTACTCCTTTCCCTTGATTCTGTTCGTCCATTTCTGGGACATTGTGTTTCGTGATCAGCTCGTGCCGATTAGCATTCGTCAGTTCGTGTGTGTTGGGTGGCGGAGATCGATTCCCTTCCTCCGGTGGCGCTTGTCTTTTTCGTCGCGTCAATGTGATTCGCCATAATGCAAATAAACCTAGCAAAAACAGGACGATGACTCCGATTGCGATCCCGGCTTTAGCGCCTGGAGAAAGTGCGCTATTTGAACTCGATTGATTGTCGGTAGCTGTTGATGAGGCGCTCGGTATAAATAGCGAAGTCACCGTCGCCGAACTTGTCGAAATCGCCGTACCTCTACTACTACTACTGAAATCAGCACCCGCCGTCGAGGTATCTGTCACTGTGACAGTCGTGCCACCAGAATCAGTACTCGTGAAGACGAGAGTAGTAATAGGTTTTACCGACGTAGCTATCGTGGTCGACGTTGCAGTGACGGTAGATGATTGAATAATGCCTAACAATGCGGCGTATGTGGTGATCGTGATAATTGTCGATGTGATAGTCGTGTAGCCTATCGAGGATATCCTTAGGATTGCCATTTTCGAGTCTCACCATGATTGTTTCCTTTTCTCCAATGCGACGAGGTAGAGTACCGAGGTACAGTAAATTTTTTAATAGCACTAGTAGGGGGACCCCTGATACTCCCGAGTTAAGGACCCCAATAGCTAGCAGCACAAAGCAAGAGAATATCCAAGGACAAAGTCAGACAAAAACCGACTAATAGATCAGGTGGTCCAACACCTTCCTTCGAAACCTTCTCCGCTGATGGTTGTTCAAAGCCTGCTGCCTCTTCATCCTCTCCACCCTTTGCAGCCTCTACAAGCTCCAAGGCCCTTGCCTGATCTCTCCTTCTAACCCAATCTCTCAATTGCGCTACCCCTCCCTGCCCCTTCGCAAAAACGACAAACTCGTTTTTATTGACATCAGTAGCCTGTTGAAGCATCTGGATCGGCACCTCATACCACTCGTCGATTTTCAAATAAGAGCTCGGCCCTAGGCTAGGATAAGCTGGTACCAGACTCCCGCGGGACCAGACAAAGTGACTTCGAAGTCGGAGTTGGATAGGGTACGGCTTTTTGGGGGTCGGGGAGATGGGGATGTAGTCTTCTTGAGAGAAGGCGTGTGGGGTGATCTATGAGGAGTTAATTAAATTTCGAGTTGGGAGGGGAACACATACAGGCATGATTTCACATGGTGTTTCTTTCCTGGAACAATATCTGGAGCCAAGAACATGAGGTCGTGAATGATGTCTGGGATATCAGGACCTGTAATTCCCAGGTTCTCGCATACTTCTTTGTTTTTGAAGTGGTAGATTCTACCTTGGACATCTTTTCGTTGAACCATGTTTCTTCGGGGAACGAATGGGAGGAGTGCTGGATGTGATGGCAATTGACCTCGCAGGGCAGAGACAGCCGTAGAATTAGAGGTGAGGGATGGGGAAAGAAAGATGCTCATGCCTCATGGCTGCTTGAGTTCTTTATACCGGCTCTTGCAGATGTTGGAGAATCTGCGAGTTCGAACGAGATACACGGCTTGCGTCAATATTGCACTTGAACAAGCTGATGCCAGGTACCTGAACATGAAAGAAAGCATGGCTCTTTCGAGACAGACTCCGACTTCGAACGGTCCAGTATAGAGGTGCGTTTCAAACACCGTGAAAAGATCGGATATTCAGCGCAGAACTGAAGAGAAGATTGCATAGATGAGAGCCGACTCCAGAGGGTCCAGGAAGTGATGTTTGTTTCAATCATCCGCAAAAGAAAGAACATTCAGCGCAGGTGGGCTCGTTTGGACGACAGTTTCTTGATACAAATAACATGCATCCACCAATGCCGGCGACTACTAGCCAAACTCGACAGAAGCCGTGACTTCACAACTTGCAGCAGATATGTTCTTTCAATCACCCAGCACACACAGAACATTCAGGCTAGACTCAGAGAAAACCATGCATTCAAAGCAAATTCTGCCATTCGCCAGCCTTCTTAATGCCATGTTATAGTACAGTTCCCCATTGTCCCACCCATTTTTGGTACTTCAAGGGCAAGCAATTCTCGCCTCATCATCGTACTCGACCTCCTTGATACCATCCTTCGTAATAACCTTGACCAACATGCCCTTGAAATCAATCGGTAATCTCCTCTTCAACTCATCCGTGCACATCCTCAGAATCTTCAATCCTTGCTCGTAGTCGATGTCCGGATGATGATGCTTATCGAGAATCGACAAGCAGTAGTACTGTGCATAGCCGTGAGCAGCGTATGGTAAGGGGGCCAACGACGCTAGGTAATCGAGCCAGTAAAGGGAGGGCTTGTCGGTGATGGGGTCGACGCCGCCGAGGAGGAGGTTGACGTTGTAGGGCTTGCGGGATCGGAGGGAGGATGCGAGTTCACCGCGGACGAAGTGTGCGACGGCAGAGGGAGAGAGGTCGATGTTGTTTCGCATGGAGTAGAGCTGAGCGTTGGCTTGGATGTATTCTGCGAATTGGACTGGAGCGGTCAGCTTTGCTTTGCAGAAAAGATGGATTGCATACTGGTGTCTCCAGCTTCTCCTGAGAACGCCATCAAGGTATGCTTGTTTAATGCGCGGGTCTTGTCATCGGAAGCTTTGAGAATGGTAGCACCTCTCATTGCGGCCTTCGAGGCGGCGATGAGGGTGAAGTCCTTGCCAGTTATTCCTAGTAATACCTCCCTATAATGTCCCAGATCAGCTGGATGATCCAGAGCTCGACCAGAGGTATACTTACATGCTGATTTTGGTTCGTTGTGGTGGTGATTGAGGTGTTGTGAAGGAAGGCTGTCGATGTGGTTTGGAGCTCCAACGCGTGGAGCTTGCTGCCTCGCCTCGCGACTTCCCTTAGCGTCAGGGTCGGATTTGGTAGAGAGAAAGCGATGCAAACACAGCAGGAGAAAGAGCTTTCAAAGTCCCTGATTATCTGGGAGAATGAAATTCGGAAAACTATCAATTCTAGCGGACCTCTATTTATGCCTCGTCTCTTAATTCTAGAGGCACGAAGTCGAGATCAAAGTATCATCACGTGCTGTCTTACGCTTGTCCATTTCCAGACCCCCTCTCTCTTTCCGCCCGGCAGAATAATAATTTTCTTCGAAAATCGATGTTCAAGTCCCGCACAGCTTCTCTGCAGGCATTCAAGTCCATCACCACGCCAAAATGTCCTCCTTCTTCACCATCCCGAAGCCGAAGAAGCGCAAGATTCAAGATACATCTGGACCTCCCAAAAAACGAATTGCTTCCACGAAACCCACCCGAGAATCCAGACCAGCGCCCAAAAGACCCCAAAGAGACGAATCTATCTCCGGCAGCGAAGACGAGTCTGACGGCCCTCGAGATGCGGAAGATGAGGTTGAGACAAGTGGAAGCTCGGAAGGAGAAGAGGAGGAGACGGCTGCGGAAAGGAGATTGAAGCTCGCAGAGCGCTACCTCCAGAATGTCCGTGAAGAAGTGGTAGATCCGGAAGGTTTTGATGCAGAAGAAATCGACCGGGACCTCATCGCCGAACGTTTGAAAGAAGATGTTGCCGAGACTAAAGGCCGTATGTATAGGAAATTGGCAGACGACTTAGATTTCGGATCTGCGAAGCATAGCTGGTTCAAGTGGAATTCTGAGAGTGTTACTGGAATAGCTACTTGCGCGCCGTGGGCGTATACTGTGAGCAAGGACTTGGGATTAGCGAAGTGGAGGATACAAGACTTGCCGGAACATCAATGGCAACCGAAGCCTGGGAAGAAGAAGTCCAAGAAACCGACCCCGCCTCCGAAGAGAAAACCGGAACAAGTTGCGTTTGCGAGAGGGGATAAGTCGAAAGCGAAGGACAATGCGTATGAAGGACATGTGGATACCATCCTATGCGTGGCGGCTTCACAAGATGGCAAATTCGTGGTTACAGGAGGGAAGGACAGGAGGATCATTGTCTGGGAAGCAGAAACGCTGAAGCCGCTGAGAGTTTTCACACATCACCGAGATACTGTTACGAGCCTTACTTTTCGGAGAGGAACAAATCAGATGTATTCTGCTTCTAAAGACAGAACACTCAAAGTCTGGAGTCTAGACGAGTTAGCGTACGTGGAAACTCTATTTGGACACCAAGACGAGGTCGTGGATGTGTCTGCTCTGGCGCAAGAGAGATGTATAAGTGTAGGCGCGAGGGACCGTACAGCAAGATTATGGAAGGTCGCGGAAGAAACACAGTTGGTGTTTCGAGGAGGTGGAGGAGAGAAGAAAAAGAAGCACAGCAGCAGCAAGCCCGCAGTCCAGGAAGGAAGCATGGATAGAGTGGCTATGATTGACGAAGAGACCTTCGTCACAGGAGGCGACAATGGCTCGTTGAGTCTCTGGGTTATACACAAGAAGAAACCCGTCTTCACCATGTCGCTGTGTCATGGAGTTGAGCCAGCGCTGGAACCCGAGGAAGCTTCAGCAGAGACTCATCCGACTGCGGACATTGTCCCAGAAGCTCAGCCGAGATGGATCACAGCCCTCGCCACGATTCCATACTCGGACGTCGTACTCAGCGGAAGTTGGGGCGGTCAACTACGAGCCTGGAGAGTCAGCGATGACAAGAAGAAACTCGAGCCCATTGGCTTTGTTGGTGCTTCTGGCATCACTGCAGATGGCAACATCGACGGGAATGTCCAAGAAGAGCAAAACAATGTTCGAGGTATCATCAACGACATCTCGGTCTTCGAACGTGGTGATAGAGGCAAAGACGGTGTTTGTGTCGTGGTTGCAGTTGGGAAAGAGCACAGAATGGGAAGATGGCAGAGGCAAAAGCAAGGCAAGAATGGAGCGTTGGTTTTTGAGATACCCAGATCGCAGACGGCGAAACGAAATGGTGTGACTGTGGCTGAGGAAGATGACTGATGGACTGTAAAGACATAGCATTGAAGGCGTTGGGTATGAAAATAGCATAGCGAATTTTGTGACAGTAGAGGTTTGCATTGTGGTGTGCATTTCCACTCAGTAGAGTCATGATGCTCTACAGTACAAATACAATACATCTCCCACAACGCAATCTCTCTGCGCTGTACCTCGTAACCTCTTAATCTAATGTTCGATCCATATATCTAGAACGTATATCATAGAACTTCTTATTGGTTTTGAATTACTGGGATATTGACAAGGGAAGACACATCAACAAGAGGGTACATGGTGTCGAGCCTTGGGTATATTCTTACAACATCATCTATCTACCAACTTTCTTCTTTCCCTTGCTATCGCGTCTCCGTTCCCAGACCTGAAGATAACTCTCACCCAGATACAGCAGTTCCTTCTGCGTCTTCTCCACATAAAGATCCTGGATTTGAACCCACTCCTCCCGACTCTTATCCTGCAGCTGCACTTTCCAAGCATGCTTCTCTGCCTCTCCTTCTACGCTGTCCTCTCGTCCTCTGACTGCTTCGTGAACGATGTTTCCTACTAAATCATACCATATTGGCTCGCCTGGTGGGTGGAGTGCTGGGTTCGGTTCGACGTATGGTGACATGTCAAGATTTCGGGCGTCGAAGGTTACGATTGTGGGGTTTCGTTCGTCGACGAATTTGTTTTTACTGAAGCGCTTGATGTGGAAGAGGAGGTAAGGGGGGAGGGGGTGGAGGAGGCGGTAGCGTTTTCGTTGGTTGAGGTGTTCTTGGGCTTTTAGGCCGTCGTATTTGCTCAGGATGTTCGTCAAAGGGATCTGGGGGATGATATTCTTCTCCAACTCGTCCTGGAACAGTGGTGCAGAGGGAAGGTCGAGAGTTAGGAGCATGAATCGATTGACGTCCGTTTGTACGGTCTGCGCTTCTTCGAATCGTAACCTGTCTCCTGCGTCGGCTTTCGCGGTGATGGCTTGTGATTCTACCTTCAGTTTCCCCTGGAAGACTTGCTGGATCATGCTGCTTCCTGGCTTAGTCTTGCTTCCTCCCAGTGCTAAGTGAAGATTGTTGAGAAACCAGGATAGGAATTCCACAGGGTCGGATTGTTTCGTCAAGGTGAACTTTTTGCTGGATCTGAGGGAGATTTCTTGGAGGAGTTCGTGAGGAGAGACATGGGATTTGAAAGCTCGCGGATTCCAAATCTTTCGAACGAGGATGGATAGCCGTTTTGCGAGCTCTGGTCGTGTCGAGAATTCCTCCAGCATGAAGTAGTTTCGCAATGGAGGAACGTGGGACAGTGCTTGCACCACCACGTTGAAGTAGTCGTTGTCCTTGATGTTGTTCATTCCCACAAATCCTGGTGTGTATTCCTTTCCTCCCAATGCCCAAGCCGTCTGTGATTTTCGGTCCAGAGCCATAACCTCTCCCTTCGTATATGTGGGATCAGACACAAACTTGATGTCGTCCAAGCTCTTGTTCTTCACTTCGTACCCCTCTGGCAGAACATACACCTTCTGCGTGTGCATATTGATATAAACATGATGCCCCACCTCCAGCGCGTGGAAATACGCATGCGATTTCGGACCTCGTCCTTGGTAGTATTTCCCGCAAACCAGGCACGCGTAGACGTTGATGTTTGACAACGACACAGAACACAGTTTCTCGAAGTCGAAATCAAGCAGACTGCGGTTGATGGTGTCGAGGTAGAGGTCGTCAAACCCTTCAAGGGGAGCATTCTGCCGTATTACTACAGGCGCAGCTTCATCTTCTTCCTCCTCTTCGACAGGCTGCTCTTTGGCGTGGGAGGGTAGCGATGCGCCATTGTGAAGTTCATGAAAATTTTCGACGCGGGACTTTTTTGAGACGGGAGAGTCGGTACCGGCAACATCCTCAAGAGCTTCTGCAGCTCCTCGTTTTGCCATTGTTGGAGATTGTCGTGGGAAGGGAGTTGGACGACGTGTTGAAGAATTTGAGCAGCTTCATTGTGTTCTTGACTGCCTCGATTCCAGCCTCGCGCTATGACGATTGGGGACTAGCGCTCTCTCATGCAAACGTCCCTCATCATTCGGGAGGTAATGTTTTTTTTGCGATTGCATTGCCTAGACGACCTATAAAGTTTAAACAATTGCGACTCTTTCCAGTACTTTGATATCTCCTAAGTCCATGGAGTCGTTGAAGTTCCCGCAAAGATTCCTTGTTCTGTCAAGCTCGCCGGCCGCTCGCCGAGCGAATTACATCTTCGGGCCTCTGTGGATTTGAAATCCAGCTACGAATTCTAACAAGTCTTCAAGTCTTTGCTTGAGATGTTTCTCCATTGTTTTAGCCGCTCCCGTTCATTTCTGGGTAACCTTTATAATCATTTCTGACGTCTTCACCTTGGCGACATGCGATGGTCGTTCGATTTGTAAGCGGGCGTCCAGCTGTTCGAAATGATGCTTAAAGTTTGAGCATATAAAAGCCTCCTCTCCTCATTTCTTTCCACCGTCCTGCTGAGTTGAATAATATCCTCAAGTCGTACCCAGGCTTTAGACAAATACAATTTCATTCCTTTTCAAACTTCTCAACTATACCTTCAGTTTTCATCCATTACATTGGGATAATCATGGCCTCGTCCAAGATTCTTCTCACTGGGGCTACTGGCTACATGTAAGTATTTCTCCAATGTCACAGCCTTTTGCTCATATTCCCCAGCGGAGGCGCTGTCCTTGCCCAGATCCTTGAGTCCATACCCGATGTCCTCGCACAGCACTCTATTTCAGTCTTGATCAGGGGTCAAGAGAAGATTGCTGTCTATGAGAAAATGGGCGTGAAGCCGATCCTCTTTAAAAGTCTCGATGAGACCGACTTCCTTCAAAAGCTTGCCAGCGGGTATGATAGTAAGTGCCATCCCCAAAGTGCACGACAGGCCTCAGTCTGATTCTCGTAGTCATCATACACACTGCTTCTGGATTTCATACTGCATCAGCCAAAGCATTGGTCACAGGACTTGGAGACAGGAAGAAACAAACTGGAAAGGAGGTCCACTACATCCATGTAAGTTGTCCCGAGCCGAGACAATGGAACCAACTCTAATGTTCACAGACAACCGGGACATCCAATCTCGGCGACCAACCCATTAGCGGCAAATACCACGAAGACCGCATCTTCTCCGACAAGGAAGACATCTTCGCCTACGAAAAGATGCGCGAGAGCAAGCAAATCTACGCCCAACGAACCACCGACATCGCAGCCGTCGAAACAGGTCTCGCAAACGGAGTTCAAACACATCTCATCATGTCTCCCACTATCTACGGTGTCGGGAGTGGAAAATTCAACAAGCTCTCTATCCAAGTCCCGAAATTGATCCGTGCTTCGTTGAAAGCTGGCCACGCATTGGTCATTGGCGATGGGAAAGGTGTCTGGAACTACGTTCATATTAATGATCTTGCGGATCTCTATGTTATCCTGCTCCAAAAGATCCTGAATGGAGAAAAGGTCCCAGTTGGAGAGCAGATTATGTTCTCTGAGACTGGAACCTTTGCTTGGATTGATCTCAGCCAGCATATCGCAGATGCGTTGCATGAGCTGGGTGCTGTCGAGACCAACGTGGTTGGACGGGTCGAACTTCAAGATGCAGCTGATCTCTTGGCTAATGGTAATTTGTTGGGTACTGAGCTGGGATTTACTTCCACGTAAGTTCAATGTAGGTGGTGCTGGACTCCGCTAATTGGTTTGAAGCTCCATAACGAAGTCGGAACTTGCGAGGGAATTGGGATGGAAGCCGGTGAAAACAGAGAAGGACTTCAAGAGTCATTTCTTGGAGGAGGCGAAGTTGATTCTTGCAGAGACGAATTGAGAATGCGATGCGAGGCCATATGAGTGTAGCAATGTACAATATCTCAAACGGAGATTGGCCAGAAATGAAAAGTTCTATCATGATACTGACAATGGCTTCAGCTTCGGGCTCTGCTGAACCTCGCCTTTTCGATATCTAGACACCGTCCTACTTGCGGAAGAGCGAAGGGAGCAATCCATGGGGGAAACATCTTAGATGGATGAAGGTTTGTTCTGAGCGTTGTCTGCTATGTTTGAGCTAGCAAGATGTTAGCTCCCAATGTCCCGTTCGCCATAATGGCACCCAGCCGAAATGGAGCAGCTCAAACACAAGCCTACTACCCCCAGTCTAATCAACTGTTCTGTTCGTCTTCTACAAGAGGTCTGCGGCCAGAGCCATGCCTTCCTTACCAGACTTTGCGTGTCATGTCGTTTTGATGTTTGCCGAGCACTTGACTCCTGACTCATTTTCTGGATTTATACCTCCGTAGGCTACCAACCATTTCGGTCCCATGGAATGACTGGACTCGTGTATTCACCAACTCTAGTCGTTAGGACTATCTTTCCTAGCCAACATTTGCTTTTGGACTGTTAGACATTGGCAAAATTTATAATTACCCCAAGGTAGAAGTGGTGCATTTTCAGGCAAAGTTAAAACCAAATTGGATTCAGACACAATAAACTTGAACACATTGAACTTGGAATAATGGCCCCCAAAGATGCAAGTCCCATCTCTGCTACGATGTTTCAGTCATCATATGGAAAGCTGCGAAGCAAGAACTGCCCTTGGGTACATACAAAACCAGCATTGCTAACCACAAGAAGGAACAAAACGCTATTGCTGAACAGGAGCTTCAAAGATGGGTGGGCTTGAGACGATATTCTTTTGACGGCGATACCGATGACGAAGAATTCGTCGAGCCCAGGAAGTCCCTCGCTAGGTGGCAACAAGAAGAGGGTAAGGAGGAGAGAATTGCGAAGATAAAAGGAATTATCGACGAAAATCGTTCGAGTCCCGCAACAGTATTCCGTCTGTTCCCGTTCCTGCCACTTGAACTTAGGCGTACCATCTGGAAAATGTGTCTTTCTGATCCCAAAGTTCTTCATGTAAATTCGTCATTTCACTTGTCCTACAATCTCCGTCATGACTTCAAGTTATCTAATATGGCAAGGCCAACTACGATGCTACCATCTTGGATTCACGCCGTCACCCGGGGACTGCAAAGTACCACGGTGTGTGGATGTTTTGCAATGGGATTACTAGCCTAGAGATCACACAGGTATCGCGTGAAGCACGCTCTGAAGTTTTTTTTCCACGATTACTGCCTCGTTTGTTTCGACAGAGTCAAGGATCCTGAAGAGCGGGAAGATGCAGAACAGTATGGAGGAAGACCTCGATGGTTCAGCTTTTCCTGCGACACAATGTTCTGGAACACGAACGCATGTAAGGATACTTCTGCTGTCGTGGAACACCCGAGGTGGCCCTCTTTTGATCAAGATACCCTCGCCCAGATTCAAATTGTTGCGATAGGTGCGGGGTTGTGGAGAGATTGGCACTTCATCAGGCACAAATTGTACATACCGGCAGACGATCAGGACGAATGATACGCAGATTTGTTGGAGGTGGAATGTATGCCGTGATATGGCTGCTTTGAAATGTGCTTGCATGGTGTTGGGTGGTGCTGAGGTGTCCATTTCGGGTCGAGCTCCATTGGAATTTGATGATCTGCTTGGGGACGAGGAGGTCCTAGGTGTGCTAAAGCTTGTGATGGAAGTCGGTGGTGTTTTCCACGAGCTTGAAAATGAAGCTGCCCTCGAAGTGGTGAGAGTAGAGGAAGCGGACGTTGGCTCGGCGCTCGGATGCGTGTTTGATATCTTTGAGCGAGAGTCAGGGTTCGAGGAACAATAGTGGATAGGAACAGGTTTTAAAAAAGTTTAAATGTTTGTTCTCGTCACGAAAGTTGGCAGATAGCGAACTGTGCAGGTATAAAGAGGAGAATATGAGGGAAGTGTTCGTGTTCGAAGATGATGTGGTTAAGCCAGCACAGTGCGAGCCCCAGCATAACGCGTCCGTCCTCTTTCAGAGGTTCCTCTTTTTCTCGGGCGCGAGCATATCATCAACGGAAGCTCCTGGCCTATCCAAATATCGAGCACCGGGTGCAACACGATATTGATTGTGGGTGCAGAGGTATGACATGTGCACAGTACTTCTTATGCTGGATGAAAATGGAGCTCCTTCAATGGTTCATTCGTGCGTCAACATGCACCTAACCAAAGCCATGCATGGTTTCTTCTCAACGCCATCGGAGCGGCTTACCGAGTGGCTTTTCTCTTCCGTTGCTATTATTGGGTTGTCGCAATTCTTATCTCCTCCTCCCACAAGCCTCATCGTCAGCTGCATATATTGGAGCCGCAAGCGGAAACGGGACAGTTGCCAAGCGTAAGCATAAATGCTTCCACCTGCATGCCGATCCACTGAATTGACCTTGAACGCTCGGACCTGCATATTCCCGCTGCCGAATTTCGATAGCGTGGTGACACCAAATGTACCTTTATCTTTGCAATGTTCCGCTCGATCTCAACTCAGCTTGTCTCGACTGCTTCTTTTTGCACGTGGCTTTGTGTTATTCCAAGGCAGATGAAGGGACATGGATACGGCTTGATAAGCTGCTGTAAGTTCAATGCACGGCTCGGTGTTGGATTCTTCAGCACAAATACGACCCCAGACTCGCTGAAAAACAAAATACATTTCCCCCAAGGTTAAAAGGTACCGTGCTCTCAGCATCTGCCAAGTATTGTATCTCTCTCTAAAACAAATTACCATCTATCAACATCGAGAAATTTGTTAACCTGCCTTTTCACTCAAAATGCTTGTCCAAAACCTATTCCTTGCACTTCTCGCGGTGGGAAGTACAGCTGCGTGGAAGTTCCCAAGTATGCTCTGCGCGCTTCCTTTCAACTGAAGGAAAGCAAAAACTAACCAACAAATAAAGTCTTCCATTTCGCGAAAGTACATACCCAAAATCTTGGAAGTGGAAGCTTTGCAAGCTGTGCAGCTGTGTGTCCAAATGGCGCGTAGGTCTTCCCCAGACACTTTCCACTCTTCTTCCTCCCTTCGGTTTATCGATATCAATTTCTTTCCTCGATACTTTGATGGGATGTGAAAGAAGGATACTAAAAAAACCGACAGTGCATACGACTCCTGCGTAGATTATTTGCAAGACCCGTGTGCCTCTGTCAAACGAGACACGATTGGGAGTGGAATCGAAATGTCCTAGTCTAGAGGACTTCGAATGCCTTGGCGAGCGTTGGAGAGGGTGAGTTCCAGCCCAATGGAAGGTTACCTCGATTCAAGGCACGAGAATGCTAATCAAACTTGATAGGATCGCGTATATGTGTGATGAGAATATGTGAAACATTTTCGAGGATCGGTACTCAGGCTTTTTAGTCGACGATGAAGACGGTATGTACTGGGAAGCATGAAATGCTAGAATTAGAGTATATGTACTTAGGTTTCTTTGCAAAGGAAAAGCATCCGATTTCGCAGGGTAATCCAAACTTCGTCATCCCAGTGTCTCATGCTTGATTGAACATCAGATCGAGCTGGTTTCTTGACTGGCCAAATTACTTCATGGATTCAAGTCCTGATGAATGCCTCTGCATTGATAGTACCTCGATATGTCGCTTGTGTAGAATCAACGATGCCCATGCCTTTGACTCGAACGCATCATACAAAAGGCCCGGTATCGAGCCATGAGAAAATTCCAACACCTTCACAACACCAACACGTGGCTCAGCTACCGTAGCTCTCCATTCACGCCACCACTCAAACTTCCTCTCGATGTATTCGATCACGGCATTCACGTCAGCAATGCCGTAATTTTCCATCGCTGGTTCCATGAATCCTAGACTGGTGTCAGATGGAATCGACTTGATTGTAGATTTTAAGGGAAGGGGGAAGCTGAAACTATATACACATAAAACAAGGACCCACTTAGTGTTCCACGTGACCACCAACTGATAACTGGCGCCCCCCCCCCCCCAAGCATCCAGTTCATCGCTCTCCATTATAACCTGGACCGATTTCAAGGCAGGAAAAGAAGTACAGACTGCCGCTTTCCAGTTTTCACACGTTTCATCCTATCCATATCCATGACACAGCTCACAGGTCACATCATCTCCGAAATCCTCTTCGAACTGCCATTCTGTCCACAAGCCAGCTCCAATCGTTAGATTCTGGATCTTGAGACTGATGGACTCGATAAAAGGAAAGGTATTGGGTGGAAGGACCTTGTCATCATCTTCTTCCCAGGCATTGGTGTTGAAGAACATGATATCTCGCGAATAACTGAACCAGCGAAGTTGTGTTACGTCTCCTCCCATGTGAATGAATGCATAGTTGTGGAAGAAGACTTCGGCGCGAGATTCGCGGCATACTTGTGAGAGAGCGATGGAGCGGTGAAGCCGTTGCTGAACATCCAGGTTCCGTGATATTCCCTGTATATTCTAAGATAGGTCTTGCGACTTGAGCTGAGGGTTGTGGATTCGTAGTATACATGTAGGATTTGCGGATCAAGGAGGCTGAATCCCCACAGACTCAGGATTAATTTTCCCTTTCGCTGATTCCGTTTTAGTCTGCGGACGCGAGCAAATGCTACTTTAACCTGAGCTGAGGGTGAGCATACTTGAGCCGAGGGTAAGCATCCCTGAGCAGAACCTGAGCATCCTGAGCACCATAATATGGGACCCATTTTGGCCTCCCTGCGTGCCCCGGCTACAATTTCCTTGCCGAATTTTGCCCGGGAATCAGTTTCTGCTCCCTTACAGGTTCCCGAAGGAGCAGATTTTGGATCGAGCTCATGTAGTAGTACTTCGTACCCCCTTCAAACGAGGCTCTGGTCCACTTGTAGCTTTATCGGCTCTATTTTTCCTAGGGACAGCTTTCAACAGGCAAGAGACTAGTCGAGCTCATGGCAAACGTTGAGCTACTTTGTATTTTATACCGTGGGACGGCTAACCCCGAAGATCTCATGAGCCTCACCTTGACAACACCAAAAATTGACGAATCCAACCCAAGTACATTTTACTAGATATACCTTGTATTATTCTTAGCTTTATCTCCGACGTCAAGTCTCTTTACCGCATCGAGCCGGTATCGCGCCTCTTGGCCCTGCTCAAGACGCAGAAGAAAGCCTTGCTAATCAGCCCCGTTGCACGTTTCTTCCAAACGACTAAGAATATTCAAAATGTAAAATAACTGGGCTATGTTTCCTACTTCTGCAGACCCTAAGTGGGAGTATTCGGATGTCCTACAAAGCCAGCATCTAGTTTCAAGTCCTCTTGTTAAAGTATTCCCCAGTATTTTATTCCTGAAAGACTCCAAAAATTATTGGATTAGCATTTTTGCTTTGCGCCTATCCCGCCTCCCGTGCCCCGGATTGGAGAGCCTGCCACCAGGCTTGCAAGTTCCGTCCGTAGCTACAATAGCTAGGATCATGAGAGACAAGGTTGTGGCACTAGTTGATGCAGAATTGACCGAGTCAGGAGGAGTATTATTGGGCTATGTCAATGATCTCGAGTTGCTCCAGCACCAGAAATTCAAAGAAATTCAAAGCATTGACTGTATCTTGAGAACTTGATCTTGGTCCTTTTCATTCTCTTTCTCGAGAATCTAAGGAATAGTGCCTAGATCTTCGTAAGCACCGACATTCCAAAAGTCTTGAAATTCTCAATTCGTCGTACATTACCTCCACACCTTCATTTAAATAATGAGCCGCCGATTTGGACTAGCTTATCATAACTCCGGATTCGCACCAACTCCCAATCTGCCTCGCATCCTCTTGTTAGTCATATAATCTATCCTTCCTCAAACTTTGCGCCTCGACCGTCGTAGACAACGCAATGTGTCCAACATCAGAGCCAATATTTACATCCCCAATAGCCACGCGAACGCTTTGCAAAGCTCTGGTTCTCTGCAAGCCGTCCAGATGCGATGCCTGGCCGACCTTTGCATAGGGGTTATCGCGAGTACAGGAGGATACATAGCCAAGAATGTCGGGAGTGAGAGTTAATTTCTTGAGGAGGATTGATGATACTGCCTCGATGAGTAGGAGACAAGAGATGACCAACAAGAGTCCTACAAAGACCCTGTTACAAACATATTGATCGCCATCGAAGCGTGTGATCTGGGTCTGGCTCGCGTTGAAAGATACGTCGGAGTCGTAAAAGCTGATATTCGAGGTGAGATTGCCGGTAAGGAACTGGTCCGCGTATGTTGACTGCCAGAAGGTATTGTAGGCCAAACCCAAGTTCCTGCTGAAAACATCTGGCTGAAGACTTGAGAGATTTGCCCATGTAAAGGGCGTAAAGTCTGCAGTCGTGTCACTGAGCCACATCTCTATCAATGTGCTACCCTCCTTTGTCACATGATGCACAGCGCCTATTGTTGCCAAGGGGAATATATTGAAAGCGTTGCCGAGAGAACCGTCCGCTGCGGGTCTTTTGCTCTGGTCTGTTACTGTAGCTCTCATGGCATTTACCCGACAAGATTGGCCTTGACAGACGACAAGTGACTCAACATCTTGAAAAGCCAAGTCACAATCTGCAACGCTAACGTTTTCGGTATTGTCGGAGGTCATGGAAGTCAAATTGAAGGAGGCAATAACGTTGGGAGAGCTGCTTTGTGTAGTAGTAAACTGCATCATGAAGCTGCTCACAGACTGGACTAAAGATGAACTCTCGCTACCATTGTAGTGCAGGAGATACCTGAGTTGGCAGTCGACACTCCAATATCGACTCAATATCTGGAAGGATGAATTACCATCAGCGGGAATACCGGCGACAGGAATACCAAGCAGAGATGAGTAGGAGACTTCGTCGTCATAATTTACAATAGTCCAATCATCGTCAAGAGGTGGATCAGTCAGAGTTAAAGTGGAAAGGGTTGGGATCTTGACGTTTCCAAACAAATCCTGGGACGAGTTTTGTAGCTTGCGCGTGGTCTTAAGGGCAGTCATGAAAGTTGGGCCATACGATGGCCAACCTTCAAATGACGTATCTGCTCCTCCCATATCAGAATCCATTGCTGCTTCGATAGATAGGTAGCGGACGCTACTATTGGCCAATACGGCTATTGGTGATTTATTGAGGAGACGGAGAGCTGACTGGCCACCAACGGGAGACAATGACCAGATCAATACTATTGCGAGTCCAAACAAATTTGCACCTCTCAGTGCAATTTGTCTTTCCACGGCTGCGAATAGGGATTGGCATCCAATCAGCCTTTCTAGTTTCTGCGAAGGTCAGTATTACTAGAGCATAGGAATAGTCACAGCCCAAAAATGAAAGTCATACTCCTAACGTTATTCCACGCTCAGCCCAGAACAAGCCCAGTGTTTTGAAGAATTTTCCCGTTATTGCGGCAAAGACAATCGGAAATATGGTAGGTGACAGCGAAATCGCCGACTCCACGTTATGACCCAGAGCAGATGTCGGCTTCTTATCTAGGGAGATTGCAATGGCAGCCAGAGCTAGAGTAAACTTCAGTATTACGTTCGTAACAACTAAGAATGTTTTCGTACAAAACTTACCAATAAAGAGGATTGGAAATATCGCCAGAATGATATCTCCGGAAAAGGTGGCCCATTGATTGAAACCCCACTTCCCTAGGACTTTTGGCGATGAATTCTCTTGGCGGGCTGTCGCAGCCTCGCAGGAAGGCAATGAAGATTGATTGAATTCATCGTCTAGAGATTGAAGAGGGTATACATAAGATGTCTGGATCGGACTATATCTTTTTGAAGACGACATATCCTAGATTTGCAAGATAGAAAAGAAGTGGTGATCAAGAGGAAGACGCTTCAGAGCAGAAATCTCGGGGTGCAAGATACTCATACCTACACGGAAAAAGCCTTACATACTTTTTCAAGCTACCTCGTCTACAGCGCGAATGACTTCGCGACTCGCTCCCCACGAACCGCGGAGCTGAAAACCGAAACAGTAGGGATACCCGGTTCTGCAGATACAATGCCAAATTAAGAACAGCAGCATGGCAAGGCATACCGTAGGAACTAAGAATATTCGCTCAGCGCTAGCATTTTAGGGTCGTTTTTTTTATAGTAAGGGAAAGTTTCTATTACAACGAGATAAGAAGATGCGGAAAACGCGCAAATAAAGATGCGTATCAAATGCAACTTTCTGCTTATTTAAATATTTGATTTCAAATTGAAATTGGGGTGAAATGATTGAATGTTCTCGAGGCTGAAGTTTTGGCAGACAACCTTAAATCCTATAAGCGAGACATCTTGATCATCTGAGTGGCCAGAAAACGGCCCTTGGGGGCTGAGAAATATAATATTTTTCTCAAAGATCACTGTCGTGGTCGTCCTAAGAGGCTGTGTGGGACACGTCCGGAACTCCGGTGCGAGAGATCAACGATGAAGTAGGGTTGTTGGGATAACCAAGTTTGTACCGACTTCGGGAGGTGTGGCAGGGGCGCGCTTGATGTTCGAGGGGGCTGGGGGAGAAGTTGTGGGGGTTCGGGCCTGGCATGAAAGGTTCTGCTACCGCTTCACGGGTGGGTTATTTATTAAATTTCGGGCTCGAGGCTAAGAATCCGGTTCTTGGAATCAGGGCCCTACCCTGATGAGGTTCGAGTTCGGTGGCCATACACAAGCCTCAGATCGGCAGCTCAGGGTTGCTCAGGGTACTCAGGGTGCTCAGGTTACTCAGGCGAGTCGACTAAGCCGAGGGTGATTAGCGCCTGAGCAAGAGCAGCAAGTTTACTAACCCCATGCGGGGCACAAGAAAGGGAAAATTGATTCTTGATACCCAGATCTTTCGACGCAATCCCTCGGGGGTGAGGAATGGAAACTTGTAGAATGGAGCAGATCCGGCATTCAATGAAGCAGGTGTTGGCGATAAATCCTCCTTTCCTTCTTCTGGCTCCTCGTAGAGAACAGCAATCAAGCCCTCGACATCTGCTCTCAGTCCTCACCCTAGCCCGTGATGTCGACCATCGAAATCAGCGTAAGTTGAATGTACCGATAGGTTGTTTGTGAAGAAGGTCTGCACATTGTCGGAAATTGTTCTGTCAAGACTGGGAGGTGAAAAGGCTGCATGGGAGCTAGTATGTACAGCTTCCGTGTTAGGCATGATTTCAGGTCTGACGGGTCCTGTTTTTTTTCCTTTCGTTTGCGGTCTTCCTTCTGTATTCCGGAATGTACTTTCAAAGATCAAGCGATTTGCGCGATACTTGTGTCGAATGTAGCAGATGGTACTGGAGGGGCAGCAAAGATGTATTTGAAGTGATCGTGATGGCACTAGCCAGTCATTTCTTGGGACCGATACCCTTTGTGGCTCGGCGAGGATCAAAACTTGAGTCAAGCGGCAATGAGAATACGAAATCACAGAGAAAGAAGACGGAATTTGGAATGAGAGATAAAAAGAGAATGAAGAGGTAAGTATCTTGAAAAGGGAGGAAGCAAGCAGGCGATGGGGCCTTGGAACAGACTTGTGTTTTGGGCACTCGGTCTGCAAGCAATGCACGCAAGCTAGCTCCCGATGACTATTACTAGCACAACCGTAGATAGAAAGAACTTTCGCAGCCTCTCCTCCCAGATGTTCTCCTGCTCAAGGAAGCCCACAAACCAGACGAACTGAATCTCAATCTCCCAACCTCAGCTGGACTTTCTCAAGCAGGGGAAGGCTGGGATGGCGTGGCGGAAGGACCAGGCCAGGCTAAAAGTCCAGGCCTGACTGAGAGATTGAGAACACTGCAGGGGAAAGCTCCTATGATATGTCGTCATACTTTTTCATTCGTCGTTTGGCATCTCTAGACCATGATCACGTCCTGATCCGACTCTCGACGCCCATTCGTCGTCTCATTTTCCAGCAACCCTAACCCACCCATAGCACCCAATGTATACTCCATCAAGTAACTCTCATCAGTGAGATCTTCTATCCGCTTGTACTGACGGTCAGAGTACGCTTTCAATCCTCCACAGATCTCATCTAAGCTCTTTCCTCGAGCACCGACTTTCAGGTTCGCTAGTCGTGAGGCGGGGTAGCTCTTCACCAGTACGGAAAGGATTCGTTGCGCGACAGGAGCTGTTCTGTTGTTGGTGTTCCAGTCACGAATTCGAAGCAGCAAGGCAAATATCTGCTGGTCGGAGAGAGAAGACAGAACCTCGTCGACTGCCTTGACACCGCACAAACTGCCATGCTCTGGAGGATTGACAGTGACGACAGAGGTGAAGAGTGACAGCAGACGTGCTGGGTGATTGAGTTGCAGCGCAAGTGTGATGGCCTCTCGATATGATTTTGAGTGGATGTAGTTCTGCAACTCCTGTTCCTGCTCCACGAATTGTGTCGCAGCAGCAGTGGTGGCAGCTTGTGTCGAAGTAGTCGTATCTTTCCAGAACGTAACGGTCGAGTCACCACTACCCGAAACAATCATGTTGGTAACAGGATGAACAGCGAGAGCCCAGACTCGATCTTCATGGTTATCAAGAGTGCAGGCATCTTCTCCTGTATTCGCATCCCAGACTTTGACCAAGCCGTCACCTCCTGCACTGGCGATTTGAACATGCCTCTTGTTCCGCTCCTCGGGGTTTGGAAGGTTCAGCCAGGCGACCTTGAGAACGCTGTTGGAGTGGCCTTCGAGAGTTCGGACACAGCTGAAATCCGACAAGGTCCAGATCTTGATCGTCTTGTCACCGCTTCCTGTCAGGATGAGACCTTTACCAGCTGCTGGACCGCTTTCGCCTGTGATGGAGGGTGTGTCTTTGGGTGCAAACTTCACGGACCACACACCACGTCGGTGACCTCTCAGCACACCTGTCACTTCTCCTTCCTCGAAGGACCAGATCTTCACTGTCTTATCTTGGGATGCAGAGGCAAAGTGTTGTCCGTTATGGCTGATGTCGAGAGCATTGATGTCCTTGTCGTGAGCTTTTCGGGTGTAGATTGCTTTGGGAGCTTTGCCGGAATCCTTCTTTGGTACGACCCATCGTTTGATTGTGCGATCCTGAGATCCGGTCAAGACAAATTCGGGTGGGTGTTCGAGAGGAGACTTGAAGGCAGATGAGGATTCTGCGGGGATCGTATGAGGAAGAGCGATGGCACCGAGAGACTCGGCGTGGCCTGTGAAGGTTGCATAACATATGAAAGACGAATTTACAGCATCAACCCTCCATAGGCGAGCAGTATTGTCCTTGGCTCCTGTTGCTATCCAATGTCCAGACCAGTCGATGTCCAAGCAAATGATAATATCGTCGTGACCTTTCAACTGTGCAACATCTGCACCAAAGTAATCAGAATCCTCCCCTGACTGCGATAGAGAGACAATTCTGATCTCTTCTGAATTGGTTGCCAGAGCCAACAAGGATCGATCAGGAAGCAGATATCCAAGATCAATGATCTCGTCGTGGGTTCCTGATATCCGTCGAATCTGGGGAAGCGAAGAGATGGTTCCGTTGACCTGATCGAGGGGATCGGTAGAGTGCAGAATCATGGTGTGGTCTGCCTGGACGGAGAGGATGTATGGCAGACCTGGTATTGATATGGAATCCACAATAGCATCGGCCTCTCCTTTTGGTGGCTGTGGTTGTGTGATTTCTCGCCCATTCTCTGTTTCCCATATCCGAATATTCCCATTGACGCCCCCAGTGTATGTAAACTTCCCAGACTTCACAAATCCTGCCGCTTCCACTTCTTCCAGCACTGGCACAACCTTTCTGACCTTCCATGTTCGTGCATCCCACCACATGATCGTTTTGTCTCGGCTTGCTGTGAGGAGGGCGTTTTCTTCCAATGAGTAGTCCAAAGAGGTTACATCAGAGACATGCGAGTCTAGGACAGAAGCACAGTTCCGTTTGTAGAGGTCCCATATCCGAACTTTGCCATCTTGACTTCCACTTGCTAGCCTGAAGCCTTTGCCTGCTTCATTCGCCTCTTCGTCGTTGCTTTTCCTCCGCTTTCGGTTTTGCGAGGAGATTCCCGTCTCTGCATCTTTGCTTACCAGCTCGAAGAATTGTAGTGCCGAGATGAGTACGTTTGGTCCTCGGAACGTATGTGTAATGTAGCCTCCTGTGATGTCCCATACTTTCACTACTCCATCTGCAGCACCTGTAGCTAGAAGTGTACTTGTCTGGTCCACGGCCAGGACTACAACGGGCGTAGTGTGGGGTTTGAGAGTTCGCAGAAGTTCGAAGTTTATGCTAGATGACGAAGATAGGGATGGCTTCAGGGAGTATATTCGCATCGATAATGATCTCGAGCAGATAATAAGGTGTGAGGCAGAGGGTGTTACTGCAGGAGGTCAGCGGGGTCCAAATGGAGGGGCTAGCAATATGCACAGGTCAAGGTTGAAATGAGTTCTCCATCCTGCGCATGTATCAGTTATAGCTCAATGAATGTCGTGCCTAGTTACGTACTCCTTCAATCTTCGCCAACTGTCTGCCAGTGTTCAAATCTGTCAACAGTGCCTCTTCTCCCAGGGTTGTCGCAAGGATGCGCCCCGATTGATCGAGGGCAACGCTGCCGCCGGTGTATATTGGCTGTATGGTGTGCTCCGGCTCGAAGGTGGTCTGGTACGGCGCTTTATTTGCCATTGCGACGGCTTTGCTGGAATTGAATGCTCAAGAAAGAGTGTCTATTCTCTTCAATGTCCAAGAGAGCAAAAATATTTCGATGTTCGCGATAAGGCTTTATCACCTCGTGATCTGGCGCTTGTCTGAAAGCGGAACTCCACCTCGATTAACTCAGCTCCTTCTTCCCACTTATCCATCAACGAGCCAACATCGCATTGCTCCGATCTCTTGGACTTCATCTTCTCTCGTGTTTGCACATCAGACGTTGGAGAATAGGAGTAGACCCTAGGACGCTAGAGGATGAGAGGATAGGGTTGGAGAGACAAGCTTCCAGGTGTGGAGATGGGGAGGCAGGAATCGTTGACCGCGCTGGCACTGGTAAGAAAGTACCGTCACTTCTTCTCGTGTTTGTAATCATATTCATTGTTTACTTGCAACCACGACCTGCCAGTTGCTTGTGTTTCAATCTTGTATTTTCACTCGTGATTTGTGTTTTCTTGCTACTTTCATCCGCTTAGCTTACAATTACTTAGGGCCGGGGCCATTACGAGAGTGAGGTTATTCAGGATCCATCAGGAGAGAGCAGCCCAGGAGAGCAACAGTACAACGATCGTGGTTATCCTAGAAATCCAGAGACCAAGCGCCGAGAGCGAGAGCATGTGCGAGCTGCCAACGAGGTGATGCAGGTGACAGGAGTTGTAGAAGACTCGATCGCTGCAAGAGAGAAGGCCGAACAATACATTCGCGAGAAGAACCATGAGACTTTCGTAGGTCTGAGGTTAATGGATGCTTGTCGTGAAATGTACATTGGTGGTACTTGGGGTGTGATTGGTCTGAGGAGAAGAATTCTGGTAAGTGTCTTGTTCAAGGTCTCGTGCTGCGGCCTGGCTAACAGTCGCAGCTCTACAAACCGTATCAGGAGATGGGATTGTATAGCATTTTGAGAGCGGAGAGAGCACATTATTCTGCTTCTCACATCGCCTTCGCAGGTCTCCCTGCAACCTTGACGTACCGCTTGGTAGATTGGGTGGCAGCCCTCGTTGACGCAGTCTTGGAAGTTTTGAGTGCTGGTGATCGCGATGAGCCCCTCGGCCATATGGATCGTGAGGTGAAAGGCCCTCCAACCGCTCTTCAAAGATCGTAAGTTTCACTAGTAGCGGTTCCATTGTCCCATCCCTTCCTGAACTTTCGCTGACCTTAGAAGGTTGGATGTTGGATTCCATTATATTGCATTCCACCTCCGCATGTTTGCTACCCTTCAGCAGCTCAATATCATCTCGACATCACGACTCCTACCTTCTCTAAAGTCATTCATTCTGTTTTCCTCCCAATCGCCATTCCGACTTCCTGCCCATCCGTCCTTCACCCGTGGCTGGATCGGAAGTCTGTTCTGGACTGCCGCGCCATTCTTCGTCATGATCGGATATGAGAATCTGAACAACCTGGTCTCCGACTTTGTGTATCGACCAATATACAAGGCGCTGCCACGACCGACAGGAGATGCCATGATGGATGGTCCCAACAGTCTACCGCCACAATCAGACTTCGATGCATTCGATGAACGTACTGGTGCTAACGAGAGAGAGATCACGAATTACGATGAGCCTACACTCAGAGCGCTTGAAGGCCTCCCTGCGTTAGAAAGACCGGAACAACGGCAGGAGCGAGACGATTCGAGTGAGGAGGAAGACGACGAGTTGGCTCATGCGACATTGATCAGCTTCGATGTCGAACCTACTGAAGGCGCAGAGTCATCATCGGGACCATGGTCTGCAGAATTGCGAAGTGCCAACGAGCCGAAGCCGTCAGATAGCGTGAAGTACCGTGTGACGGGATTGACAATGCTTCCAGCGATCATGGCTACAGAGGCTTTGAGGGATATAGTTGCGGGATTCCTAGTCATGCCGTTTGAGGGGATGATGGTTCGAGTGCTTGCGAAGACGTACCGTGAGAGCGCTGGTCAGGGTGTTGGCGATCTGTTTGGAGTCGGTCCGGGGATTTCGACTTGGGGGAATCTGCTATCTGTTGTAGGGATGCAGATGACTGTTACTGGGGTCATATGGGCGGGATTTGCCGTTGGATCTCGATTATGGTTTTCTAAGAAAGGCCTTTGGGAGAGACTTTCTGAATTGCGTTCACGCTACATTGGGCGCTGCAGTGGGTTATGGGCTCATGCATCCGTCTTCGGGCAGCGTGCTGTCAGATGATCTCATGCTGCAGCGAATGGAGTTTCACTGTGTTCAGGGAGTTGGAAAATGGAGTACTAGTAGTCGGGGATTGATGGGGATTGATGGGGATTGGAGGGGATTGGAGGAGTCTGGGAATGGATGGAGTCTGGAAAATGGATGGAGTTCTGGGAACTGGAGGCAGTGGGGAACAGAAATCGGTCCGGAACCATGGATGCAACAGTTGGATGGGACGAAATGGACAAGTATCACGTGTATGCGCATACGAGGAACTGCCGTTTGCCGAAGCCACTGACGAGCGATGACGAGCCACGACTCACCATGACTCGGTGGAAGACGCGAAGAACGACGGGAGAAAAAGCCTTTTCGCCTCTCGCCGCACTACTGTAGATGCAAGCCAAACCCGTCACTTGGCTGAAGCTTGACCTTGACCTTGACCTTTCTCGCATCGCAACGGCTTGCGTCTAAATTCTTTTTAACTCGTCCTAACACCGGGCCACGCGGCAAAACAAAATTCTCTGCAGGAATTCTGCAGATCATATTTGATTGATTTTACCTCCGTATATCGTCGATTTCGGTCTCTTTGTGGATCATGAAATTGGACCGATCTCTGAACAATTATCTATCTGTGCGTATGCGGCTCGACAGGAAACTGGGTCAGTATCAAGGGTGTTGCCACGAAAAATCCAGCGTTGACAAATCGAAACTCTTCACGGGTTGACACCACCGGCAGACGCCGTGCAAGGAGCTGACGTCAAACCCTGCAATCGCCTGCAAGCTGATCTCCACAACTACCGGTGTTCTCCCACGGCTCAACCTCCACTCTCCACTCTCCAACTCTCCAGGGATGATTTCTGAGCTGGAGATGCGGACTGAGGAGGATAGAATCAGGAGATGAAGGGGAGAGGGGTGCTCCCCAGCAGATATGTGGGAGCTGTCACTGGTCTGTCCAGACCGCGTATCCTAGGAAACACACGAACTAACCTTAACCTTGTCCATTCTGGTGTTTATGCCCCGCAGATCCAAATCTAACTGTAGAAAGGTTGGATGACTGTTGATCATCAGATTTCGCGCAATGCCCACTTTGAGATATATACCTGCTGGAGAAGTCCTCCACCATTTTCTTGAATCCTCCAATTCTTCTGCCCTTTTGTTATTTCGCTCAATCGAAGCAACTCATCATGGCAGAGCCCAAGGTGTCAGACGATAATGCTATCAGCTCCACGGAGTCCAGCGATGGTGTGCCCGTCAAAGATGTTGACGAGAAGCACGTTGCTGTCGCGCCAGCTCATCCAGAAGCTCGGCGAGGCTTCTCAGAGTGGGAAGCCATTCAAATTGCGGCTGCTGGCGACAACGACACGATTGATCGCGAGATTGCCGAAATCGAAGCAAGTCTGACGGAAATGAACATCAAATCCACCTGGTACAAGCCTCAATTGAAGCTGAATAACCCAAAACACTTCACTTTCCTCTTGGTTGCCTTTGCTTCCATGGGTGGTCTCCTGTCCGGTGTTGATCAGTCTCTGATCAGTGGCGCCAATCTGTACATGCCTGGCTGTAAGTATCGTCACCCTACTATTACGATTCTTACTAACAAATGCAGCTCTTAACCTCAAGACGAACCAGGTCTCTCTAGTCAGCTCTGGTGTCCCTCTCGGTGCTGTCGGTGGCGCATTGATGCTGGGTCCTCTCAACGAAGCCGTCGGTCGAAGAATGGCAATTATTGTCTCCCTGGTCCTATACACAATCGGTGCTGCTCTTGAAGCTGGCGCAATCAACTTCGGAATGATGGTTGCTGGTCGTGTCATACTTGGTCTTGGTGTTGGTCTCGAAGGTGGAACTGTTCCTGTCTATGTCGCAGAGTCTGTGTCCAAGAAGTATCGTGGTAACTTGGTCTCTCTGTATCAATTCATGATTGCGCTTGGAGAGGTCTTTGGATAGTAAGTGCTCGGATTTCTGCTCGAATCTGCTTCAATGCTAACATATATGCAGTGTCATCGCTGCCATGTTCGTCAACGTCAAGTCTGGCAGCTGGAGATATATGCTCGGATCCTCCCTCGTCTTTTCCACCTTCATGTTCTTCGGTATCCTCTTCATGCCCGAATCTCCCCGTTTCCTCATGCACAAGGGACGAACGATCGAAGCATACCATGTCTGGAAGCAAATTCGTGGCGAAGAGCCAGAAGCGAAGATGGAGTTCTTCATCATGAAGCACTCTGTCGCAGATGAGTTCTTGGTTCAGGAGCAGGCTGGTGCCAAGAAGCGCTTCGTCTGGCTGGACTTCTTCACCGTTCCACGTGCCCGCAGAGCTATCATCTACGCCAACATTATGATTTTCTTGGGACAGTTTACGGGTATCAACGCTATTCAGTATTATATGGCGACTCTGATGTCTCAGGTTGGATTCAACGACAAGCAATCCGTCTTCATGTCCCTCGTCGGCGGAGCTTCATTGTTGATTGGTACCATCCCCGCCTGTCTGTACATGGAGAAGTTTGGACGTCGCTTCTGGGCTTGTGCTATGCTTCCCGGATTTTTCATCGGTCTTTTGATCATTGGATGCTCATACCTCATCAACCCGACCACGAATGTCGGAGGCGCCCAAGGTGCCTACATCACCGGATTGATCATCTACGAGGGCTTCTTCGGCTCTTACTCAACTTTGACCTGGGTCATTCCAGCTGAGGTCTTCCCCACCTATCTCAGATCCTACGGCATGGAGTCAACGGATGTCATGCTCTTCTTCTGCTCCTTCATGGTCACCTACTTCTTCTCGCAGATGCAAGAAGCGATGTCTAAGATCGGTCTCACACTCGGCTTTTACGGAGGAATTGCTGTCGTGGGTTGGTTCTACCAATTACTCTTCATGCCGGAGACGAAGAACAAGACTCTCGAAGAGATCGATATCATCTTTAGTCAGCCCACAGGTCAATTGGTCAGGGAGAACTTCAGAAGTGTCATGGTCACTGCGAACGACTTCATTTGCTTCAGGTGGGGCAAGGTGTTCTCACCTGTTTCTGAGAGCGATATCTTCAGGTCAGACAATGGACCAAAGACTCATAACGAGTTGGGTGAGCATGCTACTCACGACGAGGGCTTGTTCGAGAAGGCCAAGAGCTTGGATGAGTAGATGTCGGACGATGAGAAGAAGTGTCCCATATATTGTGGAGTTTTGTGATGATTGTTGTGTATAAATGATAGATATGATACTACTCCTTGCGATAGAATTGATAATGTCTTTGGATTGCAAATTTTTTTTTTCATGACGACGGTCATTTAGAGTATCGTATAGATTGTTGTCAGAAGGCAGGAAACTAGACCTGACCCCGCATTCCTTGTTGTAGCCGTGTATTCCATCATGTTCTCTTGAGTTCACTTTGGCATCACGTCACTATTGAGAACATCGCTATGGCAAGTGCCACCAAATTACCGGCTAGAAAGATTGAGTTCTCATCAAGTCAAGATGGAGGCAAATATATAGTTTCTGAAGCAACGGGTCATTCAGAAAGAAAAGAAACTGCAAACCAAACCAACAACCCCAATTTTCAGCTCCGTCCACCCCAATCACGATTCCTATCACACTCAATGGTTGTTCGCAGAGCCTGTTTGACTATACGTCCTGCCTGTATATGAGTTGAAAAGAGAGTCGTCGTAGCCAGCAAGCTGAGGGCAAGAGGACTCAGCCAAGATGTTGTTGCTGTACTTGTTGATCAGGCCCACGGCATCAGCAATGACATTGAGACCATTCTTCGAGACGTCAGGCACGGCTTGGTCTTGAGTCTGGAAGGAGAAGCACGCGAAGTTGTCGCCCTCGAAGAGAGTGTCGAGGTTGTAGGTTCCAGCAGTCAGGTCTGTGAGGTTGACACCTGCGTAGGTGTTGACACCGTTCACGCTGCCTCCAAGTCGGAAGCTGTTGGGGATGCGACCCATCCGATGACGAGATCTTCGACGACGTTTGGTGCATTGTATTGGTTGGTCGATGTGCGACGGTACCAGTTGTCTGGGATTCGTTCTTGTCCAGGCCCAGAGCGTAGACCTCGATGAATCGAGTGATGTTCAAGGAGTGTGCGTCTCCGCTTGCGAGGTAGGCGTCGTTGCACCCAATGGAAGAATCTCCTTCGTACTTGTTGTTCGAGTATGAGATGCCTTGTGGTGTTCTAGGAAGGCTACCGAGAGTGTTGGCTGGTTGTGGACCTCCGATAGACCAAGAGAGTGTCAAGAGGTCGCCAGAGAGTCCAATCAGTCAGTCGACTGATCAACTGACTGATCAGTGATCAGTGTCAGTCATTCAATTGACAATTTTAATTTATATTAGTCATTCAGTTAGCCATTAGGCCAACTAATTAGTGACTAATCAGTTTAAATAATTTTATTTTACGATTTTGGAGTTATAGTTAGTGTTTTTAGGGAGGAGATTTTGGTGTTTTGGCGAGGCATTCGAGTCGGAAAAACATAAAGGAACGCTTCTAATTGGCTTAAATCTGTAATCTCGTGACTCGCAGTGAAACTTTACGATTACACGACTTTTTATGGATCAACTATTACACTTTATTATTATTAGCTATCACTTAAATCATATCATCCAGAGGATTAATACCTTTAGAGTTAAAGCGTATTATTATAAAGAGCTTTACTAATCTTTTTACGCCTTTTCCTATTAATGCCTTTACGTTTTTAGGGTAGCCAAAGTCTATACTACTAACTTCTGCCCGTCGAGATAAATGCTAGCGACCTCCGCTAATATATAACGATAATTATAATCCAAATCTTTCTCCTAATCTCGATAAACCTATTGATTACTTGCCTTTTGTCCCTGGAAAGCCTTTGTTTAATGATAGGCTTATTTATACCCCGAGCTTAAAAAGACATTATATAATGTGTATTACTCCCGGCCGGCTTCGAACGCATTAGATTTAAAGGCTAGGATATGCTTTTACTTATGAGAGAAGCAATAAGAAGCCAATAATATAGTGTTGCGAACTATGTATATTATCCCGTTTATAATTATTGTTTTCATAGTGCTAACTTTAAGCACGTAGGCCATTATGACCTCGAATTTGCCAAGAAGAATAGCGACTATTATTTCAATTCGAATACTTTTAGTAATACTATTAAATATATGGTTGTAATACACTATTTAGAGGAATAAGGAGATATTTAGAGGATAGTTAATGATAAACCTATTATTGCTCAAACATTTAGTAAGTCTGGAGATTCTGGAGAGTATATTATTCCGTTTTAATACTAAGAGTTTAAGAACGCGTTTCTCGAATAAGTTATTTGTGATAAAGTTAAGTATAAGAAAGTAGCATCGAAACGGTTACGTAATTGCTTCAAAATTACTAATAACGAATGCGTGGCTACCATTCTTACTTCTTTTTTAATTATCGCTAATTAGATTTATAAACTGTTTGATTACTATGAGCTCGAGGTTATAAAAGAGATACGCTATACTAAATCTCGTATTATAATATCTTTTGATAGTTGGGGCTTAAAGTACGAGAAGATTAGTATTATTGGAGTTATAATGCATTTTATCAATGCAAATTATAAGGCTATAATACGTTTTATAGGTTTACCGGAGCTGCCAAGCTATAGAAAGACTAGAATCAATAAGTCACATAATATGCCGATAATATCCCGGCAATCTACTAATATAATATTCACTACAAAGTAAGCTAGCGTTATTTTCCCTCTTTTTACTCGATTTGGGATCACATAAGATAACTTAAGTTACTTCGTTCTAGATAATACTATTAATAACGATATTATACTCGACGAGCTTGCGAAAGTCCTTGATTTTAAAGTCAAAGAGAAAAGACTCCGTTGTATAGGCTATATCTTTAACTTTATCGCAAAAGCCTACTTATTTGGCCAAGATACGAAAAGTTGGGAAAGAGATTTCAAAGGGGCAGGTGCATTAGCGCGACGATAACTCTGGCGATAATAAGGAGAGCTAGGCAAGCTTTATAATTTAATAGCACATGTTATGGCATTTGGGAAACGTATAGATCTCTTCGTTGCTTTACAAAGTACTCATAATATTAGTATAGCAATAGGGAAAATCTGGAAGCTTATTTTAGACAGTGGCATTCGCTAGAACTCATTATACGCCATGATTCGACGTGCTCTTAAGCTAAAAGACCCTTTTAACGTTTATTGCGCGCAGTTAAGGATATCTATAAACCCCGACGATAAAAAAGTCTGCGAGAAAGATTACTTTAATCTTATCGAATGAAAAACTCTCGAGAAGATTTGCGAGTACTTTTAACTTCTTTTCTTTATCACTAAAGGCCTCGAAGGAAACGCTGATATAAACGATGGCGTATGCGAAGTTTCTTACGGCGCGTTATGGGAGTAATTGCCTATGCTCGAACATATCCTCGAATACTTCGAAAGTCTACAAAAAGAGGCTAAAGCTAGCAAATTTAATTAACATCGAGGCATTTAAGAGTTAATCACTTTGGCTTGGAATAAGACAGTTAATTATTATAATAAGACCAATTAATTAATAGCTTGGGTAATTGTAATAGTTTTATATTTGCGGTGGAAATGGGTATACTTCGAGAAAAACTAAACTGATTAAGCAAATAAGGCTACTCTCGTAACTACGAGAAAATCCTTTAAGAAACTTTGGGATAAATAATATAAGAAGGATATTAATCCTACGCGTGGCTTATACTCGCCAGAACTAAAGCGCTAACTCTCCTTTATTGAGAGTATCCTCGAAAGTAAAGCTCTAATAGCTTTGCGCGCAATTCGATTAAAAGTTACTTCGCGCCGAGATTAATTGGCGATATATATCGAAAAGCCTACTAAGAAGATTAAGATAATGGACTACTAGAAGAGGATAGAGCCCTATTGGCCAAAGTTGGCTCGAATGGCCTTTAATTTTATGGCGATACCGGCGATAAGCTCGGAATATGAACGTGTCTTTTCTTCTTGTTCTAAAATGATAACCCCAGAGAGTTCTAAGTTATTAGGGAAACTATTATAGCATTAAGAGTATTTAAATAATTAGCAGAGAAAAGGCGCAATTCGTATAACAGCTACTATTAATGCTATAATCTTAAATCTATGAAATTTATATCTTTACTTTGAACTGATCAGTAGCTGATCAGTTGATCAGTTTCAATCAATCAGTTGAGCCCTTTGTGATTAGTCATTCAGTTGAGGGTTTACCCTCAACTGATGACTGACTGACTGACTGATTGGATTCTCTGGAGGTCGCCGTCTTGTGCAATGGCGTACGCGGCAAGGAAAGCAGCCAAGTCGACAGACATTCCGTATGCCTGACCAAGGCCAGTGATTGTGTTCTCAAGTGTTGTGACACCACTGCGGTCAAGGTAGTTGTAATTAGCAGCGGCGTTGAATCCAGGACATGGTCCTCTGATTTGAGATGCGGACTGCCATAGGCGTGGTCGCCGGTAGTGGAAACGAATTCTTCCGTTTCGCCGAAGACGGTGCAAGGTAGTGGGCCGCAGTTGCTCTCTGCTGCACTGGTACCTATGGCGAATTGACGTTTTGTTTTGGTTGGTGATGGCACATCCGGCAGAGATCCGCCACGACCTTCAACTTTGTTCTTGAGAAAGGCAAGGTACTCGGGGCTCATGTTTGAGAACGCATAAACACCCAAGCCCAAAAGAGGGAGGATGTAAGTTGGTGAACGCATCTTAAATAAACAGAAAAGCGTGTATGAGTTTGCTCAAATGGAGGACACTTTGTGCTGAGTTCACCAGTAATATATACACCTCCTCTTGGCACTTGCTATTCAAGTAAGTTGAGGTTGCTGCCACCTGATCGACAGGCTGAGAGTGAGCTAGAATGTGCTCACCATTCGTGTACTACACTTTGGAAAAGGCTTATGGCTTCGTGGAGTGCGGGGAGAGTGATGCGGAGAGGCACTATCGGGTATGATAGACCTACACGCTGTCAATTACCTGTGGATTCATCGGCCATTTGAGTTGACGGCGGGAGGCCCCGCGGTCTTCACCGGGGCAAATCCGGGGTAGAGAGCAATTCCTGTGTGTCCTCCCGGCGAAGCAAGAACCGAAAGCCCTCGGAGAACGCAACGCAACGGCCGGCAAAACTGGCAATGCTCTCGTCAACCCTTGGTAAGACAAATTCTGTCGGCGGGGGAGATCGCGTGAGAAATCGTCATCTCAAGTGCGGACTAAAAAATAACCTTATCTTCTTGTAGACGAAAAAGGGGGTTTCTGGACCTTAGTGCCGGTAGATGATCTGCAGATCGACATGCTTAGCCGCAATGGAATGCGGGAAATCCGAACAGAACGAGAACTTGGAAACAATTCCCCCCCTCGGATACCACAGAAAGAGCCGAAAACGGCTTCAGTACTTTGAGAGGGAGTTGCGTAAATGTGCGGGGAAGCGGCAAGTGGCTTGCGCTGAATTTGTCACTTGATTTCCGACTCAAGGTGGGACTATCGAAGATTCCGCAGGACCTCTTGTTAAAGGGCATGTTCAATTCATGTTGTCGGCGCTCTAGATTCCCAGGGAACTCAATTGAGTGTTTACAGGTATCATCTCCTCGACTTTTCGTCTCATCGGTTCCATTCTCGGCCTGTACGACCTCACACTTTCGAACTACGACTTCAACTTCGCTGAGATGGCTTCCGTAAAGCCTGCAATCCTTCACTACGTGGCAGCTATTGCCACTGCAACGCCACAACTGCTGAATCGAGCAGGATATGCCTCCAAGCTCGCCTACTTTGGTATGCTTACAGCCCTCGCTGGCCCTTGCGACTTGACAACTAGCCCCGATGGTGCTATCTGGGCTGAAGATATTCTTGTCGACGAGATTGCCAGAGTCGATGTCAACACTGGAGACGTTACAGAATACGACATCCCATTCACGAATGGACCAGTAATCACCACTCCTGAGATCGCTAGCCGAGGAGCACTTGCTTGTGCTATTCAACCTGGCAATGATGGTATGCTTTACGCTGCCTCTGGCATCAGAAATCAATTTGTTCGAATCAATCCCACGGCCAAGAACATTGATGTGTTCACGCAGACACCATTCAAACCCCTTGGAAATTTGCAACCGCTCAACGACCTATGGCTTGGACCCACAGGAGTGAGTCGTGCCCCAGCAATCCCCAGCAGTGTTCAAGAGTTCATGCTAACAAACATGACAGATGTTCTTCTCTCAGACCACCAACAATGTTATTCTGCATTTCGACTACAAGACCGAGGAGTTCACTAATTGGGAAGTACCAACACCTCTCGGTGGCCCAGTAGAAATCTACTATGCGTCTGATGATGGTCTTCGGTTCTGTGAATTCACAGGCCAAAAGATTGGAAGACTCAACGCTACGGATGGCACCTTCAAGGAGTATCCAATTCCCTTGACTTTGCTTGGTCCCGTAGTCATGCGCGCAGAGACCCAAGGACAATACCTGTGGTTCGCAGCTTTCCTCGCAAATGCCATTGGTCGCATTGACATGTACACACGGGAGAGTTCAAAGCCTTTACCAACCCCTCGCTTCTATCATTCCCCACTGAGGATACAGTTGATGGAGACGGAAATATTCGGTTCTCGACCGCCACTCAAAACACACTGAACAACCTGACTCCGTCCACTGGCGAGATCACGACTGTTCAACAACCTGGCACCCTCCTCACTGCTCCGATAAGCGTGCCACCAGCTGTTGACATTGCTACCCACTACGGTCCTGGCAATGCGATCTGGTTTACTGAAGTTGCCAACAACAGAATTGGAAGATACAATTTGGACTGAAGCGCCACAGAGCACGACTGTATACTTGGAAGCATTTTCAGTTCCGGAAGCTCGTGTGTAAATAGCAATTGCTTTAAGCGTTGAATACTTCCGCCTCTGTTATGACAAGACATGGAGAAGCAAGACTTTGTCAGGTAGCTACTGGGGCGTACCGCATACAAGTTTTTGCCTGTGTCTCGAGTAGCCCCTCAGTAATTGAATAAATTCATTGAAAGCGTCCGGCAGTGGTGGTTTTACGCATTGCCGCCTCGTCACGAGGCCCTCGTGAATCATCTCGATCTGAAAGTTTGATTGTGACTCAAATCACGATTTCGGAAGGCCCTCTCAAATAGTCCTTGAAGGATACATTCGCAAGCACGTTTCTGCTAAATCTCCATTGACTTCTGATGTTAAGTGTGTGCGATGAGTATGCAGTCTCAAGGACGCAATGCTTCTCAAGGTTCATAACACATTGAGATGAATCTTGAAGGAGAACACCATGCGTGAAAGCGTAGTCATGAAATTTCTGGTTGCATTCACAACCACATAAACCAGCATCTGAGAAAGTCTCGTAGATGTTTGGACAAGTAAACCCCGATTTTCAGTTGCGCCATTTGAGGCTGTGGACTTGTGGTGCTGCCTCAGGAGAAGTAAGATTACCACTATGTTAATCTTGAAGCTCAATTGAAGAATTTGAGAATAGCCATAGTCAATCAAGCAGTGCTGGATCCGTGTCGGTAGGGTAACGTATACGAGGGAAAGGTAGTTGTAAGGGAATGCAGTAGTGACCTCGTCCGATTTCAATTTCACCTTGGAGAAGTAACCATGCCCAAGCAATTACTGGGTTCAGGTCGATTTCACAGTCACTTGATGCAGCGACAGAGGAACTTCCAAAGCTTTTATGATACTATTTGTTTGATGGTTCGCACGACGGCTCAATTTGCAGTGAAAGGTTGAACGTTCAAGCTTCAGTAGATATCGAGATCCAAATGAGCTATTCCTAAATGGCCAGCTTGGAAGTAATTCGGGGGTGCGCTGACAGCTGGCGGAAGTGCGTCGGAGAGGAAGACGAAGTCTGTTGGAAGATCTGGAACTTCTGGCAGAGCAACTATTGAAGTGATGGAGGTTGTCGAAGTTGCTCCACATGAACGAGACCAAAACTGCAATTTCATAGCTGAATACGTGCAATATCTTGACTGTGCCGCTGGATATTCCCCCCTGAGACCTGAAGCGAGAGAACGCAGTCGCGAACCTTGGCTTCCGAGATCGAAATGGCCCCAAAATGTCCCCTCCACCATAATGCCATCAATTTGTACGTATGTGTCAGCCTTTGCTGCTTTTTTCAGGTGGGATGCAGGATGATGTGATTGTAGTAAAGCAGGGGAGTAGCAACGCACTATCAAACGCGCCAAGGAGTAATATTGATCACGACATTTCGTGTGAGTCACATCCATGGTTACCCTCCTCTCCCACCCCAATACAGTTCAACTACCTTCCTGTTGAAGCGTCAAAATTATGTCTCCTCTTGAGCAGCCCGAGCTAGACCAGCTTTCTGCTGAAATCTTGCAAGACCTGTCACAAACCGCGTATGCCTGCGCATCTTTGATACCGCTGAGTGGAGGTACCTGCAATTTTGTTTTCCGTGGCGCCCTCGCTCAACCCCTCTCTATTGGCCGAGACGATGTGAAGTTGACGAAGAGTGTCATCGTCAAGCATACTACAAATTTCGTGTCAGCAAATCGCAACTTCCCACTCGATGCCTCACGCTGCGTAAAGATCTTGTCCATGTTCCTCCTCTTGAACGACCTCTGATTGTGTATCAGATCTTCGAAGAGTCTATGCTTGAAGCTCTCGACTCCCTGAAGCCTTCGAGTACACCACATCAATTCACCATCAAGACCCCACGTCTGTATCTGTTCAATCGCGAAACCAACACTCAAGTCCACGAAGATTTCACTGATACCACTGATCTGAAGTCTGTTTTTATCTCCCAAAATGCAAATGATATCCGCTCTCAATCAGTCGCAACTTCCATCGGCCATGCTTTGGGAGCCTGGACACGCTCCTTCCATTCCTGGGCATCAGCGCCTGCTCAGGCTCAGCTTCGCACCGAGATCGCAAATAACAAACTTATGCGGGAATTGAAGCTCAAAATCACCTATGATAGTTTCGTTGGAGTGTTGGAGAAGTTCCCTGACATTTTGGGTCATAATAGGGAAGTCCTGGAAGAAGTTAAAGCTTCGGCACTTGGAGAGTTCGGAGGACCGGTGGCAAACATAGGTGGAGATTATTGGGGGATCATACATGGAGATTTCTGGGCTGGGAAGTGAGTTCTGCTTCCTGTCCGTAGCCGATTCTTGCCTCCTGATACAATGCGAACTCAGTGTCCTCGTACCAAATGCATTGCTACCCAAGCTAGAAGCGATTAACTTGGTTGTTATCGACTGGGAGCTCGCACAAATTGGCCATCGAGCGTATGACCTTGGACAGATGCTTGGTGATCTCTACGAACGCAAGCATTTTAAGAATGTAGATGGGGCAGTATGGGCGATTGAGGGTTTCTTGGAAGGCTATGGCCCATTGGACGATGACTTCGCGTTTCGGACTGCAATTCATACCGGTGTTCATGTGCTGGGCTGGTACAACCGCCGCAATCCAGCAGCTGCTTTGCGGGGAACTCCGGAGCAGATTCAAAGTTTCGTCACATTCGGACGGGACTTGATATTGAAAGGGTGGGAAAAAGATAAGAAGTGGTTTGAGCATAGTGTGTTTGCATCCCTATTCCAGAATTCATAGCACGGTAAGAATCAGGTCTAGGAGCGATATGTAGCTATACTTGACATCAATAGTTCTTTAGAAGATGAAAAGAGTGATAGGCTATTCCCCCGGGATACTCGAATTACGATTGGTTAGGTGCTATCTGTGTATCCACTGCCACATGTATTGAAATATGATGAATTATTCCCACTTTTTATTTTCCCTGCTTCCCAGATGAACTACTCCTCCATAAACCTTTCCGGAACGGTGGCGGGATATGTGCGCCCTTTACCTTGTTGACTAACGAATTCTTCTCTCTCAAACTGGCCTCGCCCCCTGAAGTATCCTTAAGATCAAAGCTCGAAGTCCTTTCCTCGTCCCGACTTGAACGTCCGAACAAGCTACGAGGTTGTTCAGTAAACCTATCTTTTCCCCACCACTTTATCAGTGTCTCCCTCTGCACATTTGTTAAAGGGATTATCTCCTGGCCATGCCTGAAATCTCTAGGTACGGCAGTTGTCGGGTGGCCTGATTCCCAATTCATCAAAGTCTTGTCTTCGTGCTGCCGCATAGGAGCCGGATCTACTAGACTTTCTACGACACATGGCATTGACACAACACATTCAAGGGCTGCCTCAGGGATTGCGCCGGTAGTGATCGCGTCATCTTTCCCATGTGAATAATCCCCAAAACTCCATGGTGTAGGTGGTTCAAAAGCAGATCCGTTGCCCGAGTCCAACGCAAATGTCCTAGAGGCGTCATGAATACTTGAAGAAGCCACGGCGTTCTCGGTAGGAAAGGGTAGATCGTTTTCGAAGTCACTATCTTCTACCCCAGAGATATCTCGTGCCGACCAAACGTTGCTCTTGCTCTGGTTAATAGCCAAAGAGATAGGGTCATAATTGGCTAGAAAGTCCAAGTCATAAGCCTCGGATAAGACGGACCCGATTGAGTCATGACACCTCGAGCTATTTTCAAGAGAAGGAGTTGGAAGATCCGTGTACTGATCACTTGAGTAGAAGTCCTCAGAGAAAGATTTCGCTGAATCGACGAATGACGACCAACTCCATCGCGGAGATGTGTCTGAAGGCGTGAATGATCTTAGACTCAAATCATCTGGCTGTGTAGGTACGGGCTGATTTGTCTCGGCCGGGACATTATATTCGGGAGCAGGTTGGCTGGTCAAGAACTCGTCCTCAGGCTTTGACGTTGCATCTAGTCCGTTTAGTCGTTGCTTATTCTGAGAACATCGCTCGGGGTCACACTATGCAATATCAATAGCTATGTCTGAAATTCAATCAAGGTACACCTACCTTCATTTTCTGTCGCCGATGCCGTTCACAAGCAAATCCTCGATTCGCGGCTACCTTTGCACGTTCATCCTTTTCGTATCGTCGCCTTTTGATCTTCGGGTTGAATTCTTTCATTTTAGAATCCCATGTGAGTATCTGTAGCGTTGGGGAAACGGCTGGTCTGCTTTCCGGATTGGAGGTCGTGGAAGACTCCGTGGGTGGCGTAGATAACTGTTGACGCATGGTGGATCGCTCGACGTATGAGGATTTTACTTGTTCGGTTTCGCGGGACGGAATTTGCTCTTGGTGCAGAAAGACCTTTATAGCAGTTTGCATTTTACTCTCCAGGTCTTTTTGCAGAGGAAAGTAATAGCTCAATGCAACGGCGAGTTCTTTCGAGCCCACAGGTGGTGTCCATTGGAGAGTATAATCGTCACCGTAGTTAATTTGGTACTGCGGGGCAGAGAAGATGGGAATGTCGAGATTTACTTGGTCTCCTGAATGGTCTCTGCTGGTTTCTGCCATGTCTCTAATGTCTGTGGCTGGTGACTAGCCTGAAGGCTGAAGTAATTGGTGAATAATTTGGTTACAATAGGAGTACACAACAATGTTGCCTGTGGGCGAGTATCAAATAAGGAAAATAAAATAAGTAACTTGATCATTGACTACCGAAGTTGAGATAGGATGAGGTGGGGGAACAAAGGCTGCCTGGCTCCTAATCCCGGCGTCCGAAAGGGGAAAGCCAAATGTTTTTTCTCCGGAGTGGCACAGTAGTCATGTGATGCTCGTATTCCTGGTCACGTGCATACCCCGCTTAAATGCATACTACTAAAGTCACATAAGTATACCCGGGCTTCTAAAGGCAGGGCTTTGCGGCATAATTGCACAGCCTTGCCTCACGAGGCGTTTCGGTAACCGATTCCCGTCAGGTGGCAGAAGTCCTAAAAATAGACAGAACTGTGGGAGCCAGTGGGAGCCGAAGCCCCTGAACGCGGGGTTAGGCTTTACTCCAACCACTCCGCCATTATCGGTATCGCCATATTATTCACGAGATTGCCCAGTTTCCCAAGCTTGAATTGAAATACATATAAAGCCGGCGACCTGACTTCTAAGTCAAGTCTCAATTATCATCGCCGAGTCTCAACTCCCTTGCATGCTGCTGTCTCACACATCCATCGTGAACTTCAATTACCTCGACCATTCATCACTAAATTTACATAACCTCGCAAATAATCGAAGGCGAATATAAATTCACTAGCTGATCTTTCCCGATTTGGAGGGGGCCGAACGATTCACTGCGCCTTCCTCAATCACCAAAACGTGTAACTGGCATATAAAAGAGTTCCTCAAGCGAACCCGAACCTTCCAACATCAACATCAACAGCAAGCCTCAACATCGTGCACATCAATCATTCTACAGCTTGCATACGGAACAATAACCATGGCCTCTTCCTCTTCCTCAGTCAACATCCACGACGTCTTCATCCCAATGTACATCCGCGCCCTTCAAAACACCTCGCACATCCTCACAAAAGGCTTCTCCTACACCAATTCACAAGGTATCCCAATTCAAGAAGTCCTCAACTGGCGCCTCGCACCCGACATGAACCCGCTCAGCTTCCAAGTCCGAAACATCTGCAATATCGCCAGAAACCTCATCGTCATCGTTTTGGGCACGCCTTTACCTACGT
>FJOG01000066.1:202756-213715 GCA_900073065.1 Phialocephala subalpina
TGATGATGCGTCGTTCGCGGAGTTGCAAACCCGGATCGCGAGCACGATTGATATGTTAAAGGGGACGACGAGAGAGCAGTTCGAGGGACGGGATCAAGCTTCTGTTACGGTGCGAGAACTGGGATCCAAGATGAAGGGCATCGAGTACGTGCAGGAGTTCGGAGTGCCGAACTTCTACTTTCATAATAGCATGCTGTATGCGCTGTTTCGAGGACATGCGGCACCGATTGGCAAGTGGGATTACTTGAGAGGTGGAAATTAGTGCTTTTGGCGTACCCATCTTTGAGATATTCAAATTGGAATAGAGTAGTAGAACTAGAAAGCAAATTTTACCTATTATTTCAAAATTCACTCTCTTTTCCAATCTAATACCCTCAAAGTTCCTTCTACCATTTATTTTATCCTTGTTATCTTCTTTTCCTTTAGCCTTTATTATAAAAGATATATAATTGGCCGTCCGCCATAAGGACTAATATAAACCTTTTTTTGGGGGGGGGGGTCACGTGAAAGGTGGGGTTAAAAAGGGAATGATCGATTTTCCCAAACTTCGATAGGGGTGCCAAATACAGTCTTTTGATTGGTCTGTTAAGAAATATCCCCTGCACGTGACTCTCGGTAGCCTCCGGTTAAAAACACCAAAACCTTAGTTTGCTTGCGATTACGTTGCACTTTAAATATTAATTTAACTTATTATACAAACTATTCTATACTTGCAAAGAAGTTGAAACTGAATTAGAAGCATTCATTTTCCAAGTTTCAACCAAATCTATTAATCCGTTGTTACGTTATTAATTAATAAGTAGTCGCGCGCTGCATATCGCGATCGCAAAACCTCCTCAGTACGTTTCTGCCTAAGGCACTAAGGCCACTAGACGCTGGAACGCCAAAATGCTATTGCCTGAGGCATTAAGGCTACCAGCCACCAGAAGCTGGAAAGAACTCCAAAATCTTACTCTATTTATAACTCTATAGATACAGCATCAGAAGATTCTGAAACAGATTATGTGCCCGTCCAGAGACAGTTTAGACAGACAGGCCGATGGCAAAAGGGAGATTGCCTTTGAGAAGTTGATGCAGATGCAGGAAGAGCTAAGCAAGATGATTGCTGCTTATCAGTAGGAGAGAGGGGTTGCTTAATAGGTTTTTTATAAGAGGCTTATTTTTTGTAAGATAGTAGTGTTTTTGACAGCCTTTTATAATTTATTGCCCTATAGGCAGAAGTAGCAGCGCAAGTCTAAGATTAGCTACTCTAGGAATTTGATAAAGCAAACCAGCGGGATACAAAACGGCTTGAGATTGCAGATTCCAAGACGGAAAAGAGCGATAATACTAATTAGTAGAACTTTGTGCAATGGCGACCGCACTTTGGTAGTCGCAACATTAGACGCATTGCTCATGCTAGTAGGTTGCCGGACCGGAACGACAAACAGCTACAACGTGTGAGCGAAATCGTCAATTTAATGATTAAGAGTGCTGTGGATGGGCTGAGTAGCTTGCACGACGATACTCCGTATTGGCTGCGAACGGCGAACTCGACTGAGAAGGCTGAGAACCGGCCTATAGTGCGGTTGTAGAACGAGGATAGCTTAAACCGTTATATTGCTTATTTTCGGCGTTTTGCTTGTTATTTGCTGCGAGTGTACGTAGCGCAGAAAGAGGGGGAGAGCCGTGAAGGTGATGAAAGTGAGAGCGGGGATGAAGGGTTAATAGATAGTAATAGAGAGGTTGTTGCAGACGAAGTTGAGGAGGGTGAAGAAGGGGATGAGAACTAGTAGGCTAATGACAGTGGAGAGATTGACGTGATGAAAGACTGCTGTGAACTGACGAAATTCAGCCCGGAATAGGAGTAGTTGTTGCAAGATATACTCGAGTCATTAAAATTGGGAGAAGATGAGGATATTTAAGTTTAAAAGATGAGTGTACTTATAATGTCTATGATTTTGTAGAGCTTGAAAGGCTACGATCGATTTGATAATCCCTTGATTTATTTTGTAGCTGTTTTGGGAATTGTTGAAGACGAAAACCGCTTGAGACGTAGTGATAAGTACTCGTATATGCTTACTAGGTTTATGTATTGCGTCCGGGTATAGTTTGTTGAGTATAATTATACTGCTAGTAGTAACGAGATGTAACGGTTGGCTCGCTCAGCTAACTGTAGGGTTGGTTGTAGGTGATAAAGACTAAGTGATTCCAATGAAAAGTAACGTTTAAGCCTAGTTATTAAGTATGGTGTTAAGATATTATATTTGAGTTGAGTACGAAGCTCCTATTTAAGGGAATCCTATCTGCTTATATAGAACCTTTTTATTCTTAGAGTCTAAAATGGTGGAGTCCCGAACGCGTTTAAAACTCCATTGTCCGGGACTCCGTCACGTGACCACTAAGTCCCGTGTCCCCATGATCCTAGGGTCTACTTGTAACCGAGCTTACTCGCTTACTGAGCCTATAGTCCACTAGATCATGTGAGTCGTAATACTATCCCCTTTCCGGCTAACGTAGTCCCGACGCTTAAATTCAAAGTGAAAAGCGCCGCTCTCGCGTCGCATTCTTCCCTTCTTCCCATCCTTCCTCACCATGTCGCCCATCGCACATAAGAAAAGAAAAGAAAAGCTAACACTCGCTTTGCGCATCGAAAAATCGAAGCGCTTAACTAAAACGTATTCCTACTACCGGAATTATACCCGCCAATATTTCTTAAACAAATTCGAGTCGCCGCGTTATTCCGAGTATATTCGATCCAAATAGTCTTATAATTCCGCGGGCTACCTAGAAATAATAGTGCGCAGGCCCGTGTATCGCTTCTTCTATAGTCCTCGACCTAAAAGACCCCCGTTAATTACTTTTAAACCTCCTCTTAATCCCGTGCTAAATTTTCTTATTTCTTGGCTATTAACTTTCGAATTAAACGTTTTCGAACTCGAAATAATCGACTTACTCCTCTAAGTAAACCCGAGTTTTGACGATAAAACGATTCAAGTTTCTCAAGGCAATTAAAGTTTCGTTTAAATTCCTATATATTTTTTAAATGTAAATATCTTTACTATTTAATCAAATATTTGATTTGTTTTCTAATATATTAATAATCTAAGATTTCTTTTACATTATATTCGGCGTTTAAATTGACTAATTCGATTTTAACTTTTAAAGCTCGTAGTACTCTTAGTAGTGCTAATTCGAGGAGGGATATATGAAATATTGGATGTATATTTATATTATTGAGTAGCGTAAATTCGTAATTAATTAGATTTTTGATTTTTTTGATTTTATATAATCTAATTTTCTTGTGATTTAATTTGTCGTTTAATCGTTTCGTCTTAATATTCCGACGAATTAAATAAATATATTTTTTTTTTAAGCGTAAATTTTATATTACGATGCTTATTATAATATAGCGTTGATTTAATAGCTATAAACTATATATTTTCTGCAAGTTTTTCGCGTAAAGACTTTAGTTTATCGATTTGAATCTTGGCATTCTATGTTTTCGATTCTATTGAGTGCGGTATTTGATATACTTTGGGTTCGTATTTATAATTAGCGTAGAAAAGCGAGACCTTCGTGCTTTCTATTACTACGCTATTATATGCGAATTATATTAATAGTAAAAATTTCGTTTAATTGCTTTATTGATAATTAACATAGTAATAAAGATATATTTTTATGATTTAATTTAATCGTTCCGTTTATCTATTTATTTAAAGGTAAAAAACTATTGAGAACTTTTATTTAATTTTTAGTAGTGCGATTAAAGTAATCTAGAATTTCGAAGTAAAAAATTTATCTCGATTTAAGATAATCTCGTTTAATACTTTATAATTAATTACTATAATTCGTAAGAATATATAAATTAAATCTTTTATTGTATATATTTTAAAGTATAGGATTATATACGCGTATTTCGTAAGCTTATCCGTGATTACGAGGATAACGTCGTATTTAATACTTAATACTAATTTTCTCGAAAGTAATAATTTTACTACGAAATCCCACGCAATAAACTTTTAAGCGCTTAAAAGTGTATTTAGTAATCGTATATTGCCATAAGGAGTATACTTCGCGGCCTTATTCCGAATACACGTATCGTATTTACTAATAACCTTAGTGGCTTTCCCTTTAAATCCTAAAATATAGAAATCTTTAGAGATCCGCTTTATAATCTTCGTAATTCCTTAGTACTTATAAATTAAGAGTTTATATTGCGTTTTAATGAATTTTAATTAGAGATTCTTAGGAATATAAAGCTTCCCTTAGAATCGTAATATCCTAAACTTATTCGTGAATAGCCCTATCGATTATTATAAAGCTATTTTTATAACAAAGTCCTTATTATAATTTCTTTTGAAATTATCGATAAGCGTTATATCGATTAACTTCGAAATAATAGTAATTATTACTTTATTAAATATTAAGTCGCCTTTAATTTCCTTAAGTATCGCGTGTAAAAGAAGTTTGATATTATTTTAATATTCCGATTTCCGATTAAAAGTATTTACTTTACCGTTTTCCGATCTTTTGATATATAAAATTTTAAAGTTATATATAATTAATATTTCGGTTTATCGTATTTGTCTTCGGTTGAATTCCTTTGTTATAATGAAAAATACCAAGTTTTTATGGTTAGTATATATTTATACTTAATATTTCGATTTTTCTAAATAAATTCTTTATATTCGAAATGTTTTTATAATCGCAAGTAACTCTTTATCGTAAATTTCGTAGTTTAATTCTATTAGTAATATTTTGCGAGAATAATATATGATTAGCTATTATTTGCTTTGCTCGTTAAATTGGTTAAATATTACGCCAATTGCAAAGTTTAATGCGTTCGTTTCGACGATAATATATTTATTTAAATCGAACGTAAAAAGAAACGATACTTTCGTAAAGCGTTATTTGAGCTAATCGAAAGCTCTTTAGGCCTCGCTTATCTACTCGAATGTTTAATCCTTTTTCGTTAATATTATCAAAAGTATTATTATTGTAAAATACCTTTTCATAAAACGTCGATAAAAGTTCGCAAATCTTAAAAAAAACTATACGTTTTTAATTGTTTTAAATGCCTACTAACTAAGTACTATCGATACCTTCGTAAGGTCCATCGATAAACTTCCGATTGAGACTACGTAACTTAAAAAGTCTGTTTTTTCCACATAGAATTTATACTTCTCGGGCTTACAAACCAAATTCATATTCCTTAAAGTAATTAATACTACTTTAATATCGTTAATATATTTAACGAGCGTTTTAAAATATACTAAAATATCGTTTAAATAATAAATAACCGTAATATCCAAAAATAGTCGTAAAACGGTATTTATTATGCGTATACACGTAATTAGCGCGTTAATCAAACTAAAAAGCATAATTAAATATTCCTAATATTTATACTTTATTTTGAACGCTATTTTCCATTCTTCTCCTTTCTTCATTCGAACCAAGTTATAAGCTCTACGTAAATCCAACTTACTAAAGATTTTAGCTCCTTGAAATTTATCGCGTAACTTATTCGCTAGTAATAGTAAGTATCGATTTTTAACGGTAATCTCGTTAATCTTTCGGTAATTAATATATAATTATTTCGATTTATCCTTTTTTAGTACGAATAATATCGGGCTATTTATTAGCGAAACCGATAATCGTATAAATCCTTTTACTAAGTTCTCGTCGATATATTCCTTAAGCGTCTTTAAATCGTTTATCGATATTTAGTAAATAAATAAATACGGTAGTTCCTTTCCGTCTTATAAAGGTATCTCGTAGTCTTATTACCCATATTTAAAAAGTGCCTCGATTTTTTTCTCGTTTTTAAAGAGATTTAAAAACTCGTGGTATTCTATTAGTATTTGTTTCAATAATAGATCCTAACCATTATTATTGGATGGACTTAACCCCAAGTCCGTTTATTTCCCTATATAACCCATTAGCATAAATTTGCCAAGGGGGTCAAGTCCGTTTTACTAAGTCCGTTTATTAGGGTTACGTCCAAATAAACTCGGATGCGGCTCAAATTCGAGTATAAGTTGGCCCTGGTATATGCGATACTAACCCCGTCAAAATATTAACCCAAAGCCCACCATAGGGTGATTTATTATGACCATAATTTAGTAACTGGATTTTTGATAGGGGAAAATAAGCGTATAGGCTTAGTCAGCAAAATTGGAGATTTTAAGCATAAAGTGAGTATAATAGCATAAAAGCATAAAATTAGAAATTATAATTAGATATTACGCGTGATTTTTAAGCCGCAATTTAATACGCGTTAAGTAAGAAAATATATAAAGTAAAAGTAGAATTTGAAACTTTAATAAAAAAACCCAATTTATTCGATTTGTATTCGATTATGACCATAATTTAGTAACTGGATTTTTGATAGGGGAAAATAAGCGTATAGGCTTAGTCAGCAAAATTGGAGATTTTAAGCATAAAGTGAGTATAATAGCATAAAAGCATAAAATTAGAAATTATAATTAGATATTACGCGTGATTTTTAAGCCGCAATTTAATACGCGTTAAGTAAGAAAATATATAAAGTAAAAGTAGAATTTGAAACTTTAATAAAAAAACCCAATTTATTCGATTTGTATTCGCCTAAGAGAGACGGGTTGAAGTATTAATAGCAAGATAATTATGGCAACTTATGTTAGTATATTGCGTGTTAAGCCCGCAAAATCCAGGAGTATTATCGCGTTGTTTACTAATGGGAAAACCCGCAGAAGAAAAGTAGGCCCAAGACGGGAAGAGGGGTGTAAATTCTATGGAGGATTAGAGTTTATTGCTAGTATTTTTTCATCCGCGGACCGGGAGTATAATATTTTGAGGTTTAAGTAGCGGGATCTAGTTTAGCCATACCACCCGGAGATGTCGATTTGGAGGCTATGAAGAAGCAGTTAGATTAAGCCATGTAATAGGCCGCTGAGGACGAACGTCGTCAGATTACCGAACCAGAAGAAGCCCGGGAGCCCAATTTATGGTTACGTCGCGTGGGATGGGTTGAGTATTTGGAAGCATTTGATCAGATCGAATTACGGGCATTGGTTGCACCCGTGAAGGACGACGAGCCCGAGTTAGAAGTGTTATGTAAGGCGTTTGATTAGTTGATCCAGGACGCATAATACCATTGTGTTCGGCAGGTGGTTGAGTTGGAGATATTGTTTGAAGTGAATAGAAAGGAGGTGAATAAAGAAGTCCAGATGCCGTTTAATAGTTGGATGGATATTACTACTGTTAAGGCGTATATGGAGGTTTGCAAGTAGTTGATGCGTTATATATTCCGGTTTAAGGATATTAAGCCCGAGAAGTAGCCGGGGTATAAGTTGACGGAAAGACAATAGATGTGTATTGAGGATATGTGGACCAGCATTGAGGAATTTGTATGGTGGAAGGAGGAGCAAATGGGAGGTTTTAGAAGCGGGGAAGAGGAGGAGGAAGAATCAGATGAGGAGATAGAATGGATGGGCCGGATCTAATGGTAGATTTTATGGTTGTAGATAGCGTTGTTAAACCAGCTATTGCAAGACGACGAGTACAAGAGCGTGTTGATTAGTGGATTGGCGGTTTTGGGGATGCGGGAGGATGATGGATGGTTAGATGCCGAGGATTATACGCCCAAATATTCGGCGGTGATTAAGTTGGCCCGGTTGATGGTAGTTCAAGAGGCGTATGAGCGTCGACGGGAAGCTATTAAGTAATACGAGAGCTGTGGTTTGAGCACCCAAGTAGCCCAGGAGAAAGCGTTTAGCTATTACGTTTTAATACGCAGTTTAGTCTAATCGTTTATAACTATGGCTTATAATGGAAGGGATCTCATGCCCATGCAATGGTTATACCGGAGCCGGTCGTATGGATTCAAGATTCGGTATACCACCACGGCCGAGGGGAAGATCCAGTGGATTAGAGATGATGTTTTATATGCTAATATGCGGTTTAGTATAAGCTAGTTTCGGGGGATAATTTATAGGTTGGTTAGGGAGGCACGAGAAGAGTTATTTGAGAAGTTGATGGTAGTAAGGATGGGTGTAGATTAAGAAGTAGATATAAAGCAAGTGCCACTGATCTATTGGGACAAGATGGTGGACTAGCCGTCAGAAACCCGGGTGGGGTGGTTATTTTTGGACGATGAGCGGAATTAATTTATAGCATGTAAGTAGTGGTAATTGTACGAGCGGATGTATAAAGAGGAGCAGTTGAGAGAGCAATTTATGGATAATGCAGGGAAGTTGAAGCGGGAAGCCGTTGCCGCATATTAGCGTTATAGAGAACGATTCCAGGAGTTATTATAGGTTTTAATGATATTATTATCATAGTCCCCCCGCGCCCCCGAGTTGTTTGCCATGCGGTGGAAGAATACCGCATATAATGGGGTCCGGAATATCGTGATTAAAGAAGGGTTGGTAGGATACGTGGCCTAGTATTATAAGGGGTATCGGAGTAATGGAAACATTAAGATTATCTATTGGTATTTGCCCCGGGAAGTTGGGGAGTTATTGGTATATTATTTATAGTTGGTATTACCGTTTTGGGAGAAGTTATAGTTCCAGGTCATAAGACGTGATTGTTTTAGTCCGTTTTTATGGGGAGATGGCCAGAAGAAGGAGCACTGGCAGTGGACCGGTCTAAAGCAACGGCAACAAGTAGCCACGGGAGCAGATAGTCAACAAGAAAAAGACTCCATTAAATAATCAAGTAGCTAAGATCATACGTTCGCCCAATAACCATCCCGTTTATGGACGTCCGAACGAGGACGTTAAATTTTAAAAGAGGTAGCAAAGAAGTTAATAAGCGTTAAAAGTTACGGGATTAGCTCGAACCGGCATATTATAATCGCTATATTGCGTTAATATTGTCGAGAAGACCGATTTAAGGATAAAAAGACGAAGTTAAAAGAGGTTAATAATTGGGATAAGGATAATATTAACGGGGACGATCTATGGGATTTGTAAGCCGGTCACGGGACCTATATTGCCGGTATGATTTACGCCAGGGAGTTGATGGAAGGTGATAGTTTTATTATTAGCCGCCGTGAGAAGTTCTGTTATGTTAACTATATATAGTATTGTTTTTTGGGGTTTCTGTTAGTATATTAAGGGGTTGGGATGAGTGGGAGAGCCAAGAGAAAGCGGCAGGTATATGAGGAAGAGATGCAAAACGCGCAATTAGCCCGGTGGAAGCGATTGCGGGGCGTTAATATCCATCGAGAGTTGGAATAGATATTGGGGAGTAAGGCCCGATTCCGTGGGTTGCAAGAGCCCGTGTTAAAAGCTATCATAAAGCATAAGAGCCCCATTGTAGCGGTGATGGGAACCGGGGTTAAGAAGACGTTATTATTCTAATTGCCGGCTAAGAGTATGAATTCCGGCACTACTATTATTATCAGCCCATTGGTTTCATTACAAGAATATATAATGGAAAGATATTAGTAAGCCGGGATTTCATGTGTGAAATGGGACCCCCGATATTGCTATTCCCCTAGCCAGATTGTTATTATCACGCCCGAGTTAGCGGTTAGCAAGACGTTTAGGACGTTTTTGGACTGGTTATAAGGGTTGCATTTATTAGAGCGGTTCGTGTTTAACGAGTGTTATATGCTATTGGATAGCACGGCCGAGTTCCGGCCCAAGATGCGGCAATTAGGCGAGTTGATGGAAAGGGGAGTGTAAATGGTGTATTTGATGGTAATGTTGCTACTATATGCCGAGCTAAAGTTTATAAATATTATGAGGATTAAGGCTGATGATGTTTATATGTTCCGGTCCCTAACTAGTTGTCTCAACATTGCGTATTCCGTGGTTGAGTATAAGGAGGATGAGTTTAGGAGAGGGGATATTACTGCCGCTTGTAGGTTGGTGGAGCAGAAGTTAGCGGCCCAAGATGCGGCAATTAGGCGAGTTGATGGAAAGGGGAGTGTAAATGGTGTATTTGATGGTAATGTTGCTACTATATGCCGAGCTAAAGTTTATAAATATTATGAGGATTAAGGCTGATGATGTTTATATGTTCCGGTCCCTAACTAGTTGTCTCAACATTGCGTATTCCGTGGTTGAGTATAAGGAGGATGAGTTTAGGAGAGGGGATATTACTGCCGCTTGTAGGTTGGTGGAGCAGAAGTTAGGAGTTATGGTTAAGAGAGTAATCGAGTTGGTCGAGATGGGAAGAGGAGTGAAGCTATTATTTTGATGCCCGTTGGAAAGCAAAAGGCATTGCAGAAGTCATATGAGTAAGCATAGCGGCAGGCAGCCACGTTTCATATTGCCATGATGGCAAAGGAGAAAGAGCGGATTGAGAGGCATAAAGTTGAGCGGTTTGTAAGTGGTGCTAAATGTCGGCGGATTTATTTGGATCACGAGATGGATGGGAGGATTGATCGAGTGAAGTGCGAGGACGGGGAGGAGCGTTGTGATGTGTGCCAGGTAAGTGATGCCATGATGGACGAATTGGAAGCCCAGCGGCACGCATATATCCAAAGGGAGCAAGAGAAGCAAGACCGGTTGATGGATAGTGCTATTAATATCCCATCTAGTAGTATTTGGTTTTGCGGTATCCCTAGCGACGGATTTAATAGTAGCTATAGTCTATTTCCTAGTTTACCCCCAGCGCATTCCCAGAGTAACACCGTGAGTTTTGATCCGGGGTTTGCGGCAGACCCGATTAGCCCCGGAGAGCGGGTTGAGTTCCAGTCCCAGTACTACCAGCGGCAGCAGCAGCGGTTGCAAGTTTAGGCACGAAATTAGCAAGAAGGCTATAATGTGTGGGATTTAGAGAATCGTTTGGATTAGTGGGTTGGGAAGTGCCCGTTGTGTTACGTTCGGAAGTGTAATAGTCGTCAAGTTGATATCCGGCACGCATTAGATGAGTACGTGGATAAGGAGCAAGAATTAGTTGCCAAAGAGGTTAAGGTATTACAGAAGATCCATTTTTAATGGTATGTAAGTTATTACGATTGCGGAGTCGCCTCTACATGAG
>FJOG01000031.1:2046-22335 GCA_900073065.1 Phialocephala subalpina
TATTAATTAAATTTTTTTTAATTTTTCGAATTAAATATTTATATTTTAAAATTATATTTTATATATTTTAAATATAAATTTCTTATTATTTTTCAATTCGTTTAATTAAATTTATTATAATAATAATATTATATTTAATTTAAGAAATTCGATTATTTACGTATATTAAATAGAAAATATTCTCGTATTTTTAAAAAGTAATATTAAATTTAATAAAAAGTCTAATATAAAAATATAATTTAATTCTAATTAAATATATTCAAATCCCATTATTTTCTTGGACAAGAGAAAATATATATCGGTAGATTTAAATTCCTAAGGGATAATTATATTGATTTTCTGGTTTAGCTTCCAATTAATTTCAAACCCAAAGCAAAATGGAGCGATAATTCTATCCGGTAGGTATATATTTACCATAGCTATATCGATATCATATGGTGCGTCAACAAGCCCTTAGACGCCAGATCTAACAACCTAGCTTAAAATTTGGCCCTCGCCTTACTTAAAAGGCCTTATCCTCTAACATCGATCTTTGAAAACAAAACCGTAACCGCGCAACCCGCGTCATCCTGCCCAATACCCTGGTTTCCATTCGCAATACACCCTCTCGAATAAAGGTATGAGTGGCAGAATGGTAGGAGCAAAGAACAGCTCGTTGCATTCCTCCCTCTGCCCCACAGACTATAACGGCCACCGGCGGATGCTCAGCCTCAATCATTGTCACAGTCATCGTGCACGTATCGACCAGTGTAAATATCCGCCTCTCACGAGCGTTTTTGCTGCTGTAATCCGGTCTGCAACACCTTTCAACCAGTGCCCGAGTGTTGTAATCGGATGTAGGGTCAAGCCCAACACATTCGCCATTCTCTCCTGGCGCATGTCGTGAGAACGCACTTCCGAATGGGCTCCATGTCAGGCGGTTCATGGACGCACCAAAAATATGTCTCTCGATTGTGACAATGTCCATGTAGCCTTCAAAGCCAAATAACAGAGCCTGTGTATTCCACAATTTACCAGTAAAAAGAAGTCGGGCAAGGTAGGGCGACGCTGCTAAGATCGCCAAAGAGATAGCAAGACACGTGATACCTATGGCCTTCGTGGGAGCGTAGGCGGCAAGAAATAGTCCCGGAAGGACTAACATAGGGCTGAATCGCAGTATATATCCACTGATAGTTCGTCTGAAGGAATTCTTTGCGGTGTATGCAACTTTCTCAAATCGATCCCACCGGATGGAGGCTCCAACTACTCCATCTAGAATAATGCTATCTTCACGTCCAATGCCAGCTATTTGGCAGCTAGGATAGATATCCCAGAGTTGAGCATCCCAGTAGTCAGTCGTATCATGCCACCTCTGGTTTGGAACCTTCGGCATCACGCATACTAATCGCTCAAGTAATAAGTGACTGTCGTTTGCCAGAGAGAGCCTCGCAAATGCCTGAAATGCGGAGTCGTTCATATGTACTTCTGGCCGCCTTCGAAGGAGGCCCATGAGAACGTAAGCCATCTCTCCCTTGATCCGGGAATCGATATCGTACACATTTGTGTCGCGATTATTGAGGCATCGGAGTGCGATGACGACCAATTCAAGCGGGCTGAGTATCACGGATCCTTCAAAATGATCGATCAGCTGACGGCTGACTGCTGCATCTTGCCAAATCTGGACTGCCAGGCTTCTTTTCTCAAAGCTTTCGCATTGGTTCGCGCCTCTGATGTAGGCTTTGATGGGGGTTCCTTTAGGACTCAGGAGTGCTTCCGGCAGGGTCCACATGCGCTTACCCCATCCCAAGAGCATGTCTCTTAGATAGACGACATCGGACGGCCCCCTCCGTCCAACGGGATAGCCTACCACAATGACCACAGCACTAGCTCCTCGAACAACATCACTCATACGCCAGACATCTTCTATTACTCCATTTTCATCCGCATCGCGGAGACAAGCAGTGGCCAGCCAAAACGCTTCAAGCCTGGCATCCCTTGTCGCTTTTTCTGCAAGTTTGAGTAGAGCCTCACGGTCTCTCGTGTCGCCGCAATCAAATTGATTTGCAGTGTAGGCAACGAAGAGATACTCTGGATGAGAGGTAAGCCCATTTCTTTGCATCCATCGTTCAACCCGCGTAGTCCGAAAACCGCGGAGCTCCGCTGTGCTTGCCGGATCATTCAATACACATAAATAGCGTGGTCGTAGAGTACGATTGCTTTCTGGATTGAAATGTTGATATAGGTCTTGTTCACTAACATTACGAGGGTCGGCCTCTGTTTGGGGGCTATCTGCTGGGTTCTGGTCATTTTCCTCGAGCAAGCGGAGGTGATTATTTCTCGCCATGATTACATCCTCCGTTCCTGGGTTGACTTCATGAGTGTTGCGAGGACTGAAGCAATAATTCCAATCTTTATATGGAATCGAGTCGTAATGGCCTCCATTTCTGACTTTGCCTAATGAATAAAAAGGAACCTAGAAAAGGTCAAACCACAATATCTTCTCGTGATAGACAAACTTTTGCACTTACAAGAAATAACATGGCCAAGCAAGAGGCAATCCATTTCCCAATCAGTCTTATCCAGTCCCACGTGGTCCATGTAGTATTGCGATCATCAAGATGGTCAATTGCCCAATTTGCTACTCTGACCACGAGAGGACTGATGTTCCGAACAAATGTACGCCTCCAAGTTGTGTTATCAGGCCCGTCAAACACTAGGTCTGTAGCCTGAACAACAAGCTTGGTGAGGCGACCGTCACTGGGATGCAGGAAGCTGTTCTCCTCGTGTAACACATATTTTTCTCTTTGAAGGATGTCTTTAAACCATACTTTATGAGTTGCCATAGTGACTATTCCCGGCTCCACAATTGGCTTGAGGAATCTGATTTTTTTCGAATGAAAATAGTTTTGGTCGTTCCTCTGTCGCGTTCGACCTCCGCTCTATGGATGGTCAATGGCAGTTCATAATCGATATCATGAAGACTAGTTTTCTGTAGTACGTACGTCTCTTCCAAGGCTGTCAAGAGGAATGCCTTGCTCCGCTGTCTGAATATGATTTCTATTGATTGCCTACGAGTGTGTCACTACTTCTATCCACAGAAGGAGAAGCCAACATTCTGTACCGAGGTCGATGCATTGTTACCAACATATCTGGCGCTCTCATTGTCTCGAGGCTGTGTTGGTGCCAACAGCGGCCGCTGAGTTGAGCTACCTGCAGCATCAGGATCCTGCTGATACTGGACGCGTGAAGCCTATTTGCGCTGAGTTAGCGAGAATGCTAGAACACCCTTGAAGTAGACGAACGCTCGGATGCGGTGGTCCGACTACGTCAGTCTGTGACCAAGAGACCAGTTTCCCAGGTCCGTGGTAGTTTTGACGTTGGTATGCTGACCTCTCGTGCGGGTTGTCTGCGACTGGACCTGGATCGGGCGCACCCGCGTGGCGCTTCTGAAGTTTAGTTACCTGTTTAACCGCAGCCTCGGAGGCTCCTCCATGACGATGCCGCTGGTTGTTGCTCATTATGCCTCCCGGAACGGAGGGCTGTTTGTAGCCTGTCTCGGGATGCTGCGGGTGCCCTTGCCCTGCGCCATCACGACTTTGAGCTGAGTTTTGGCCCGTCGACAAATTCGATACCGGTTTTGACATATCTTGAAGGCCATAGCCTTGATCTTGGCCCTGGTAGATGGGCATGGAGTCCCCATCCTAGATTTATTTAGTGAACCATATTTGGCCTCTGAACGCTGGAGATCCTCAAACTTACTCTCCCTTGCCTTTGATACTCGTGCTGGCGATTATTGTTGCCAGTCTGAAAGTTTGCTAGATCTGATCTAGATCCTTCTGCCTGGTAACTCATTTTTGCTTCGATGGTTGCACTAATAAAATCCTAGAGGCTGAAAGATTTGGTATTGCGTTTTCACACGGTGCTGTTCGCAGGTAGACTACAGAGTGCATAAGACTTCAGGATCCTATACGTTTTCTTTATAGATCTTGGACGCCAATAGGGTGGGAACACTGGAGGAGCTTATTCGTCGATATCTGCACACCTATTCCACAAAAGCGCTCATCGTTTGCCACTCTCGATAACACTGCAGCCTGAACGCCTCCTCGTGTTGCCTCAATAACTCAAATAAGGCAATATCATATGTAGCGAGTAATACTGAGGAAAGAAGAAAAGCAACTATAAATTTAACGAATCATCTTTCAATTCCATAAGTTAACTGTGATAGGGTTCAAATTTCAATGCGTTGCCAATTAGAGCTTCTTGTTGTAAAGTCGGGACGGCAGTTGGTGGCCCTAGGCTTCCACTTTTACGAAACAGCTAGTTCCGAGTCGTGTCGCACAGCTTCTATGCATTGCCAATTAGAGCTTCAAGGCCCTAGGCTTCCACTTTTACGTATCAGCTGGTTCCGAGTCGAAATCAAGGCTGTACGAACGGCATTCCACGAAACAAACACCAAGAGGGTACTCGTCTTGTCACCGAATGAAAATGTTTTGATTGAGTAACTCAGGTTTCACAGGATTTTTGTTGAAACATCGGTGGCTGGGGGCTGAATGCGTCAACTGATCTCAAAAAGTGAAAACTCCAGTCCTTATTGGATGCACTCAAATGTTTCTCTGCAACCTTTCGGAGAGTTTAGGCGTAGTGATGTGATCTTTCAGCTGAACTTTTGAGGCTAGTTGCAGATGGTGGAAACGTTTTCTTTGAGGAAGTTGCTGAAGAATCGGGAGGTGTGCTAAAGGTCGAGGAATGACGGTGGCTGCGAGAGCTGAACATTATCATTCAGCTTTGTGTTTCTTTAGTCACATTCCAATATCATGACCAATCACGATAACCTTAACTTACCTTCGTAAGCTTGCGAATGTCGCTCAGTTTGTCAAAGCCACTTCGTTTCCCACGCCTACAGTTCCCGTTTCTCTGGTTTGTTCAACGCCTTGTTTCTCAGTTCCCATTTCAACTCACAACTCGTTGTTGAAGGCCAAATAATCACACTCTTCATGAGAGAAAAAAAATCACCTGCCCAACTAGTTTTCTCTCTCAAATGTTACGCTTCATAGATGATAATCGGCAGTTCCCAGTATTTACCCAACTAGCCACTGAATCTGGGCTTACCGCTCACCAAGACGAGCAACGGACGGTCAAGATTTTGGACTGGCAACAAGGTAGGCGACAATATTTGACCTAGAAGTGTTCGTGATGCTTACTTAAGGGTTAGCATCGGACGAAGATCCCACCCTTCCACCGCAAATTCGCCATGTTGAGGTGACAAGCCTGTTTACTGGGTTGGAACCAGCTCTTCGTGTCATGTAACTCTCCAAATAGTCACATGGTAAAGTCTTCGCCGGGTTTGCTAATCCCAGAAAAAGATTCGCGCCGCTGGACATCCCTTCGGCGGCAACGATACAGACTATAAATGCGCTCATGAGTCATTACTCTATTCCACCGGCGTTCCTGACAGAGAGACTCCAATCAGTGACCCGAGCTTATGGAAGAAGAGAGTTCGGTAACAAGAGACAGGGTAGGTGGTGATAGCTTTATAAATACTTGATAATTGAAACTGACAGGATTGCGATCGCAAAGGGTCATGGTTTCACGTTCTTTGCAAGAATATCAACGTTGAGGTGGATCCAAGAGGGATCTATCGCATCGTTGATCCCCGGAAAGACTTTCCAACTTTGAGTCAATCAGAAGGTACATGGATAAGACAGGCGTTCTTTCTGTCATGGGGGCCTGGAAGAGGTGCGGAGACAAATACCACACTCATCTGTTTCGGAGCACATCCAGAACTAGAGAAACGACTTGAGTATCTTGCGCTTCATCCCTCATGGACTGAGTGTGTGAGAAGTCCATTTACGATGTTTGTGATCGTTCTCGATGAGTTGTTTCAGGTCCTGGATCATCAGGTGTGGACAGTGTCAGATGTTTTTCGTGACATTGAGATGGTATTAGATCCCTATTCCAGTCCGAAAATTGGGAAAACTATATTCTATAATAAAAGATGCTTACAACACGCCAGAAAATCCTCAGGAGAGCGGAAGCATGGGATCCAGGCAGCCAGTTCGACTTTGTGGGTCTGCATAACATATCAAAGCACATTACGCACCTTGTTGAATCGGCAAATGCATTAGTGTACACTGCAGATGATATACACATCCACAGCAAAGAACTGGCCAGCCCTCTCGATCCGGCCTCCATTCAACGGACGTCGATTGAGATAGAATACCAAAAGCGGCTGTTGCAGTCTGTTACTCTGCGATTAGCAAGTCTTGAAAAGAGAGTGCAGAATATAGTTAACCTTGTAATAAGACTCCATATGATCCCCCATCCTGCCAAAGAGCTAACTTCCTCTCTATAGGCTTTCAACTTAGTAACTCAACAGGACAGTAAAACAGTGCTAAGAGATAGCTACTCTATGAAAACGATCGCGGCCGTGACAATGCTTTTCCTTCCTATGTCGACAACAGCGGTTGTACACCCCCTTTATTATTGTAGTACCTCTTGCTTGGGAACGTTTACTGATTTGAGTACCTCTATTTCCTTCATATAGACTGTTTTCGGAAGTCAATTCTTTAACTTCGACCCTGGTCGCCCAACTTCGGATTTTAGAGTTTCGAGGTCATTTTGGCTGCTTTGGGCATTTGCGATTCCGATCACAGGGTGCTTTTCTTGCTCATGGTACTTCTATCATCGATGGTCAGTCAAGAGGTTAGATCTGGGCGGAAACAGAAGAAGGTTGCCCCGGAGTGATTTTCTGGGGCTGTGACATTGAAATGATAAATGGCAGACGACCATTCTGTTGTGTAAAGCTTAGACCAGAGTAATTCTCTTGAAGATAGGCCCTCTAATTGAATCTCTGATAACTAGTAATTAATCGTTTCCGTCGTGTGACAGCATGATCAAGTATTGGAGGACAACTAAATTGTTGATGATATGGGCGTGAGGCAAACGATCATGAATGATTCGAATGGCGATTCGAAGGGACTCCTCGACTTCCGCCAAGTGCCTAATGATCGATTGCAGCCAGTCACAGTGCTTGAGGCTCATTTGCCAATGAATTTGTGATGATTACTTGCGTGTCAGAGGGGTACGTATTTGCAGTTCATAAAGGCAGTGACGGCGATGCTGGACGCATTGAGAACACACAGGTAGCTCTCGTGAACACTTGAAATAGTTAGTCGCGAGCTCATTGGGATCGGAAGGCAAGCCTGGGATCACCGATACGAGCCTTTCGCCGCCGACACTCATTGCACTTACGCCTAACTAGGCTTAGCCACCTCTCTGTCAAGTGGCGTCTTCATCTTCTCTAAGATCCAGTAGTTGTACACTAGGTAAGGAGGAAGCCGCAATAGAACCCTACTATACGGAGATATCTGAATGGTGGTACAGAATCCGTACTGTAAAAGCGACTGTCCAGAATTACAGCGATTGAGGGAAGAATAAGCTTTGGCAATCTGGCTCTCGCTTAACGTGCGCTCCGCACGCCGATGCCCTGAAACGGGTGGATTCGGGGATGAATGTTGTCTTCACTCGATCAAGCAAACAATTACAGGAAAGAAATCCGGCGAATGGCACGGTATCGCTTTAAACTTTAATAGATAGCGAGGGTGCATAACTGGCTAATACTTCGTACCCGGGGTAATAAGTCCAAAATCTCCATAGAGCACGCGGAAGTAAACCTTTACACTTCATTTCAAGGCATTGCAGTAAGATTAGGCCAACCCTTATTCCAGTAGGGATCTGATCTTATAAAGCAATTGATACAGGATATGTAAATCCTCTCCCCAGAGGTGGATGACCTGTCCTTACCAACACATTGCACCTCACTATCCTCAACAATTTTAAGAGTTACCATAAACGCCAGACGTATCCCGACACGTGTGCCATCCGATCCGAAAAGAAACTGCCAACATCCGACCTCTCGCTTACTATGCTGTGAACTATACTTCCGGTGTACCTGAAGCTGCTCAACAGAGACGGTCTCCCAGCTCCGCAAACAACATGTACATAACCTGGACCTCGGAATTCTACTTCGCCGTTAGTGAGATGTAGTGACCTATCAGATTGCTCGAGAGATATTGGAATTTCACATAGGTAAAGTCTTACTGTGGCGGCATTTGTGAACACCCCGATTTGATCAGCATGATCAATTGTCGAATTCGTTCCTAAATGCCAATATATCCCCCTAACACCCAGCGGACCAGCCGCGGCGAGCTGAGCTGCAAAATTCCCATTATTCACGGGGCCCGCAACAGGGCCGTCCATCGATCTGGTATTTACGATGCCGTCGTTGGGCCTAAATTGCTCGGGTATGTTGGGTCCACCCATGGCGTAGGAAGGGAATGCTATGACCGGAAGCATGTCCGGTCGTGGTATCTGTGTTCCAGGTCGCGGAATTTGGGAGAAATATCCCATCTGCTGAAGGTGGCGGTCCGCTACATCAGTGATCCACGTCAGAGCTGCATGAAGTGTAGGCAGAACCCCAAGCCAAGTACCCAGTGATTGAAACGGAGCGGCAACTCTGCCCCATACGCCTAGGGGATTCCAGATTTGACCCCATAGTAACAGTCTCAAGAATTCGTTTATATCCTGAGCGGTAAGATTCCTGTTTGGGAATGGCTGCGTGGCGCAGAAAGACATCGTGAAGTAATAGATATCTGGCGAAGGTGCCGGGGCAAACAAGGCAAGATCCGCTGCACCTGTAAGACTGTTGTCATAAAGTCCGTTATGGCGGCCGATCCACCATGTGGTAACAACGGGGGCAATTCTCGCACGCATAGCCTTGTAGGTCTCTCCTGGTCCACGAGCGAATCCCCAATGGTCTAGGTGGAGATCGTAAATCCTATTCTGCCGCAGTTCAAACGAGCACGAGGTAATGAAGTCTATGAGGGGATCTAAGTTGCCCGGGGGAAGGAAGTCCTACTAAAGAATTAGATATTATCCATCATGAACATACTAGCCGAATGAACAGGTTACATTCACCACGCCTGTCACCGTTGTTCCCTTGTGGGGGGTGCCTAAAGTGACGACGGAATTAATCCAACTTTGACGGTTAGTACCAAGAAATTGTGGCAGGTTGGGATCACTCGTTCCAGATAATAGCTCAATCAGATACCTGATGGTCGTACCACCCTGCGAATGGCAGATGAAATTGATCTTATTGGCAGCATTCCATTGCCAGATTGCTGGAAGAGGGTTCGCGGGAGTGTCGTAGACTACTGCTTTCCAAGTTTGAGCGATCGCCACCAAGGCCGGAAAGGGAGATGGATGTGCATTGCCGAAATCGACACGCGTAAAGGTCGGAGGTGCTGCACCTGGCGGGTCAAATCCCCTGTTCAAGTTAGCCCAAATACTTCTGCGGTGACACGGTAGTTCTACCCGGGTCTAGGCGAATTGATATTGGTGAGCTGCGCGAAGATCTCGCAAGCTCGCTCTCTGTTAGTTGAAATCGGGCCAATGCGAACCACAATGACTATATAGCCCAGCTGAGACAGAACTAACGGCAAGTCTGTCAAGCCGCCGAAATAGTTCACCGTTCCCAGAAGGGGTCGGCCCCATCCGCTGAATCCAGGGACTACAAATCATTGCGTCAGTCATGCTCTATGTCTTTCGTCCAATGTCGGATTAATGTGTCACCTAGAACTATTGGGCACGTCTTCTTGCCTGGTAGCATGTTTCGGATGTTTGCGACTTCACGTCGTAACTGATGGATGCCCCTGTTTCCATCGTTGATAGGATGGGTCATCGGATTCATCTTGACGAGAGTGAGGTTTCGAAGTTTCTTAGTGTGACGAGTCGACCTTTCTTCTACGCTCGAGAAGTTCTTTGCCTACAACAACACTAATATACTATGCGCAAAGAGAAATTGCGTTCGTGGATGGACGCCCGTTTGCGGCCAGGTTTTAGTGCGCTTGGTTTCGTCCTGCACGAACAGGCAGCAGGTTGGATGATTGCATACCCAACAAAACGCCACCTGGTGCCATCACTCCAAGGCTAGCGGTTTTGAAAGCCGTTCCATTTTCTCGAAAATCTCCATATTTTGAGAGTTAGATATTAATTCCAAAAGTAAATTTATGACATGAAGAAGTATAGCGACCATCTTGTGGCCAGCACCAAGGGTGCATGCCTTAATAGAGATTATAGCATAGTTTTGCGAAGTGGACCTCCAGATCAGCAGTATTAAACAAGCTCTCTTTGGCACAATAAAGATGCATGGGTCCCAACACATGCACTCGTTTTCTGTTAGGGATATTTAAATCTATACGCCAAGCCCAGTAGGCCACCCCCGGAAGATCGACTAAGCAATCAATGCACCACTTATGTAAAGTTCCCAATATCGTCAAATATAATGATGAAGTGTTTGACGTATCTTCACATGTCAATCCGAAGTCGAGGCTTGAGTGGCATTCGTTAGGCCAAAAGCCATGGGGCTTGGCATAGCCACCACCAAACATACCCGAACCCACCAAAAGCCTAATATTCTATACATGCCTTGAATATTCCCCCAAGGAACTTAAAGTTAGCCCTCAAGGTTATCGTTAAATTATACTTCTATTTTCTAGACTCTAAGATAGTAACTTATCTTGCCAATCTCTGAGTTATAAAGGTTACGGTTATTGTAGTATTTTGATAGTTATAATGCTGTAATGGTGAGTGGTCCGGTTTTGGTCTAACCCCGCCAGATTCGCGCTAATTATAAATACCTATAGGACTAAGGCAGCCACTTCAGCATCCTATTCGATTCAATCAACGCACTCAGGCGGGACAACTCAGAGGATGGTTAGCCAAGCTGAGCTGTTTGCAGTGGATGATAGGCCAGAAGGACGTTGAGGCCGCCCAGTGGGTGTTGTGGCTGCCGAGTATCGCTCACTGGTTGAGAAGAAATTGGAGAATGGTTCGTTAGAGCTGATTTGCTAAGGCTGCGTCTTCCGAATGCCAAGTGGTGGGCTTAGATTGACCGAATCCAAAGGAGAGGATTGGACAGAGAAAGATAAGGCGCAAGACTAATGCTATTTCAGTGCTACCGCACTGATGATGCTCCTCCTCAGTTGCAGTTTATAAGAAAACTACATTTCCAGCGCAGGAACGATTTTTTCCAATAAGGCTTTGAAACAAATTCAACAGGCCTCTTCCGCAGATGGTTCTCCTTAACTCTTTACGTTCCGTACATTTCCAAATATCTTCATTCGGAACTTGAAGCTCTGCCAAGGATCTTTTATTGTGTCCCCTCCCTTTTTTTTGCATTCATCTGCCACGATCTGCTAGCGTGAGTGGCTTCCTTGGGCTTTCCTTGGGAACTCACTTAGTTAGGGGTGGGCTTATGGCTGGCAAACACATCTCTCGCAAGCTCTTCTGAAATGAAGGAAGTGCTCAGATAAGTCACCAATTTGGCTGGGACTTGCTGGATATATTACGAGTTTCTGGAGCAAACTCCCATTTCCCGATCGTTTAGAGCTGACTCGCCTAAATAAGGGGCCTTTCACACTGAAAGCAACAACCGAATTTTGTCCTACTGTATTTAGTAGCTACGGTAGACCACAACATTCCATTGTGCACACCCCACTCTCGTCAATTTTCAACCTGATCCTGTCCGTATTTTGTCATGATACATTTGATATAATTTGTAGAAGCCTCAAGAAAAACAATCCTTTGTTCTTGACGATCGCTTTTACCAAAGCGGCAAAGCGTTCCCTATCGAATCATGGAGGACAAATCGGTGGTCAAAAGCATGAACCCGGAGATAGTGCTCAGCATTGAGGACATCCAGAACGAAGCCACCAAAAAGCTTCCTAAGTTCAAACGAGGTAAGCTGTCTATTCTTTTCACTTGGTCGTGCAGTGCACAGTCCAGGCGTTCATCTCCAGAAATCCAGAATAGTGCACGCTCTGACGAATACAGAATTCTTCAACTCCGGCTCCACAGCTCAGACAACAGTTCACGAAAACAGCACAGCATTCGCAAAATATCGTCTTCGTCCCCGCGTCCTCAGAGATGTCTCAAAAGCCGATACCAGCACAAATGTGCTCGGAAGTGACATCTCATTTCCGCTCTGTGTATCTCCAGCTGGACTCCAGGGCATGGCTCATCCAGACGGAGAACTGGCTACTAGTCGCGCTTGTGCCAAACGCAAAATTCATATGGGAGTCTCGTCTTTCGCTAATTATTCTATTGAGGAAATCACGAAGGCTGGACGTGAAGTTGGGCCTGTTACACACGTGATGCAGCTCTATACGATGAAGGATAGGAAGCTGCAAACTCGAATTATCAAGCGTGCTGAAGCGGCAGGTTGTGTGGCTATTTTTCTTACTGCTGATAGTCCTGTGCTCGGTGTTCGGTATAACGAGTGGCGTAATGATTTCCGGACGCCTGATGGGCTGGCATTCCCAATGTTGGAGAAGACGTCGGAGATGATTATGGCTCAGACTCACGACGACAGCTTCTTAGCATTGAACTCGGATTCTCATTCTTGGGGAGATGATATTCCTTGGCTGAGAAGCCAAACAAAGATGGAGATTTGGATTAAGGGGGTGCTCACTGCGGAAGACGTCTTGCTTGCTAGAGAGTACGGATGTGATGGGGTCATTGTGAGCAATCATGGTGGTAGACAATTGGATGGCACGCCAGCCACTATTGATGCCCTACCTGAATGTGTGAAAGCAGCCGAGGGTAAGATCAGAATACATATTGATGGGGGATTCAGAACCGGTCAGGATATTTTCAAGGCCATTGCTCTGGGTGCTGAGTGTTGTTGGATTGGACGACCAGTAATTTGGGGCTTAGCGGTATGACCTCCTGATCTGTGAGCCTCTGACTCCGACTCTAACTTTTCAAAGTACGATGGCCAGAATGGTGTTGAAAAAGCTCTCGATATTTTGTATGATGAGTTTAGACGATGCATGATGTTAACTGGTTGCAAGAGTGTTTCTGAAATCTCGAAGGCTTCCCTTGGCATTGTTCGAGAAGATGGTCCTTTGGCACGGCTATGAAAAGAACTCGAGAGCCCTCATACTCAGCTTGATATTAGAGAGGTTACTTAGAGGAGATTATTGAGATGGGGTATCAGACATATTATACAAGCTTCCTCAGAGTTCGCACTTCCATCCATCACTTCTTCCCCTTCGGCAGCTCAGTATCAACCTTGAACCCCGCGCCTTGTAACTCAGCGACAGTCCATTCAATCAGCATCCTCTCTTCCAAATTCCCCATAACCCCTCTCATAATCCCCCTTTGATGCTCACTCAAATGTGCTCCTCATTTAGCCTGCCAATATCCCATTGTTGTGTATTTGAAAGAACTGTCGGAACCGGGTTGTTATGCTCGCGAATTATTTGTTTTATGCTGAAGAAGAGCGCGACGGTCGAGAAGGCGTTCATAGAGAAAATTATTTTCTCTCGTGGAGTTAGGGCGTACCACTGGGAGGTGTGGCGCAGAGTGGCCAATGTCAGTCAATCAGTTAATCAATTGGCCATTTGGCCAATTGATTGACGGATGGAAAACCGGTCAACTTACTGACTTAAATGATGAACCGATTAGTTAGTTGATAAGCTATTAAGAAAAGCATTAAGCAATTTGAGTCACAATTTCGGCCACATTTTTAGTCACGTTTCTAGTCACGTTTTTAATCACGTTATTTAAGCTTTTTCTTTTAAAAATTTTACTTATCGACTTTTCGCCTACGTATAAAAAAAATCAAATGAGATATATCTAAAGATGAAATATTATAATCAAACTCGAAACTTATTTTTCATCGGATTTTTAAGATTTTTAAAGTAAAAAAAAAAAGCTCAAAATAAGCCTTTAAAAGACTTAAAAATAAGAAAATCTAAAGGCTCGAACTGATAATTTAATGATCGGTTGGACGAGTACTTAACTGACGGACTAAGCTAATGGAAATGGCCAAATTATTGGCTTATTATAATCAGCTATCAGTCAGTTGATCAGTTAACTGACTTATTGGCCACTTTGGTGTGGCGGAACCAGTGCCGGATCGCGAAAATCATTGTGTTTGCGCATTTTTGGAGCAGTTTTGTTGTAGATTAATGATGTCGAGATTGATCGTGCTTGTATGTCTGGTATGAAATCTGAAGTGTCGGAGCACAATATTTTGTAATTCTGCGAGTCAATTTTAGGGCCCATGTAAAGGAAGAGTTTGGATTACTTTAAAATAGGTGGCGCCCTCTCAATAGCAGGGTCGCCATATCATTTAAACACCTGGGGTTGAGATCGTTGAAAGTTGAATTTCGATAACGTCATTGCGCAGCTGGGTTTTGTTTATAATGCGATCAATAGGGCTTTCCAGGGGCTGAGACTTTCCTTTCAGGGACCTTACAAGGCCAAAGGCGCTATCCGTTACGCTGCGATTAGGATTGCACCTCGCCTAATTTTGGTGGGAACATCAAAATTCTTCCGATTTACTTACTTCAATCCCTTTTAATTCGAGAACTTACTAATGAAAACTGATAAAACTTCGATGCAATTGAAATATAGAATTTAATAAGTCATTATAGCGAGCCGTAGAGATTTTCACCTAATTTTGTTGTGTTTAATAAGTGTCGCAAATTGAGTGGGGTTTAGCGGTTAAATGCAATCCTGATCGCAGCGTGACGGATAATCCCGGGACGTTTGACCGCGTCCTTCGAATGACATCTCGCATGCCTGAGGGGGATCTCTATAGGCTGCCGTCCAACATCGTCACATTAAAGATTTTAAGGTGCAAAAAACTCCATTGAAATGTTAAAGACCAAAATCGCTCCTTATCGACCAAACAATTCCCTACCGACGCCAGTTCGATAATGCCAGCAAACGCTCCACTTTCCAGATAATGCAAGACCCGAGGATATCAACCGTACTCCGGAACCCGTCCAGATCTTCCTCCACAATTGGCTCGCCTCGAACACCAGCCATCGCGACAACTAACAGACAAACACGCAATAGTCGCACAAATGCGGGGTGACGATCAGATGAAACATCACCCCTCATTATAAAGACCTTGTTCCTGGCCCTTTCGACCCCTCCATATCCGGCCCCTCGATCTGCGACCTCGATATCCGACCCTTCGACCTCCTCCACCAACCCGGCCCGGGTATCGGTCCCCAACTTCTTCAGATATGCTCGACCGTTAAAGACCCAGTCCTGTGAAGACAACTATTAGCTCGACTGAACATAAAAGGGCAAATACAAGTCTCAGCTGTAACATACCTGGATCTTCATCATCATCCTCGCCATTATTGGGTTTTCCTTTTCCTCCTCTCAAAGACGGCAGCGTACTCGACGCAGGAAGGGCAAATCGTCTTGTGGCTGCAGCAGCCTGGGCCTCAATGCGGTATTGCGACATAGTGTATTTGTGGCGTTCGATAAGCTCAAAATTAAGGTAGGGGTCTCGATAAGGTATTTTTTTGTATGGTATCGTCGTCTTCTCCAAAACACAAGAACGCAAGATGATGAAAGAAAGGGAACAGCAACAGCTTTTCAATCTCTTATATACAAGTCTTCTCACGCAGATGCGCGACTGCTCCATCATCGCCCTCCTCGTCCGCACAGTTCGCAGTTCGCGCGCACGCAAGAGCGACTGACCGGTCGAGCGCCCTCAGTGTAGCTGTTGGGCGGTGGATGCTGTGCGGTCCCCATCTCCCAGGCACCACCATCACCACCCCCAGCTCACCGGTCGCACTGCCCTCGACTGAAATGCGCCTTACAAGGCATAGAAACGCCATGTTTCTCATGAAGAATTACATTAGAGATTGAGGGCGTTAGGGCGTACCTTCTTAGGGGGTTCGCCCTGATAGAGAGTTCAGTGAAAAGGGGTCAGCATTAGGGGACTTGACTCACCGGGACAGGAGCTGCTCACCGAAACAGGCTTCTCGCCCTCCTACTGGGCCCTGGGGCTACAAGTACTGCGCCCTGATCTGGGCAGATGGAAACGCCTATCGTTATTGCTATGGAGTGTGAAATGAATGTGAGAGTTTCGAAGATGCGAATGTGATCTGCGTGTGTAACACTTGCTGGTGGCGAGAAAAAAGTACACGATCAGCCCTGTCGGATGGTTCCTGCATATGGACCCCGGCCCTAAATCTGGTGTTGCCACCCATCGTGGGAATTGATGGTAGCTTGCTTACCCTTTGCCAGTGAAACATGAATACGAGAGTCACAAGTTAAGTGGATGAACTGATTTCTACGGCGAAAGTGAAACATCAGTAACAAATCAAGACGGCGTATCGCGAGGAGAAGTTTTCATGGCCGTCTATTCTACCTGCTCTGTCCTTGTACCTGATCTTCCGACCCATTTTGGCCCCCGCACAAATTGACCCCGAGATCTCCATCTCGATTCTATCAGATCCAGGAACACCATACAAATCATGCGCCATTGAAGCGAATATATAATCCTTTATAAAACATCAGTCAAAATGGCAGCAACATATTGATACTCCTTCTCGCCGTTGTCCTTGTCCTTGCCTTTCACAATCAAGCCTGCATCAAAAGTTAGCGAAAATATCCTCATCCTACTCGAATCAAGTGAAATCTTACCCATATCTCTCAATCTTTTTCCCAGTTGTCCCAACTCCCCTCCCGCATCACGAATACTCGTTTGAAGTCTGCCAAACACCTGCGTCTGCATATGCTTCTCGTATTCTGCGACATCTTGTTGCTTCACCACAACCTTCGAATTGATCTTGCTCGCAAATTTAGCAAATTCTCGTCCTGCCTTTTGGGCCAGTTCTAGCACAAATGCGATCAGGAGCGCAATGGCTACTTTGACTTCTGCGGCAAGCTCCAAGTCGCATTCCAAGTAAGAGAAGAGAGCGTATAAGAGGTCGCGTTGCAAACAGTGGATGCTGGTTTTGACTTGCCGGGACAGCAGCTTTGGCGCAATAGGAGAAAGATTGAGAGGAGGGAGTTGCGGAGATAGGTATCGTGAGAGAGATTCGGGGATGTCTTTGACCTTCGGAACAAGGGTCAAAAGAGTTGTTGTCATGAGGAGTTTGAGGGCTGCTCGAAGGGTGCGACACACTGACTGTAAGAGCTGGAGGATGGTCAACATCTATTGACATGACTGGCATATGACAAACGAACGGCGGAGGAGAATTCGGGGTAATTAGAAGAGCTTACGTTATTCTTGGACGCCAAGTACCATGAGACTATACATTCCAAAATCTGCACAGAAAGATCCCCCTTCCTTCTCTTGCGTTGCATTAACTCCACGTATTTTTGGAGTTCAGACGCGGAATCGATGACTTGATCAAGCCACTCATCGATCTCTTCAGCATGCAACTCTGCAGAGAAGATATCCAGAAAAATCGGAAGCGATTCTTGGGCCTCAAGTGTGTCTTGGCCTTGAAGCTTCCGATAACTCTGAAGATCACTCTTGTTTCTGGGAATGAAAGCGCACACATCATGATGTATCGCCGGTCCGAGGCCGAGGGATAAGTCAATGGTGTATTCAGTTCCGGAGATCAGACTCTCCGGAGCGACGAGTTCGGTAGAAAAGGTTTCGAGAGCCGGAAGTGTGAGGTGCGAGAAAGCAAATTCTACACATTATCAGCGACTGTTAATATAATATAGGGAGCAAGGTTCGTGTACTGGGATAGAAGATAGAAATTAAAGTTTCGGGAGAGAACCTCGAGCAGTCTAACACTCGGCAAATATGAGACTGTCGTGAGACTTCTGGAAAGTACGCCACCGTGTTATCGTAGGAGCTGCTTCGTGAATCGGTCCCAACCGATGAACTCTGAGCATCATCGTGGGAATAGATGTCATCAGGAGATTCAGGCGTTCCCGTGACTCTGCTATCCCAAGAAGATCCCAAAGAAGTAGATTGGGCCTTCCGTCTCGCTAAGAAAGCTTTCTTCCGGATCTTCCTTTCGTATCTCTGCCTATGCACTCTCGTCCTCGAAAAATATTCATTGTATCCTAGACCAGGAGGAGGCGCGAGTATGCTGTTCTCCGAAGTGGGCCACCAACCATCTTGTCCACCTGGTGCCCACGGTATCGCTTCTTGTTTTGCTTGACCGTTCGCGTGTTCGATTCGGAAATCTTTGAGGTCTTCGTAAATGCCGGTGTTATTGCCATTGTTCGTATCGGATAATAGTGGGTATTCATCTATTGATTCAAGTGGAAGTCAGCCTCATCACCTGCGGAAACAGTAGCTCCCCCAGAGTGATCACTCACCTTGCAAGACCAGCCCGAGCAGTGCCTGATGTGCTGGTATCACGACCACCTGAGCTTCAGGGTCTTGATCGGGAAAGAATATGTTGTCCTCCTCTGGACTGGCGTCGCTGGTATTAGGAGTCTCCGGTGTCAACCGTCCAGGCTCTGCCTCTGAGCTGCGGGAATCGATCTCGTCTGATTCAGTTGTCTCGGTGGATGAGCTACTCGGCCTCGAGGTCTGCCGAGGAGGCGTGGCCGCAGATGATGCTGGGGGGGTGTTCAGGGCAAGGCGTTCGAGTATTGGATCAACATGACTCCATGATGCTGAGGAGGCGGCTGAGAAACTAGGCGCCGAGCCCGATACCGATGGAGTGGATGAGGGATAGGACAGCAGCTCGCTGCCTCTTGAGCATGTTGACAGTCCGCTCGAGACATGCGCAATAGAGCTTGTTGCGGATGATGTCCGGACGGTACCGAATCGAGAAGGTCTGGAAGTGGTTTGTCGTCCTAGTTGGTGAGAATGGACGCCTTGGGAGGATCTACTGGATGTAATGACGCTGGCAGAGGAGCTTCCACAAGAGCTATCCTCCTGCTCGCTCCAAGCACCAAAGACATAGTCAGCCCAGTCCGACATGGTGCCCGATTTCAAAGGAGGCGATTCTCAGCGTCGAGTCAAGTTGCGGGCGTTCGCATCGAACAAGGCTTCAGCTACTGTGGCTTTCGAGCTGAATGCAGGTCCTGACCGAGCGGTGGTCGGTATGCAAAAGAGGACAAGAGGGCGATGCTATTCGACGTTTGCCTAAGGTGAAATGAGTCTGATGAAGAAGATAGTCTGCCTCTTTTGCGACTTGACCGAAAAATGAGGGAGGGGAGGGTATTTGGGCTGGATTATGGCCACTCTCACTCAGCCACATCGCGCCGAGAAAAAGTAAGTACAGAGTACCGAACGGGTTCTCAGAGGATTTCCATGAGGAACAAGAACCCGATCGAAGCGAATTCGAGTCAAGATACTTCAAACAATACATATTTGTATCTGTTATCGTCTTTAAATCTCGAAATATTGACACCAGGAGAAGTAATATAGTGTTTGTCTACTTGATGATACCCCACTTATGACTTGGGGATGTTTGCGCTTAGACCACTATTTGGAGTAAGCGCTAGGCTATAATACTTTGGTCTTTGGGTAAATAAGTCCACCCCTGGGGGTTTTGAGGTCAGCCTCACCAAGGGTAGATGACCAATACGAGAGGCAGAATTGGCAGAATTGTGGGGTAGAAAGTGCGAGAAGCAGATGCCAGGGGTGGACTTATTTATCCTTGGACCAAAGTAGACTAGCTACCGAGTGCCACTAGCCAGAGTTGGAAATGTCACGTTCAGACCACGAGATCTGCCCCAAACAACTTTAATTCTCTGTAAAATGTGAAGAAATTATCGAGAGGAAGTGATTAACCATTCTGCGGACTCATCGTAATATTACCAGTTGAGTGTTGAGGTATCGTGAAAAGTGAAAAGTACGAAGGGCCAGTTAAAAAGCATTGAGCCATGCACGTGATTTTCCCTGCGAAAAATCAAATATTTGGGAGAAGAAAGCTCGGACTATGGCTGAATACTTTTTAATCGGCCCTCTGTAGATTAAGATGAGAGACGCCACGATACACTCTAATAAAAGGCATTGGGAGATTCGAGATAAATATACGCCAATTTACTCAAATAAAAACGTATTATTAATATTATTCTTTTCGAAATAAATAATTCAAATGAAAAAATAAATTCTTTTTTTAATAATTTTTATTATTTCGATAAATTAAATATTAATATAATATACGATAATATTAATATAATATACGATAATATTAATATATAATTTGAATATTTTTTTATAAAATTATAATAATATTATTATTATATAATTTTATTATAATAAAACTTTATAATAATAATTATTAAATTTATTTTTTATTCTTATATTAATAATATTTTGTATTTTTTATTATAATCGATTTAATATAAAATTATAATATTATTAATAAATCGAAATATTTAATGAATATTAATATAATATTTATCGAATATATAAAATAATTATTTCGAATTTTATTATTATTATATTAAAGTTTTAAATAAATATATTATTAAAATATTATAAAGAAATTATAATAATATTTATTAAAT
>FJOG01000031.1:26352-41496 GCA_900073065.1 Phialocephala subalpina
AAATCGAATATATTATTATATTAGGAAATAAAAAGTATAATAATAAAAAATAATTATATAAATATAAAAAACTTTTAAAAATTCAATAAATTATTAATAATAATAATTTAATCAATATTATAATTAAATTTATTACTAATAAATTATTTAAATTACTTATTAATATTAATTATTTTAATATTAAAATATTAAAATAAATATAATATTTTAAAATATAAAAATTAATTAATAGAAATAAAAAGAAAAAAAATACGATTATTAAAAAGAATAAAATGTAATAATAAATATATTTTTAATATTTTTCGATATTTTTAATATTTCTTAATATATAAACTCTAATTAATTCGAAGTTTATAAATATTAAATTTAAAAAATTTCTTTTAATATTAATTTAAATAATTAAATAATAATACGCGTAATTATAATTAATTTCCGATTAATATTCCTTATAATACTTATTTACGTAATAATTCTTTTATAATTACGTTATTACTTTTTTTATTTATAATTTACTAATTATAAAAAGTATTTTTCTCTAAAAAGAAAATCATTAATATTAGTTTAATCAAATAATTACTTAATAATAAAATAAAGGAATAAATTCAAAAGTAAATAAAGGATTAGAATTCTAATCTTTATATTGGAATAGATATCACGTGTTTTAGGCTATATGCCTAGCGTGAGCATGCTCTCCATAAGAGAGCAGGCCTCGAGCTCTTAGACTCGACAAGACAATAACAATGAACCAGCACTGATTTTACAATACGCTTTACCCCTCCATTATAAACGCGTACGCTTAAGTGATACGTATCTCCGATTGTAGCGACACTTTATTACTCTAATAATTATTATCTTAGTATTTAATTTCCTTAGTTATATAGGCAATTAAGTACCCCTTCTAAAAAAGGGCAAACAAATAAAATATAATCATTGATATTAGACTAAGATCTTAATATTTGTGATAACCACCGGATATTCCAATAATTACTTATAAGTATACTTACGCGTCTCAACCTATTCCGCGTTTGCACTGGCTCTGTATTCTATATATTAAAGCAGCATCAAAGTCCCATCTCTGTGTTCTGTATTTGCCATTTATTCAAAGCTTTAAGGGCAGACTCGGTGAGAACCGGCGCCTACGCTTCTAGCGCGTTCACATCAATTAGCCGGCATCCTACCGCCGCTTGAGCGCGCGGAAATAACGCTTGATACACCGTCTAGTTCTCGTGAAGTTACACCGGGTAGCTGTTATCCATGAGGGTTACGTACGTCTCCTTCCAATCCTCCAGCTCCTAGTTCAACTCCAGTCACTTCCTCGTGGAGAACTGCACCAGCCGATGCATCTCAAACTCGTTTCCATTCGCGCTTACTTCAACCAGAGAATTGCTGGTCAACGTGTGAATATCCTCTTCAAGATTGGCTTCTTCATCCTCCTCTCGCTAATATCGATTGTGGAGGAGCGATTCCGGTCTCGGGAGGTAGGAATCCAGGATTAAGCACTCGGAGAATAAGAAGGTCAAAGATTACAAACCTGCCTTGGTTTTCATGGCCAAGTGTGGATGCCGTTATGGTTCCCGCGGTGAAGCCCAATATATGCTAGGGAATTGGGTGATACAAGAGCCACATTGTACCATGAGCCTGGTTACACAAAGAGAGGTTTTCGTGTCATATATTATACCCCTTAAGCAGTATACCTGGCACACAAAAAAGCGAAACAAACGACTCACTATTGTGGAGTACCGATTTCTTGTCTATACCAAGCGACTCAACAAATTGACTGGTCTACGAAGTAGGGCTTAAGCGCCACAATTTCCCAGTAAGACGTCTTAAACGCTTATACCCGGGTAGCTTTTTACATTCTCTATCTCCGAACTCAACGAAACTAGCAGATCACAAGGATAACCGAGATCCACTCTCCGTGCACAGACACACCGAATGCACACATAAAATTTTCATTAAAATAACCCCACTATCATCTTTAAATAATTAAAATGGAGTAGACCGAAGACTAAATGCAAAAGGCTCTTGCCTTATGTGATAAAGAATTAATCCCCAATTATTCTGAGATAGCCAGAATCTTCCCTTTCGATCGAACTACTCTTATGCGGCGGCATTAAGCTCGAATAACCTCAAGATAAGAAGCGATTTACCTCTATTACTCTACTTTATCCAAACACTAAGAAGAGGCTCTAATAATTCAAATAAACAAGCAATTAGCCCGTGATAGGCCTCCGACCACTCAAATCGTGAAGAATTTGGCTGAGGAAATCATTAGAAGAGAATTAAACAAGAACTAGAGCACTCGATTTGTCCGGCGGTACTAGAATCGTCTCAAATCAGTCTATTTGAGAAATATTGACTCCCAACGAGTTAAATTAGAATATGCTCCAATAATTGCGGAGTTTTTCAAGCTAGTATAAGCTATTTTCTATTAATATTTCGTGATAATATGATTTTTTTAGTGTTTTAAGCTAATTACTTTTTTACTCTACTTAATACGCAATAGTAATCGAGCAGCATCGCATTTTGCCTGAAAACATATACAATTGGGATGAGAAAAGATTTCTAATTGGCCTCTGTCGGTCCATGAAGCGAATTATGACCAAAGAGTTATATGATAATGGGAAATGCAAAAAAGCAGCGCAAAATAGATCTAGAGAGTTCATTAGCTTATTGGCTACTATTTGCGGCGATAGCAGTTCTTTGCCTCTTACCCTTATTTACAAGGGGCCAACCGACTCCTTACAAGACACATGGGCGCAAGATTTAGGCGAAGAGGAGGTATTTATGGCTGCTTCACTTAATAGTTAGTCAAGTAATGCGTTCGGACTGAATTACTTCGTTAAAGTGCTTAATCCACTCACTAAAGCTAAGGCCGGAAGAAGCAAGAGGCTCTTAATTATGGATAGGCACTCGAGTTATGTCAATATAGCCTTTCTCGACTAATGTGATAGGCTAAGGTAGTGCGTTTTGATCCTCCCTCCTTACAGCACTCACAGACTGCAGCCTTGTGATGTCGGTATATTCCTCCCACTCTCTACCTAGTACTCCAATCAAGTCAATAAGCTCTTACACTAGAGTGATGGAATCTGCTCTATGACTAAGAGACTATTTTATGGCATGTTCAAGAAGGCTTGGGATTTGGCCTTAACTTAGAAGAATATTCTCTCTGCTTTTGAGAAGACTGGTTTAGTGCCCTTTAACCCCTCCAAAGTCCTAGACTAGATTCAGTTCAAAGAGTAGGCTAAATCACTAGATATTATTATTAATGGAAAGAGATTGGAGCCTCCTACACCTCGCAAAGCTTAGCACTTTCGCCACTTCAAGTAAGAGCTTGAAAAGAATCCTTCTAAGACTATAATCAGGAAGCTCATCAAAGTAGCCGAGACTTCCTTTGCCGAGAGAAATATCGCCAATTATAGAGCAGCCGCTTTCAGAGAAGCCTTAGAGATCGAGAAAAAGAAAAGGCAGAGAGGCAAAAGGCTCAATTTGAATGGCATAAAAGCTACAGGGGCTGGGCAGTTCTTTAGTAGCTGCGAGATCAAGGAAGCACTCAGATTCCAGGAGGGGAAAGAAGCAGCATTTCTCAAAGAAAAAGAAGAGAAGGAGGCCAAGAAAATCGCAGCTGCGAATGCTAGAGCTATTAAAGAGGCCCTTGAAAAGAAGGCTAAAGAGGATAAAAAGGAGCAAGCTGCTGCTAATAGGCAGATTAGGGCTGAGTAGAAGAAGGAGGAGGCCGACTGCAAAAAACGCAAAGCTACGGAGGTTAGAGCAGCTAAAAAAGCTATAAAAGAAGCCGAAAAAGCTGCTAAGAAGGCCAAACCTTCTAAAGTAGTGATCTTGAAACTTAGAGGCTCTCATCTTAAGAGTTTGGGGTCTCATGAGGATGTTGAGGTTACACACGTGGGTGCGGAAGAAGAAGTAGTGGAGTATATGACTAGGAGAGGCCGGAAGGTTATTCTTCCCGAACGACGCAAGTAGATAGATTTTAGATTGATCCAAATGAATCTCCTAGGTGTTGCGACAGCAGAAATACATTTTTCTACGTTTTAGCTTGTGTGGTTGTTAAATGGTCATTTTTAGAAGCTAGGTGGTGACATTTTTTTGGGGTGTGCATTCGCTGTGGGTGTGCACGGAGAGTGGATCTCGGTTACAACGTATCTGGCCGAAAAGCTGTAGCGAAATTAGCTGACATGGGGGGTGTAGGTAGGGCTAAGCGAGCATCCGAAGGTCGTGATCGAACGTTGCTCTTACCCTACCTCTTTGCACTATGAATTCAAGTGAATATCAAAGATAAACTCAAGCTTACCCTCCAAAGGGGGGCTCTGACTCATTCTTTTATCGTTCTTCCCAAGACACTAGTATAGCTACACCTGAACATCTGTTCGGTATCTCCACTGCTCAGTCTTTCGAGGCTTCCGAAGGAAAGCTAATACTTGGAGTCGCCGATGGCCTAGGACTTCGGTACTTCCGTGGGCTTACTGCTATCCGAAGTACCCCTGCAGAGCCTCCTACAGAGCCTCTCCCCTATAGAGCCTGAGGCTCATATTATAAGAGTACTTAAGAAAAGAGTAAAAATAGGTAGTAGGTTAAAAGGAGATAAAGTTAAGATGTAGATTATTAGGAGGAGTTAATGTACGACCTCAGCAGGTTGAATATAGCCTCGCGCCCGTTCGCTACCGCCCACAATAGCGGCGTCCGTCCACTAGAATCCTTTAAATCGATGTCGACCTTGCCTGTCTCGAGCAGCAGCTTGACTATGGCCTCGCGCCCGTTCNTTACCGCCCACGATAGCGGCGTCCATCCGATAAAATCCTTTGAGTCGATGTCGACCTTGCCTGTCTCGAGCAGCAGCTTGACTATGGCCTCGCGCCCGTTCCTTACCGCCCACGATAGCGGCGTCTGTCCGATAAAATCCTTTGAGTCAATGTCGACCTTGCCTGTCTCGAGCAGCAGCTTGACTATGGCCTCGCGCCCGTTCGCTACCGCCCACGATAGCGGCGTCTGTCCGTAAGAGCCCTTTGAGTCGATGTCGACCTTGCCTGTCTCGAGTAGCAGCTTGACTATAGCCTTATTGTCCGCCCTCAGAGCCACGTCTAAGGCTGTGCGGCCGCCAAAGTATTCCATTGCACTTGCTGAAGGCGCGTTTCGGAGCAAGACTTTAACGACTTCTTCATGGCCATTTTCTACAGCAACCACTAATGGAAACCTCCCGTACTTGCTTCGAGAAGTCACTGAAGCGCTGTGCGACAGGAGGAGGCTAACCATAGCTGTTTGACCTCTTCGTGAAGCTAAGAGAATTGCCTCGTCATACCCGGACTCGTCCTCGTTTTCGTTTTCAGAGTTCTTGTCAAATTCTGGTGATTTGCTTGTATTGGCTCCGGCCTTGAGTAGTTCCGACAGAAACTCCTTAAGAACGTCGTTGTCGTCGTAAGAAAGCTCTTTCAAGGCGAAATATACAACTCCGTCAAGTTTAGCGTTTTTCTCAATAAGCTTCATGAGGAGCATCTTGTTTCTATTGCGAATAGCATAGAGAACGAGTGCTGCCGCGGGCCCGAAAAATTTGAGATCTACACCAGCCTCAATCAACTTGAAGATCACCTCCTCGGCTTTTTCTGTTAAGGCAATGGTCAACGGCGTATCCCCGTCGTTATTTTCAGTGTTGACGTCTATGAGGTGACTCAGTTGCTGTCCTGTCTCTTTGCCCTGAGTGATACTCTGGTCAACTGCCTGCTCGTGTCGAAGCTGCCACTCGATCGACCGATTCAGCAGCGCTAGTGCCATATCTTGGTGACACTCTCTGATGGCGAGGAGTAGTGGTGTGTTCCCGTCCGAATCTCTACTATCAACTTGTACATAATCTTTCTGCAAGAATGCGTCGAAAGCGCTTTTCGAGCCAAATGCAACCAGGACATGAAGCGGCGTCGCTCCAATGAATGGCCACCCCATGGGTGTGTGGGCGCTGTCCGGATCAAAGATTCTCCATAGGCTCGCAATTTTCCTTAAGGATTCAGACTGTGGATCCCATTGAATGAGCGAGAGCAGATCAGGCTGAGGGATTCCTTCCCGTTCCACCTCCCGGATGTGGTGGAACAGAAACCGCGTTGCATATGGTACCAATGGAAATCTTGCTGAGAGTGTGCCACGAGGCAGCTGAGCCCCTTCCAGCACTTCCCTCAATGTCAAGTATCTGAGACAGGACCTCGATATTTCAAAGTGTCCAGCTCCGATTTGGGATTGAGAGGCATACCGATCGTGTCCGATGTGGTTGAGAAATTTATTGAGCAAATAATCAGCAACTGATTGGTGGATGAATTGAGCCTCCCGGTCCGAGTCTTCCCCGCCAGGTTCGTATTGCTCCCAAATCTCACGGGTTTGGAATTCCACCAAGCCTCTGGAAATGTGTTTGATATGCCTCTCGAATTGAGCCAAAGGATCGACCCAGCTCTCGTGGCTTTTGAGCTCGGAGACAGTCGTGCAAGCCATGTCCTTATCGGTAGCAAGCGCATCCCGAAGCTCTTGCGTAGACAAGGGCCGCTCAGCAAATAGAACCCACTGGAAAAGCTTGACCATTTGGCGTTTTTTAGCTTCAGTAACGCTGCTCAAAATGTCGGCGTATAGCTCGTCAAGAGCTTCCGGGGCAGTTGTGAGCTTTTTGTACAGCTTCTCCGCCTTGGTGCCAGTTGCGTACCCATCAATCACCATGGCAGTAACTAAGACTGCCCATTGGAATCCTCCTTGAGCCTTCGACAAGATCGCCTTCTCGATCTGCTGGCGCTTCGATTCTGGTTGAATTTCCTTTAGTCGCTCCTGAATAACCGACCAGATGTCTTTGTCATTTCGCTCCTCTACAGAGATCGTTGGGATCGTGTCAAGGCCAAGGATTGGATAATGCCTGGAAGAAAAACATATCTTAACCTGCGCTTCCTCGCGCTCGACGTCTTTCATGAGGTGTTTGAAATATGCTAACAAGCTTTTGGCTAAGTCTTTTCCACACTCGTCAAGTGCGTCGACAAAAATGACTACAGGTTGATTCTTCGCTCCCTTAGTCAGAACCTCGGACATGAATTCTTGAAGTTCTTTATCGGCCCAATCCCATCTATTCATCTGGTAAGACCCGAACCGTTTCTCTCGGTCCTCAAACCGCTTAGTGAGCTGAGAGAGGTACTCTGGAAAGGATTTGAGCATGGAGTTTAACAGTGCACGGAATACACCCAGTGGTGTCTTTTGTAGAAGCGTTCCTCGACCGTGAATGAAAAAGGACAGAACGAGCTCTCTAGACTTTCTGTGATCCATCATTGTAACGGCGAACTTCATGAGAACGGACTTGCCGGCTCCGGGATTCCCTTTGATCCAGAAAAGCCCTCGTAGCTTATTAATCCAAGCTTGGTACTGCGAATCCTCGAAGAGCCACTCACAAGTACAAGTGTCCTTTGCGGAATGAATGCTGTTGTACCTGGACTCTTGTTCTCGAAATGAAAGTGATCTGAGACATTCTATACCGAATCAGTGGTTTATTGGAGAGTTATTATCGAGCTACAAACCAATCTCCTCGTCCGAAAGCTGCACTGACGCTGGGAAGCCGTTATTATATTGTATAGCTGTAGATTCTAGCATAGCTACGTACAGCTATGTCCAACTTCCATACTTCCGACAACAGGCTTGCTCTGTGGTTTGCTTACTAGTTGCCGTAGAGCAATTCTAACACGTGCGTAGAGCCCGTCGTATTGGTTGCTATATTTCACCATCTCGGAATGATTACGGTTAATCGGATTTTGGTGCTTACTACCGCATGTCGCGGATGAGACATCGACCAAGACTTTGGGAGGTCCGGAGAGTTCCCATCTGCCATCTTTCTGAAGGAGATGTAAGCAATATTTCAGAGCAGTAATATAGAGTTCCTCAGCAGCTCACCTCCACTGCAGTGGGGGATTCCTCCGTTTCGTAAAATGAGACAATTCGAGGACATCTTGCGCCGAATGCGTTGCTGAACTCTTTTTCGAGACGTTGAAGAAGGGCTGAATTTTTGTTGAGAGACTCAAGAAGACTCCGGTTGGGGTTGTCTTGAACCAAAGGAACGAGCGATTCAATAGCCATCCCTTGGTGAGGGACACCAAAGAACAGGAATCCGGAAGTAGAATTCAGTATTGATGCATCTTCTTCGTCCATTTCCTCTTTCAACTTGACTATGGCCTGCGACTCGAATTGTAAGCATGTGGCACAGATATTGCTTTATCAATTTTCTGTGGTGCCAACACAAACCTCTTTAATGACAAGACCCCCGAGGCTATGTCCAATGAAAACTATGGGACGAGACTGGTTGAATTCCTGGACACTAGATTAGCTAGAGCAAGTAAATCGAATAGGAAGAAAACAATTCTACTTACCCGAATGCCTTTCATGTCAATTTGAAGGGCTCTGCCCAAGTCGGTCAAATTCTGAAATGAACTGCTCCGAATGAGTCGAGTGTCATATCCATAGATTAGGATCCTTGCACTGGGAACATCTAATGGAAGAGCATCACGGAGCCACATGAAAGACCCCTGTCTTTCTTTGAAAGAACCGAACGCGTGCCCGCCAAGGCCAGATATTGCGATCACACTAAATACACATGTCAATATCGTATCTGCTGTCGCAACTTCTTTGTTGACTCACTCGACATGACAGTCATCGTCTTTAATGTGTTGGAGAGGCGTGAAGCCCGAGAAGTGAGTATCGAATACAAGAGATTTTCTGCGGCTGAAGCCGTCCTCATCTGGAGATTCATCTTCCGGCAGGTTGAATACCCATTCATTTCTGGAGCCATCGGACAAACGGTCCGGAAGAGCATGAAAGCTCAGAGTAGCGACTTTGCTGTTGCGCTCCACAGGGCTGATGGCAAGTGAATGAACTGCAACGCTCTCGCCAGGTTCGATGGAAAGAGTGCTTTTGACAAGTTCACGGACATCGGCCTCACTTTGATATTCACGTGGTATTCCTCGTAACCTGAAATTTTGGTGACGATCGGTTCGCATAATGCTGCTGCGCTGGCGACGGGGATTCAAAGACTGAAATGAGAAAATTGGGGCAAGTAGAAGGAAAGCAGGGATTTTCGGGGCTGCTACCACACTTTATAAAGTCGCTGTAAGATGTCGTGGCTGAGGCACATAGGCGCCTGCCAAGCCTCAGCCTCGCACGCAGTACAATTTCTATCCAAAGTAAGGCAAACCATACACACTAGTTATGCAATACCCCAAAAACTCAAAAACCGCAACTTTTAAAGAAAACCCTTTGATATATAACGCACTAAGTCTAACTTTAGAAATTTTAATTCTATAGTTTTTATATAAGAGAATTTATTATTATAAATATTTTATATATTAAATTATTATTTATAAATATTTAAAATTATAAAAATAAAATAAATTTTATAAATTCATTAAAAGGTAAAAATTAATACTTATAGCTTTATGCTTAAAGTATTAATACCCTATTATAGAAGTTAATCCAAATTAAATTATTTATATTAAATAAAAAGAATTTAATTAATAATATATATATTATAAATATTATTAAAATATTTTATATAATTATTTCTTAATTTAAATAATTTGAAATTATATCGCATTTTGATAGGGTCGCTTAATTTAATTAATATTTAATATTAAAAATCGAAAATTATAAAAAAAAAATTTATATATATAATTTTATAATATAATTTAAAAAGATATATAAAAAAAATTAATATTGCAAAAAGTAAAAGAGAGTATAAGCTATTATTTCCTTAAGTTACGGCACTATAAGAGTGTTGGTAGTAATACTATGAGAGTGCAACTTTTAGGTTTTTGGGGTGTTACACAACCAGTGTATATGGTTTGCCTTACCAAAGGCTGAGCACAATCCGCTTATCGATAGGCTGTCATTCGGCCCGCGCCGCGCCCGCCTATTCACTACCCCGCGGAATCCAAGACGTTGGCATACAGCCAAAACTTCGCATCTACGTAAAGAGGAGCACGCCACGTATACTGTTCCATCATGGCTGAAGGCATCAGCCAGCCACCAATACCCCCCAGACCCTCCCTCCCACTGCGCACCTGAAGGGATTCTTTAATTGTCGGCTGGGTAACCTCCTGTCCTGTCGATGGAACACATCCCGCTTTTGACCTAGTGCTATTACCACCAGGACTATTTTCAATGGACGGACGAAGAATACAGTAAGTGAAGCAAGAGATAACATCAAAGGCTCAGAATAACACTTATCGTAGGGACCCAGCTCTAGAAAAGCTTACCCCGCCGATACCAAAGACGAACCCCTTGACGGCCTCATCTTCGACAACGCATGAACCTGAGTCGCTCCATCCCGCGATAACTTTTGAAAAGGACAAATATCTACAACCAAACAGGGACGCTTGCTCTTACCTAGCCCTTGACTTGAAAACACCGAGACTTAACGATATCCATCAGCACCTTTGGCTCGCCGGCCTTCCAAATGCTGCTCAGCCTCTGCACAGACAAAGCTTGTTGGCCGTACCATTTTAATCAGCGAAGACCCAGACGAGCATCTTGTCTGGTTCGAAGCTCAAATCTTCATCAAACCGTTACCTGACTTCCTTCTCGATTATGACTATTGGAAGGATAATCTATGCTCAGATCAAGAGTTACGCAAGTCTGCATGCGGCTTGCTCCTTTCCTATGCATGGCTCATGCGCCATAAAAGCGATCTCGACATTGCGAAAGAATCTGGGCTAGTATCAAAGAATATCGAATGGCCCAACTGGGCTGAGTTTCTGGAAGCCTTCCTCGACAATATCAATCTTGAGACTTTGAGTGACGTCAATAAACGATATAAGTATGGGGAATTGCGATTGAGTCGACTCAACGCCATCTACAGGCTCATCCCACCTGCATATTCCATGAAATTTTTTATTCGGGGATATAGAGCTGAATCAACCTGGTATAATGCATTCTTCGGGTGCCATTTCAAATGGATGCTAGCTGTATTTGCCGTTCTCTCAGTCTTCTTGTCTGCGCTACAGGTTGGGCTTGCAACACGCATATTGCAAGATAATGGCACATTTCAAAGTGTCTCATATGGATTTGCCTTAGCTGCGGTGGTTTCTGTTGTGGGAAGTGTAGCTGTGGTCTTTTTCGTATGGCTAGGTTTGTTCTGGTATTACCTGTTGTCCACCCGGCGCTATGCCAAAGCTGTAGACCGTAGGAGAGATAATGCCGTGTCCTCTCCATAATTCGGGCTTGTGTGCGTTTATGTAGGCCAAAGAAAGGGATAAATGGCTTGGAGTAAGCCTTACGAAAGAAAGGTGGATTGGCTCGGCGTCAAGATTCCAGGAGAAAGGAGTGACTGGTTTTCGTCTGACCGACTGCATTTATCGCGGATTGTGAGAACTGGCCTCAGGTTGCTCGATGGAGAGAAGAAGCTGTGAAGAGGCAGAGAAGAGGCTCGGGTATTTCAGTCCAGCGTTCTCTGCCACGGAAAAGTTTAAGGCGTTGGCGCTAGAGTGAATGCTAGCTGGTACCATTGGCCGGGGAAACTTAGTCTAGATATAAGGCACCGATCTGCGCATGGCGAGCAGGAATTTGGCATAGTTGCTCATGAAAGGGGACGTGATGATTGACCGGTAGATACGAGCACTAACCAAGCCCACGACCTCTCCCTCTCCCGCCTTTGTATGTATAGATCAAGATGAGAGACGCCACGATACACCCTAACAAGAGGCGTCGGGAGATTCGAGATAGATATGCGCTAGCTTACTCGAACAAAGACGTATTGCCAGTATTGTCCCTTCGGGGGTAGATGATTCAGATGAGGAGATAAATTATTCCTTCTTGATAATCACCGCTGCCTCGACGAGCCAGATATCGATGCAGTATATGACAGTGCAGGTGCAGTCTGGGTATCCTTCTACAAAGTCACAACATCATCATTGCTAAATAAATCCGTCACTGTTCACCGCAACAAAACCTTACAACCCTCCGCACTCGTAACAACAATCGTCAAACTCTGCCTCTCCATCCCCGTCTCCTCTTTCTGCACCCCGTCCGGTAGCCTCACGCCCGGAAACTTCATCAAAATCTTCACCAAACACAAACTCGCCTCACTCAACGCAAAGTCCTTCCCAAGACATAATCTTGGTCCTCCATGGAATGGCATGAATCCCCAGCCTACCTTCTTTTCGAGGTCATGTTCGGGGTCCCATCTCTCTGGGATGAAGTCATTGGCGGATGAGCCGTACAGAGAGGTCATCCGGTGCATGTGGTAGGTTGACCAGCCCACACCGGTGCCTTTGCGGATTAGGACTGGGGATGTACTGTTTGGGCCGCCACCGGAGGGGAGGAGGGTTGTGCGGAGGGCGACGCGGACGTTGACCGGGAGTTGGGGGTAGAGACGATGTGCTAGAGGTATATCAGTGATCTGAAATGGTCAGGGAGTGAAGAAGGTGAGGCGTGGAAGGTGTGGGAGGAGATGTGGGACTTTGAAACTCACTTTCGTTGATAACACAGCGGAGGAAGGGGATTTTGGCGATGTGGGCACGGGTTACTTCTTGTCCCTCGGGTATCACGGAGATGATTTGACTGCGGAGTTTGGCTAAGGCTTCCGGATGTCGGACTAGGAGGAACCTGATGGGGAGTTAGCATGGTCATAAGGAGGGCGGGGCGGAGAAGTGGAGCGGAAGAGGACATCACTCACATCGCCCACGACATCAAGCAAGCAGTGGTATCTCTTCCAGCAATCAGAACATGAACAAGATGGTCCCGAACTAAGGCCGGATCCTTGAGATCCTCATAGAGATCCAGGATGAAGGGGTATTCCTCGTATGCCGCTTCCTTGCCGATCTCGTCTCTTGCTTTCAAGGCTTGTGCCACGAAATGGTCCGCATACTGCTTCACCACCGCACAAGCCTCTCTATATTTTTTCGGTTTGTAAAGCCACTCGAAGTCGGCAAGTCGCAGTCTGAGCGCCGAGACCATAGACGCGTAGTCGAAATTGTTGCCGAAGGTATCTTGTACATCACTTCCTAGTGTGCCAACAGGTTCCCCAAAGATGAGGTCTGTGGTTGTAGCAAGAGTGAACTTGAAGAAGAATGGTTGAAGATCAACAATACCGTCTCCAGCTGCTGTAAGTCCAGAGATCAGGTCGTCGATGTGCTCGTCGAATACTTTGAGATTTTGATACTGAATGCGGACAAATTGACGACGAAGAATCTCTCGGGAATGCCTCCATGGCTTTCCATCTTGAGTGAATATACCTTCTCCCAAAAGTGGGTACAGACCTGGCCGACGAGATCCGAGGCACCAATCTAAAGCTGAATGAGTGAATAGTCCAAATCAAAGGGGAGGTACGTACCCTCAAAATGTGTTGAAAGAATTGCTTCCACATTCTTCGGATCGGTAGTCATGTACCCCTCTTGACCAAACAAGCCGAGTCTCATATTTGGTCCGATTTTATCGAAGTATTGAGACTGGAAAGCCAACAAGCGTTGAGAAGGAATGGCATCGTACTGTTTCTTGAGGATATCAAGTGCGAAGGGCCAGTGGTAGGGCAGCGTTGTTTCCATGGTCATGCAGCCATGCTTTTCGCCAAATGCTTTGTCTGCCTGCGTGTTGTTATATTCGAGCTTCAGAGAAGCGGAGGGGTGGGGACTCACTTCCCATTCTCGTTTTCTTTGGATATATTTGTAAATAAAAAATCCAATCGCGATGGTCGCAATCGCGAGTCGCAGGCTCACAGCCTCGCCTGTCAAGGCAAGAACGTTTGCGACGCCCATGACCACCAGGATTGTTTCTGGAGTCCCGAGACAGCGCTTGAAAGATTTAATATGGGTAGTATAAGTTTTGACGTTGTTGATTGAGATGAATTAAAGGAAAGCCGTCGAGCCTTTGAGGTGAATTTATTGTTTGAAATATTTGGCCCCCAAGGAGGTTCGGCTTGCTATCAGGGGCCTGCATGAGGCTGGGCATTGGCGGCTCAGTTGGCCAATCACAGCACCACTTACAGCGTGTTAGAGCCTGCAGTGTAACCTGTCAAGCCTGGAACGACACCCACACTTTCTCGGTCCGTACCAACTTGGGGAAAGCCGAGAAATCTGTAGTACTGCCAACTCTTGCATTGGAGATAGGCAATGGTTCCCTTACGAGGTCAGCGATCGAGCGATCCATTATTCCTTCCCACTTGACTATTCGTTTGTTCATTTGTTCGTCGCTGTTATATTCCAAGTCATTCTCCCTGACGTTGTGCGACCGCGAGGCTCTGCAAATATATTACCCCTCACTCGATGCCATCATCCCTATGTCTGCGAATCTGCGAGCCCCGAGGCGATGTACTATGTTAAAACTCCATACCTCTTCACTGGCGGAGACATCCAATGGCGGATCCTGCTGTCTTTGCTGCGAGCATCGGGTTGACCAACGTGCTCGGGCGCTGCGGCAGCTCCATCAGCAGCGTTCTTGATGCCTCTGGGACGATTGATGAAGGCATCCTCGACCTCAGCCATGCGATAGATACACTTATCTCAGTCAACGAATCTATACAAGGGACATACAAAGGAAGAAGGGCTGGAGATCGTTGCATACCGTTTGCAGACGAAGGGCTGGTCGAAAGCCTGTGGCAAAATGTTGCAACACTGTTGGCGGACTGCCGGAAGTCGGTGGAAGAACTGGAGGAGATGCTGCTGGATTTCGGTGGCAGAACGTCAATCATTACCTCAAGATACGACTACAGGGTGGTTAGGAGCTCGGATGATTCATGCAAGACTGACAAAGACTTCAAGAAGATGCATCTGAGGCTGGTAAACTACCAGAACAGTCTCAATCATGTAAGACTCCACGTCGCGTACGAAGACCACGCTGACAACGTCTAGCTCCTCAATGCTATCAATACTACGACTGCCGGTGCCAGATCTATCCCAATCAACAAGCACTTCTACGTTCCACAAGCTGTTAGCAGTATCTTTACAGGCAGAGAGAAGCTGCTAGTCGATCTTGAAGGGTATTTCGGCATCTCGGACGAACCTACCACGCCTACCACAGCTGATAAACGTTTCGTAATCTATGGTCTTGGCGGGTCTGGCAAGACACAATTTTGTTGCAAGTTTGCGCAAAAGAATCGGCAGAAGTGAGTAGGATATTGTCTCCTGTGCTCTTCACTAA
>FJOG01000031.1:47403-116410 GCA_900073065.1 Phialocephala subalpina
TTGCTTGGGATACGGCGGTGTTTCGTTGGGAGGAGGTTGTAGACCCGGATATGAGGCTGAGGGGGATGAAGAGGATTGTCATGGTGTTGTATGTGCTTGAGGTGTGGTTCTTGGTTTGTGTTGGTTGGGAAGTGTTGAGGAGAGTGCCCGTTGCTTCGGCATCGATAGTGAAATTCTTAGGAGGCATACTCACTTAGGGAAGAGGGGGTTCTAGCGGGGGTCTAACGAGGGTCCGAATTTGAATACCATTGAAGAGTTCGGTTCATATCGGCAATGAAAGTGTTTACGGGGTTAGAGTACATTCAACACTTTGTGGGGTTAAACTGCAATTATTCGCTTGCTGAGTCTGCACTGCGTTCTTCAACCTAGACTACCGTGCATTCGCTGTCGACAGCTTTACTTCTAAACATTTGCGGCCATCAGGATTTCCGATTCTTCTAGCTCCTCCATTTCGAGTCTATGGGTCTATTCTGTGTCAGAACTATTTCAGAACACTTGGATACTATGCACATACTTTGATTGAAGCGCGCTCTAAATTCGCTCTCGGTCATCATTGTTACCGTTGGGTTGCGCCACCATTCGGAGAAGACCATACGCTTTAGATGTGGGAATCCCCAATCGTCTAAGCCATCTCGATGACCAATCAAGATATCAATCGTTCAAGAGATGCTTTTCTCTAACTCTCCCTTGAACTCTTCAACACGTTCGGCAAATTGAACAGGGTCGGGACAAATGATCGCTTCGAATTGCCCCGGAAGCTTTTGCTTTTTCTCAACGGCCATTGCAAGATGCTGCGTTGACGGGACCACAATGATAAGCTCGTCGAGATTCGGAAAAGTGGCAAGGTCCACCCGAAGGCATGCCATGCCCCAATTTGCATCCTGATCGAGTCGAATATCCCTCCTCGCTGCGGGGGTGTAGGGAGCGGTACCGCTGTGATGATGGTATGAAGCCGTTTCTAAAACCCCTCCCAAGGCCAGAGAGCGTATGTATTCAAGCCCCTTGGCGGGCCATCATAACCACCTTCGACGACGTTGACATTGAAAGTGAATTCGCGAATCTCGTATGCTTGTGGAATATACCAGGTGTCCTGTAGAGGTTGGAAGAGAAAAGGAAATGGTGGTTGCGGAGTCGCGCCAGCTTTTGGGCTATATTTTGACATGCTGATTAAATTGTAGGTGTAGTACTCCTTCAGCGCAACAGTGCGGGAAGCATGACACACGGAGAGTATCACGTCATTTCGACTTCTCTTGACAAAAATACTGGATCCGTGCCAGTTTCGGATAGGGGAGAAAATGGTAGGTGATATGGTCCATTCGAATGTGACAATCTGGGGTGCTAGAGCAAAGTTCCAGATGATGTCTTTGAGCTCGTTCGGTAGTTCTGCAAACTTATGAAAGGTAACATCGGGTACATGGCGGGTAATAAGCCTTTCCGATGCCTGAGCCTCGTTTGTTAAAGACATAGTGGTATTCTTAATCGAGAAGTCTGCTCACTTCGGGATATTGGAAATGGGATTCGCGGGGATAATAGAAGGAGAGACAGAGGCAACTTGGGCCCTTTTAATTACCACTCAAGCTCTGTGCTTTGAATAACCGTGTATTTCGTGACTAATCATGGTTCTGAAAAATTGACTAGTCTGTGATTCAAGATCTGTGCAAACGCGAGTGGAGAGGCCTCACGGTGTCACAGAAAGGGAACACACCAAAGTCCAATATAGCATGGAACATTGGAGGCAACTCTCGGACTGAAACCCAATCCGTGAATGGCTGACGACAAGAAGGATTGAAACACGAAAGTTCTTCGACGGGATCGGGCACAACTGGGAATCTCTCATACGAGCTTCCCACTAACAGCCCTTGTTTATTGTGGGCCTTGATGCCTTCTATGCGCAATGCGAGATGGTCACACCTGTCATCGACGAACTTGCCTTGAAGCCTAAGCTCATACATGTCATGTCCATTCCTGACGCATTACTTGTATCAAGGGTGCAGAGAATGTAGGCTCAACAAAGTGACACGGAGGCTGTTGATTTGATAGGAGCTTCGAGCAATTTTGTTCCAAGGTAAATGGACTGTCTGAAGTATGTCATGAAGCCGCAGTTGGTCCTAGTCTGATAATTATGATTCTGACGTATAATGCTAAACTAGGTCGGCCTGCAAATTCCTCGGCGATGTAGCGCATTTCGCGGAGATCTTAACTCGGACAGTTAGCGGTGATTCGGAAGACATTAGGGATAGAATCCGTATACCAGAAATATCTCCTTCACAACGAATCAAGATTCTCATGCACACCGAGCGTCCGTTCCCTGGACCTTCGACGCCTGAAGGTGTTGAATGGACGCTTGTAGCTTGCATAACCCATTGCCCTGCCACCACAAGCCGTTCGTTGCATTTTCTTATATCCTTCTCTTGATATTATCATATAGCGCCCATGCAAGTGCGATTACAAGCACCGAAACATATACCTGGGATGGAGACCACGCGGTCGGATGAGGAGAAACTGTGTGCGAGCGAAGTAACTTTGCTTCTTCCAGTTCTGTCATGAGTTCAGTAAACGTAAATTGGTGGAGGATCTCAAGTACCTTTTTTGCGAGCGGATACGCGGCGCTTTTTGTTTTTCTTACCACTAGTTTTATTGCGACCTCTCGAACGGTTCCGCCCTTTTCGTTTCGAATCCCTGGAACTGGCTATGTACTGTCAGTTTAAAGCCGCAAGCCGAGCGGGGAAACATACCTATGTCCCCCCCATCTGAGAACTCGTCATTAGTTTGTGATGCTTCCGCAACGGAAAGGCGCGTGAGAATATGGCGTCTCCAATCGTACGCTGTACAAATTGTCTTCATCATCTGGTCGGCAAATTTCTTGCCCTCCAGATTGCCAAGAAAGCCTCCCTCCAGGGCCTCGAAGGTGTTGTCGAGTTTCTCTACCCCGCAATCGAGCGTATACATTTTCCGAAGCAAATTCTCCCCCTCTAGATCTTCACGGTCGATTTCTCTCTTCAAACGGCGCAAGGATCTTTCCCACTCCTTTTTGATTTCCTCTGTTTCCATGTACATAAATGGCTTCAAACTCATCCAGAAGCCAATCTGTGATGGGCCACATACAACCTCATCGAGCTCGTAACATGCATGGAGAAATTGCCACAACGAATAGCCCGCAACAGGGTGTGCGAGAAAAAACTCTCCAAACGCCAGGTCCTCCACCATCGTCCAGGATGTCAATACAGTATTCTGATTATCAGGCCGAGCATGTTCCATGAAGCCTTCCGTCCGTTCGAACCATGTTGAAGCGTATATATCCTCAGCTTCGTTGCTGTGCCGTGCTTCGTGGAAGTTGTAGACTGCTTTCTGCTGAGGTGTAGGATTACATTTTGACTTCTGCTCATCAAGAGAGAAATGTATACTGATGTAATCTGTATCGTCTCTTTGAACCATCTCCATCTTTTTCTTGAGGGTGAGAACTTCAGAACGTGTTGTGACGGAGCTTTCAGGTGGTGTTGATGGTTCCTTCTCGGGGGTGTGGGACTGGAGCACAGGGCAGCATATTATAAGGAGGAATGCGGCAGGTCAGGATCTTGTTATTTTTTCGGGGGGTGTGGGGTCGGTTCGTGGACGGTCCAGTAATATCATCACGGAATCGAGTAGGTTGTGCGCCACCGACCGTGGCTGACTGGGATGTGTGCTATTATGATCCGCCAAACGGGAGATGCCACAATGGTGTGCCTCCTCGTTAACGCATAATTGAGAATTTAACATGCTCTTTAAGCACATTTAAGCATCTTAGGCTGTGACCGTCGCTCGGTGAGAAAAAGAGATATAGCGAAGACGGCTGCGAGATCGCCGTGGCTGGAAGACCTGGTGACTTCATGCGATCGCCCAAGCTCGTGTGTCGGCTTGCGCCTGGAGCAGCCCCTGAGACATTGCAGCCTTGCGTGTTTTGAAAGCTTTTCACGCCCCGATTACTATGCAGCCTTACGAGATCATGAACAACTTGGTAGAGCTGCTGCAACGACAATCAATATGAGGCTCCCTGGCGCCGTTCCCACAACTCAATGGGCGTGAATACTTCTCAAGGCTCTTCCGCAACACCCAATGGATCTAAGCGGTGTTATGATTCCCATTCTGAGTGCTTGGGGCGCAAGGATAGTCGCTGAAACCGGTCGGCCGCAGCCCACGAGGATGGTCCAAAGCGAACGCCTCCCAATCGCTGGCACCAAACACTCTATTTATTTACAAAAGAGGTGTCAGCGATGCGACAGCAGAGAATTTCTCTTAAAAATTCGAAAATGAGTTGCTGTGTTGTCTCCTGTTCTGAGCCGACAATTCTGCGCTTCGAGAACGTCCGTATGACCTCGGGAAGAACTTGTCAACGCCAGCATTGTTGGCACCGTTCAAGACTGATAGATGATCCAGAATATATAAAGCCTTTTGGAGATGTTGTCTGCTATTGGAGTCTTGAATGATTGTGTTGGGCACCAAGGTCCCACCGACTAAGGAAATGGATACTAATCCAATCCAAAAATCGCCGTTTCTCGCGGACGAAGGCACGAATCGCAGTTTTCGTGCTTGAGATGCACATCGCCGCCTCCCTAACCTCATTGGCCTTTGAAATCAAGTACAGAAATCGTATTACACTATCATTGGGCTGCATCTGCATATGCGAGGTTGCACCGGGAGCGAATCAACCATGCATATGCTACCCACATCTAATACCCAGCATCAGACTATCGTAAATCCGTCGACCTCCTCGTACGGATGCTTGAGCACCAGGCTCTGCTTAGAGGGGAGACTCTCTCCATCCATCATTCCATGAACGTAACACTCGCCGATGAATATGTACTGCTCCGTCGACACCTTTCGTAACACAACCGGAACGCTACAACCAAACAATATACAGATCATATCTCCAATCGCTAAATCCCGAGGGCCGATACCATACAAAGGCTCATGATCATCGCCTCTGCCCTCCTTCCCCTTGGTAAGGAAGAATCTCCTGCACCATGTTACTGCTTGCATTCTCTCCAGAAAGATCTTCATGGTGTCGGGTGTTCTATCCAAGTCTTTGAAGTCCTTCGTATTCAAATCATCGTTGGCATTGGTATGCTGAAGACACTCGAGACAAGCACGGCGATACCATGTTGGAGCAGCCATGCCGTCAACGTCTCGGTCAGCAACGAGAGTACGCCACAGTCTCTCCGGAACTCGGTCTGGAAAGTTGCCACTGTCGTCCCTCTTCCAACCACCGAATTGCAATCCTTCCTCGGGTATGACTCCGTCAAGTACTCTTCCAGTAATCCTCTCAATCGTGTCAATTTTGAATCCCTTGACATGAAGCGTACCATCGAACTTCCTTGATATCCCCATAGTTAGTTTCTCGGGCCTTGCTGGAGGATCGTTGAGAGCTGGCGTCGTGCTGTTGCGTATCGTCTCGTTGTCCTCGGAGTCGCCGTACTTCTGGGTTTGTCCCCCATTGATCCTTCCAAACACTACGCATGGAGGGAGTCCTCCGGAAGCGTTGTAACACTGTTGGTTTTGTCGCTCGATACTTCCAACGAGACTGTCACCGTTCGTTCTTCCAATGAGGATCCCGGTTGGTCCGCCATATGCATGTCGTTCAATCGCTGGTACCCATGTTGGAATTTTCTCCTCTTCGTACTTTATATTTGCTTTTTGGCGCTCGAGATCTTCACGCCAAGTTGGCTTTCTTGGTCTTGGAGCCCAATGTCGACAGATTATGTCAAGCGATTGGGATCGCTCGATACAGTACTCAATAAAACCTGCCCATACGTCTGTCAGGCTCTTGTCATAGTCGGGAATGATCCTGTCATCGATAGAGGCTTGTGCATCCGTTGGTTCTGACGTCTGTTTTGCCGGAAGTCCGAACCAATACTCCCAGAGCAAGGCTGGAGAGATGATCCCTCCAATGACATGCTTCAACGATTTTGGCGCTGCTTTAAACCAGCTTGGGCGTTTAGCTAAGTCATTCTGGGACACTGTATCTCTTGCGAGAGATAGTACAGCATATATCGTGTCCCTTGGCTCCGAGGCTTCAAAGGGTAGAAACAAGGAGGATACCAGAACCTCCAAATCAACCAAGCGTTTTTGGATATGGCCCTCATCAGATCTGCGAAAGAGGTTGCTGCTAGCATTGACAAGAGTGTGTGCTCCAAGCGCTCGAGGCCCCGGGATGTCAACATGAATGGTCAAGTTCGACTTGAATAACTTGGCCACATCTGATCGCGTCAGAGTTCTGAGCATGTCTTTGATCTCTTGATGTTTGGTCATTGCCAGTGCAATAGCGTCCGCAAAATCTGCCCACATCAATTTTTCCGCGCCCCAGTGCACTATGGCTTCCCTTGCAAGAGCCAGCTCTTGAATCACCCATCGCCTGCTGAACCATCGATTCCTCATCAACTGGACCAAAAGAAGCCATTTTTCGGGTTTCCTTTTGTTCTTGATGAGATCGTCATAGTTTTGCAGGTCCAAAATACTTTTCAGGAACTGGAAAGTCTCCTTGGTTTCTGATGTACCTTCCCCAAGCCAAACACAGACAGTTTGCGCTTGACTATATACCTCATCCATGCGTGCCACTTGTGCGGTTTTCTCTTTCAAGGCGTCCGGCTTCTTTTCCTGGTTGATACAGATGGCATCTACCCAGAGGTTAATATCCTTGTTGGTCTGTCGAAATTGCAGTAGTGCAGCGAAGAGATTCTCTCTGACGTAAAATTTCTTGGCTGGATATGACTTCTTCAAGTCATGCTTGTTTGTGTCGTCGTAAATCAGTAACTCTTTCGTTGGCTCATCTTCGGGTTCGCCCCAGCAGTATGACAGAGCACTGTATGGGTGATCTTGCGAGTTGGAATTGGAATTCCGAGAACGATTGTTTGCGATTGTTGAATGAAGTGCAATCGGAAAGAGGGCGCACTCAAGGGGATCGTTCTTCTTGCCCCGGAAAAGCCTTAGGATGCGAATCTCCTTGTGGGAATTGATAGGTTTGTAATCATAGGTGTTTTTCTTCAATCTGACTCTCTGTGCAATTTCTCGAAACGCTCTCTGGGGTGAGGGAGACGATGGACCTCCTGTTTCGAATGTCTTCGCTTTCACTAAAGTAAAAGGCCCAATGTGTTTCGTAGAATCTTCGTCCGAGCGCAGCTCTTCTTGATCTGAAGCTGCCATGTTCAATTGAGATGGCGATTCTCAGCAAAAGATTCCTGACAGGCTGCAAAGGAAAAGGCTCCATTTTGGACTATGACAAGGCTGAGGCTCTGATTGTCTTTGGGAGTCTGGAATTCAATCAGCGGTTGTCAATATTGTGGCGCTTCTGATACCACAATAGCCCTGCGCCTCATTGGAATGGCGTCACGCTGGGGGTGTGGCTTTCTCCAGCTGATCTATCCCGCTCTTCTTTGAGGATGCAGCCGTACAAAAGCAAAAAGTTGTGCCGATCTTCCGTTAGAGCCTTGCGATGTCCCGCGTCACATAAATGTCCAACACCGGGCGCCATGGTACCCCTGAACCCATGCTAGGCGATCTACCCGACTGCAGGAAGTTGAATTGGCCAACCAAAAATGGGTGTCAAAAACCCCGTGCACAGAGGTTTTTGCGTATGCTTCAACGATCGAACAGAGGCGGACCTTTTCTTCGAGACCGAAACACATGATTCAGCTGTCTGATATTTCCTATTTGTTTTTGCCTGATACAACTCTCAACGCCACTAATTGAGATTCTGCAGAGCAGTGAGTGTGCTCCAATCAACGTTGCATCCAGCACACCATCAAGAGCCGCCCCCGAACTCGTCACCGACTGATCTGGACACCCTTTCCGAGTCGGCTGAGCCCGCCACACCTCTTTCGGATTCGTCGGCATATTTGGGAAAGGTTGCTCCCGCGACGTCACTTACGCCCACGTGCACGGAATCGCAAATAGTCGTCCGCTCTTGGATGATGGAGGGTTAGAAGCGCTGATGATTAGTACGAGGACATGATTTGCAAAGACGACGGCACAGCATGGAGAACAAATCGCCTTGGCAATTTCATACAAGGAATAACCAACATTTAGCAGCGATGTTTTTTATACATTTCAAAACAATTCCCTCAAGTTGTATGGTGTGTTTCGCGAATTGCCGAGCCGATTAAGGGGGCGAAGAAGCTAAGCGAACCCTAGAGACACCGACCTAGCTCACATCCAAGCATAACACAGAATATAAAGCACGAATTTGATAATTGTTTGCAAGAATGCATTTGCTTGTGCTAGCAGAAAAGAAGAAAATGCCCATGATTGGAGTTTGTCAAAAACCTGAAGGGCGCCAAGAGATTATCCAAACCTAAGCAGCCGATGGAGACGTCGGGAACGGCAATGTTCGATGAAGTCTCTGGAGAATCTCCGCATAGTCCTTCTCATTCTCGGCGGTGATGTACTTATGTCTCATCAAGAAATCCATCATGGCATTAGCACTTGACGGCTTGAAATATCCCTTTTTCATAAAGAACAGGATATCATCTACGTCCGTGCTGAAGATTCCCTTGATATCTCCGTCCACAGGCTCCAGCATCAAAACATTCAGAACTTCCATGTCATAGACATATGTAATCCCGGAATTCACAAGGCAAAGCTCACCAGCAACGTAGAACCAGGTAATAGTTCCAGCAGCTTCTGCATCTCTGAGCACACTATCTTCGTCGAATCCAGCTTCCTGCCCGGCTTCTTTGATAAGACAGTCAAGCGGCTCCTCCCCAACAGCAATACCACCAGCCACCGCGTTGTCGAGTTTGCCAGGGCACGCATCTTCATCCAGATTTCTTTGAGCGATCCAGAATCTAATTCCTCTTGGACCTCGAGAATAGACCGTCATACGTACGCCTCCGCATATGACCCCGAATAGTGAACCTGCGGAGCGCTCAATGTGGAGCTCAAAATTTGCTCTGATGATGGGAAACTCTTCGTCTCGCTTTGCGCCAAGCTTCAGGAAGACGTTCTTAGATCTGGCAAGGTCGAGCTGCTCGTCGAGGGCAAGGTTGCTTGCGGCTTGCCAGTCATTTCCTTCGGGACAGAGGAGGTGAACTTCTTACGCTCGTGGTCGAGGCGGAAATCGTTGGTCCATGGCATCTTTTTGACAACGGAATCGAGGAGGCAGCCGTGGGGACGGGTATCGTTGGGTAAATAGAACTTCCAGAGTTTGGCTAGTTGTGTTTCAACCTTGTTGTTCTCGCTGAACTCTACATACGGGAAACTGGACAAAAAGAAGATTGACAAGTGGCTCACGGGGAAAGATGGAATGGGCGCACACTTGTCGCACTCCTTGATGATATCGAGATTGGTTATGGCGAAGTCGCGGCGGAGTTCAAGGTCAGCGAGAGCCTACCGAGGGCCACCAAGCCTTCCAACGTTGATATCGGAGCTGAGACTCATGGTTGCGGTGGGCGTTGCAGGACCGTGAAGAATTTGTTTGTTGAGTAGTGTCGAAGGGTGGGGTGACCGCTTTTCTGCCAGTGATGAAGCACAAACAGTCTTGGCTATGCGACAATCGAGACGCAAAGTAATCCCAAATCCAGCTTGGGTCTTATTGATAGATAATGCAAAAAGTCTTTAGAGTTGAACTCGAAGTCTTGCCGAGATGGAAGAAGTTCGAGGAGCCTATTCGAACTTTTATGCCCAAAGAGGCGCTCAAAAGGACGCTAGTCCTCCTCAAGCGTGGATATACGTGAACAAGATGACTTTATATTCGTGAATGGGCGCTAGCCTTTTACTTATATTAGTCTTATAAATACTGGAGTCAACTTCAAACACAAACGCAAGGGCAGCCACCGAGGCACGCTTCGCTTGAGCAAGGTAAAATCGGGGGCAGTAAGGAGTACCGCGAAAGGATCTTGGTACAGCTGGAAAAAGAAGATGTATAGAAAAGATGAAAATCTTGCCAATAGAAGACTGATCATCCGTCCTTGGCCAGGGGTAGCACCTTCTTATATCTCGACACTTCCCCTGTTACCTCGTACGCAGAAATTGGAAACAATAACCAGACAGCTGACTTGGGTGATGTGATCTGTATCTTGTGATGAATGTTCGGAAAATTCTTCGAACAACGTTACAATGTCAGACAAACCCGACAACAACAGTTCCCAGACGATTACCTTTGCATCAAAAGCAAGAGATCGGTTTGGACGACTTCCAAGAATGCATTAACACCAGGTCTCATAAAATCCAAGTCCAACACTTGCATGAAAGAAAATCACGCCTGAAGAGATTCCATGTTCCTGGTTTCATACTAATCCAATCTCCCCATCTTGTCACATCTTGTCCAGGAAGAGAGTTCCACGTCCTAGGATAAGTTCCTAACCACAGTTTCCAAACAATCCCTGACATCCCACCCCACAATACCCACTTCCACTTCCACACCACCCACTCGCAGAACAACAATCTAGAAGACGAATGAGTTAGCAGGTACCATCTACAGAATGCAGCGCGATGTAAGAAAGGAGTTTACTCACCTCCCCTCCCACTCCCAACACATGTCTTTCCATTCCCACAACTCCCATCCCAACTCACCGTATTACAAACTCCCAAAGTAACCTGACACCCATTATTAATCGAGAAATGAGCCGCATCAGCCCCAAAAAACCCATGAGCTGAACAGCATGGTCCATAAGAAGAACCAATACATGATCTGGTCGAAGAGCAGGTTGAGTCTGGGGAAGGGGAGATGGGTGAATCGCCCGTTCCAACACCAACGAGGTCGAGACTCCAGAATACTAGGCCACCGAAACAGTGTTGGTCTGCCCAGTTTGATTTGAGGGCGATGGTATCGGTATCGTCGTAGCCGATCCATTGGTTGCCCCAGCTGATTTGCTTGATCATTTCATCGGGTAATAATCTTGGTGTGAGGCCCTGCTGTTGAATGACCACCTGGATCTCCCTCAAACTCAAAACACCCGCACTCCCTGTGCAAGTCCCTGGACTACTAGCTCCTGCATAAGGGCATCCGACATCCGCACACCCAGGGTTCTGAAGTGTGTATCCACGACCATAATAAGCGATACCGAGGTTTAGCTTGGACGGAGGAACGTTATCGAACCAAAGGGGAAGGAGATCAGACGAGATATCGATGATGGAAGACTGGGACCGGATTTGTGGACCGAGGATGGATGCTTCCCACGGGCCGTGGAGGTCGTAGGACATGAAGTTGAAAAAATCGATGAAGGGGGAGAGGGCAGACGGGTTGAAGTTTTGGAGAGAGGCGTAGTCTGGTGGTCTTTATTCACATCATCATTGTCAACTCTGCACTTCCGCCTTGGGCGAAGATGATGGGAAGAGGAGGGTGACTTACAAAGCAATAGAGATACCATATCTATTCCCAAACGCCGCCCTCATCTCCTGCACCAAACTCACCAAGTTCGCAGTATCGCCCGGTTGCCCACCCCTAGCCCCCAGCCCCCAGCCCAGGAAATTCCCAATCTAAATCCACACCCCCGAACCCATACATGTTCATAAACCCCATCAAAGAGTTTACAAAAGTCGCCCTATTCCCTTGGGGCGCGACCATATTCGACCACGTATTCTGCGTCAGACCCGGATCACTGAAACTGTATCCTCCGATCGCGATCCACGTTTGTAAAGTTGAAGAACGGCGAGATGTGAATTGTACGTAAAGGGCTGGGTGACTAGACTCCAGTGGGATGATCTGGAAGGAGTTAGGATTGATCGAGGCGAATGCGAAGATTACGTGCGAAAAGCCTGTGATGTCTATGTCGATGGGTCCCATGCGGTTGCAGTTCCGTTCGAGACTGCTGGGAGGTGTTAGCATATGTGCACAGCGGACGGCGGGTTACGGAGGGCTTACCTCGACTGATAGTATCCTATCTTCCGTCCTCGAGATGCTGTGCCTGTGTTGGGATTGCACGAGGGCTCAGGGGCGACTTGACAGCTTCCATAGCCTTGTTGGCATGGGTTTCCTGACTGTGCTGAACCTGGATTCACACAATATGCTGTTGATGTCTACAAATATCAGTCTTGGATGTTTTCGTAAGGAGGTTGTTTCTTACCCCGCAATACCCAAAATACGAGCAACAAAGATTCAAAGGACAGTGCTGAGCGGCATTGAGAGAATTGACTCCACACATAGCATGTGCGTTGCAGTTCGAGAGACACCGAACGTTGTTGCTAGAACCGCAAGTATAGGATGTATATCCACATTTGCCATCCTACTCTGGTAAGTATCTGATGTCAAGCATGCTCTTCTTGATTCCAGCTTACCGAGTTGCAACAGCTCCCATCAGCACATGGTTGTCCTGGACCACATTGAGAAGGCGCATCTCTTTTGCTCAAAGGAATAGCTTTCGATGTTGCGAAATGCTCACGGATGTTCTTTGGCAAGGAAGCATTGCCTGCTGCTGTGGCATTTGCTCCTATCTGGGAGAGAATATGCTTGTAGCTGATGTCGAGGATGGGGAATGGACCTGAATTGGCGTAGCTATTGTGTGCAACTGCGTGACTGGATCTTGGCTCGATCGACGCACGTTGATGTACAGCTGCTGTGTGACTACTTGATACCACGAGTAGGAGATATATTGCGCCGACGCACAGTATTGCGGAGGAAGAAAGCATGGCGAAGATGCGAATATGAAATGACCGTCGACGATGGGTTTCAGGCGGGTGGCCTTAGAATCATAAGTACTTCCCTGGACGTGATTGCCGAAAGAAAAGATACTGCGCAAGGCACATTGTGCAAAGTGACAAGGATGCTTGATCGGATGAACATACATGGGATGAAAGTTCCGAGACATAGCTAGGATACTTTGAGATGCAGATCGAGATACAACTCATAGGAGGCTCAATAAGGAAAGCTCGTTGATGGTTGAGACTTCTGTGTGAGGTCCTGAGATTCCAGAAGATGGGTCGAGTCGATCTGTCCCACGTTGTGTGGCTTAAGGTACCCGAGAGAAGTATCCATGTGCCTTGCATTCGGGGAACAAAGTCCATCTTGAAGCCTGGGATACCCCGCAGTACTACATGCAAGGCAGACGAGCTTTTATAAGCATCTACTTAGAGGGCCAAAGACCCGGTAGCCATGGAAGGCAATGCGAATGACCCATGAAATGAAGGTCGAAACAAGATTTTTTATGTACACCATGCTGTCCTAAACCATTTTTATTATTCCAAAATGCTGTTCGTTACTCGTTATTGATCTGATCGATCATAATCTGGACTTCTCCGCAATCATGGATGCCGAATTCGGTAGGCTTTCGATGCTGTCGCGTGTGATTTGATCGACGCTCTGGTATCCTGAGACGTTCATCAGGATATCGAAGTCGGCCAGTAAACTCTTCATGACATGTCGAACACCCAGCTCGCCCTTGATGCTAAGTCCAAAGACCCAAAGTCTTCCCACAAACACGAACTTTGCGCCGAGTGCCAATGCCTTGAATATATCGGCAGCGCCTCGGACACCGGAGTCGAACATAATGTACGTCTTGTCGCCAACGGCTGTTCCTGATTAGCAAAGTCCGTGACTCTCTACATGGTTATGCTTACCTGCGACAATCTTCTCCAACGCGTCTAAGCTTGCAATGGCACCGTCGACTTGTCGTCCAGCATGGTTACTGACTACAATTCCATCCACACCCAGCTCAACGCACTTCCTTGCATCTGCTACGCTTTGGATGCCCTTGATGCAAAATGGCTTCCCACCACTAATCTTCCTCCATTGCTCCATTAGCCATGGCATACGCTCCCAGCTATGCGCGCGTCCATGCCACACATTGTCAATCCACATGGCTCCAGCTTCGTTGGGTTGTGTCTTGGGATCGATTCCAGCCTCCTTCAACCTCTTCTGGAACACTGGGTCAGAAAGTCCAAGATCTGCGCCAACTCCGTGGTAGAAAGCATAGTTCGATTCCGCTTCATCATGATGTCTCCATGCCAATTGCCAAGTATCAACCGTGAGAATGCAAGCCGTGAATCCGCTATCGTGTGCCCGCTCCAGGAGCGAAATTGTAAGCTCGTCATCGTGAGGCATGTAAAGTTGGAAGAATCGTGGACCGTCTCCATTCGCCTTCGCAACATCTTCAATAGGATTCGAGCCAGCAGTGGACAAGCAGTATAGCAGATTCAGTTCTTTCGCGACCTTTGCAACAGGCAGCTCTCCCGATGGATTGTATATCTTGTTGATGCCGATCGGGGCGAAGCCAATTGGTGCACTGACTTTGTGGCCAAAGATTTCTGTCTTCGTATCGCGGATGTTGGTGTCGACGAGCATGCGAGGGATGATTCGATGTCGGTAGAAGGCTTGTCGATTTGCGAGATGGGTATAGGATTGGCCGGCATTCGAGGAAGCGTAGAACCTTCTCTGGTCAGTAAATGACCGTGGTCGAGATGTAACAGACATACCAACCGCCACTTGTCAAATTCCTCTTAGTCAGATCCTCCAGATCTCCGGGTTCGGTACTGAATGGTGGTACTTCTCCAGTGTTATCCTTCCAGAAGAGTTCTCTCTGGTACAGACCCCATTGAGGGGTGTTTCTTTGCTGAATGTTAGGATTCTTTGGGTCGGACATGTTGAAATGGGAGAAGATTGATGAATTGAGAGGCGTAGGAGATTGTAGATAGGTGAATTTATAACATGAAAATCTGTGAAGAGAGTCGATACTTATAGCCGGTAAATATACTGCCATGATCTCATCGTCTGTTGCTAGAGAGAGGACATGAAGTTGGATCGTAGTGACGTTGTCCGAAATCAGGACAGAGACGCGGGCGGCATCTTCAACACGAAAGAGATGCCCGGGCAGCTGATCAGGTCAGATGCAAACATCTCTGAACCTCTGTAAGAACGATTGATGATCGGCCCGTCTTGCATGGTGTTCTCCGGACGAAAGAAAAGTTCCAGTTGCTCCAGGTTTCTAGGTTTGCGCGAGATATCCCCGGTCCACGTGACTGCGCTAAAATCCGGGGAGATTCTTGGCGAAGCTTAACAAATTTCTCTTTCAACCTCATCTCCAAGCAAGAAACCTCTTGACGTGCCAAAGCTGCTATCAAGCCTCGAAGGCGCTTTTCTGTTCCGTTGAACGCAGTTAAGCGGTACCGGTGTTCTTTACCAGTCTTCTGCAGTCGTAAAACCTGTTTCCTCGTCCTGGCGGAAGGATCGAGGGGTGCAGTCTTACCGATTGTTTCGAAACCATTTCCTCATTCATTATCCAGATTCCTTCGAATAAGTGCAGTCGAAAGTTCTTACACTCCACCGTCGTTTTGATTAGAGCTTGTATTGTTATCTTTTCCGAGTTACAACCATTCACGACCTATTATCTCGGCCCTTTGCGACCGAAGCCAGGCACATGTCTTACTTTCCAGCTTTCAGTTCTAACTTCGAGTGTTGAGTTTCTCTGCTATATGTCTGTCAAGTTTCTGAATCCTGGAAACAGTCTTCCTGCTGAGGTCAGTGTCGAATTATGGGGATTTCCAACTGCCACGGACCTATGACGTTTAGCTTACGACAATCACATGCTTTTTAGAGTTGAGGGGAGATATTTGTATTAACTCAAAGAACCATCTCATGTTCTGTGAATAAATGCCGAATCGAAGCACTTTGGTAGTTCGAACAGTTGTTGCAAAGTAATAAGACACATTCACCATTTTAACATCTACACTTGCACTGTACTTGTGGTTCTGCTTAGTCTGGTAAGCACCCTCAACACATTTTGAGAACCGGATTGCTGATAGAAACGTCTAAGCATATTCATCGAAGTCATATTGTTCAAGGAGGCACCATGCGTAAAGCTTTTTCAAAGATCACCGACAAGCTCGACTCCAAGTCGGGCTCTAGAATTGATGCCCCTCCTCAAGCCCTTTTCGGAAATAGCTCTCGAAGCGGACCTCCACCAATCAATCACGCATCAAAACCAGACCGCAAAGTCGTTTACCCCCAACCTGGCCAACGACAACCAGGACCAGCTCCACCTCTGAAAGTAGCATCCACCCAACATCACGGCAAGATGAAATTCTTCCACCCAGCCGGTCACGAGCACATCGTATCACGAGATGTAGGCAACTCCGGTGTCCTGGACGGCAAGATCGTCTGGGGCTGGGGCGACACTCTTATGGGAGCCGGAGGTCGAGGATCCAAAGCCAACATCTGCGCAACAGACAGCACCTCAATCGGGCACCTGTCCGACCCCATGTGCGCAACCGACACAGCTCTCTGGGACAACAACGAATACGTCGCAAACTTCATCCCCTGCCTACCTCACGAAGAAAAAGATGGCGGTCTAGTAAAGTACGCATTTGGCGGCTCCAACGTCATCGAATACGCACCCAACCAAGGTCTTCTCTTCTTCCTGAAAATCCATCGACCGCATGGAAAAAACATCATCAAAGGTGCTGGCGTAGCGCCCGTCACCATGCACGGCAACATCCCAAAATGCAAGCGTGAGATGGAAACATTGTGGACGAAAGAAGAGGCCTGCTACGGCGATGTAGGCATCGCGTACGACACTCGAGATGGCTACGTCTACGCATTCGGCAAAGGCCCACAACAAGACGACGAGCAACTCATCAGACGCACATACCTCTGCCGTGTGTTTATTAATTGTGTATTCGACATCTCCGCTTACTCATACTGGCACCAAGACAAAAAGGTCTGGTCCCCCCAACGCCTCACCACCCACGGCCAAGGCGGAACCGCCAAACTGACCTACGAACAAGCCATCTTCCCCTATCTCGCCATGGATCGTTCAGCACCTTTCTGGAGCAATTATTTCAACAAATGGATGTTCCTCTATGGAAACAGTTGGGGATATTCGGATGTGTATGTTATGACGGCTGATAAGCTGGAGGGACCGTGGGATAAACATGGTGATATAAAGATTTGTAGTACCCAGCCTGAAGGTGGGGAGCCGGTGGCGGGGGAGTTTAGGTATGCGGTTAATGGGCATCCGGAGTGGGATGAGAGTGGGAAGAGTGTGTTTGTTACGTGGACGAAGTTGAATGAGATTTACGGGACGACGGTCGTTTGGGAGTAGAAGCGCAGTGAGAGTTGGACTCAGCTGTCGATTGTAGGTCTATATTATAGTATGATTGTATAAAATACCGAGTACAGGAAGCCTATAAAGAGATGTGACTTGCCCTTTTCTTTTCAGCATTGTTCACAGCCTCCCCAGTGATAGGTATGCGGTTAATGGGCATCCGGAGTGGGATGAGAGTGGGAAGAGTGTGTTTGTTACGTGGACGAAGTTGAATGAGATTTACGGGACGACGGTCGTTTGGGAGTAGAAGCGCAGTGAGAGTTGGACTCAGCTGTCGATTGTAGGTCTATATTATAGTATGATTGTATAAAATACCGAGTACAGGAAGCCTATAAAGAGATGTGACTTGCCCTTTTCTTTTCAGCATTGTTCACAGCCTCCCCAGTGACCTCGCCTGGACATTCTCGGCCTCCCTCTCGGAAAAATGCCCATTATGTGCAATACCCTCTGCCGCATGAGTATCACTACCCGAGCCTTCATATTGTTTGCCACAAAAAAAAGTCTATTGATTGGTTTCCCAAAGAGGCGCAGTCGAATCTTGGCTGCGTTGTGGAACCTCACCGAACGGCTCACATCTCCAGCCTCATCATGCTAACATGATCACAACAATAGCATTGCCTTCTTTCGAGTCAAATTCAAGTGCCACGAATCTCTACCACCGTCATAGAGAACCGCCCTGCTGCCAAGATGTCTGGTTTCGAAGTCCTTGGTGCTGTCACCGGCGCCATTCAGCTGGCCGACGCAGGGCTCGCAATCATCAAGGCCTTCTCCGTTCTATATTCGACTCTGCATGACGCACCAGAGTCTTTCAAGCGATTTTCGACCCAGATCCAACATTTGATCGATGTCGCTCGATTGATTCGGCAGAACCCATCGCTTCAGACAGCCCTGATTAGTTCTTTATTGATGAACTGCGTTGAGAAGGCTAGGGAGCTTGAGGCAATCCTGGAGAAGGCAACCGCTAAATTGAATGCCGGGAAGATTGAGAAATACTGGAGGACTCTTGGTGGGGTGATGAAAGCGAAAAGAATCTCGGAACTGTGTGCCTCCTTGGAAGGAGAAAAGAGTGCCTTGAGTCTCTGTATCGCTAGTATTAATTCGTAAGTTCAAGGACCGGGCTAAAGTCTGCTTTCTAAGTTGACATAGGGAGATGTTGCAATCCATTGACACCCGATTTGTTGTTCTTGACGATGGTGTCAACAAGCTCCAAGGAGCACTGCCTGATATTCGAGAGACCGCCCAGGGAATCACTGAGATACTGAACGAGGTTAAATTCCTTAGGCAGATGACAGGGGACTTTCGAACTGAACTTTTCTCGGTCTTGGGGAGATTATTTGAAGTTGCGAACCTCGACAAATCCATAGGTAAAACTTCGGAGTCACTGGACGCCGCTCAAATAGTCGAGATTCAAAACACTTTGCCCGCTCTACGTCATGCCTTAGAGCGTCTGACGGTAAGATCATCCATTTTAGCAAGTTTTTTGCGTCTTCTGGCTGATGCAGTGTTGTGAAGATCAAAGAGAGCTCGACCGTGGATGCTGAGGTGCAAATGGGAGGGCTGGAGAGGAATAACGCCGGTGAAACCCAAGGTATAGGGCCCAGCAGGTTCTTGAGTGTGTATAGCTAACACAGTTGTCTAGAGTACACCATGAATGCCCTCTCAAGTCTTGGAACTACCGACCAAGATTGTTTCATTGCCGAGAGACTGAGTTTGGATAAACATGCCTGTCGTTGGTTTTTGGAGCACCCACAGGTTAGCTCATGGCTCTCAAAGCAAGACCTGAGAGCGGAAATGCTATACGTCACTGCACGAGCCGGATGTGGGAAGACCACAATCATGGCGCATACTATTCAGTACATGAAATCGATGCTGCTGCAAACTTCTCCCGATAAAGAAGTGGCACAGGCCGCGAGTACTGCTCAATCCAGACCAATTATATTATACTTTCTTTTCCAGAAAAGAAGTTTGGAAGACGAGAGTACAGCTACAGCCGCCATGAAAGCTATTATCAGACAGTTCTTGAAGCAAAGGCCAGAATTCCTTCCGGTTTTTCTCGGACAATATGAGTCTCTCTCCACAAAGCAATCCTTTTCCTGGTCTTTGGCACAGCTGTGGGCTGTATTCCTGGAAGTACTCGGAAACCTCTTTAAAACGACCATCTACCTCCTTCTGGATGGACTGGACGAATGCGAAGGGAGTTCACAGCGCATGTTACTCGCCAATCTTGAAAAACTGATGAATGTGGTGGTAGATCAAGACGCCGAGAGCCCGACCTCAAGGTACATTTTGAGGATCTTGATAACAGGTCGACCGGATGAACAACTTCCTGATATTATGACCTTTTCTCGGCACTTTGAGGTCAGCTCTTTGGACACAGCGTGGGACATGGGAGTTTTCATTGACTCACGCGTCACGAAGTTTGCTTCCCGAAGATCGTTGGATCCACAAACAGCCAAAGACCTATGCTCATTTCTGAATAAACGCGCTGAAGGAATGTTTCTTTGGGTTGTGCAAGTGATGGAGGAATTGGATCGGAGAGACGTGCGATTATCAGACAAAGCGATTGAAGCCGCACTTCAAAATGTCCCGATAACACTGTATTCTCAGTACGAGGAGACTCTGAAGAGCGCGCCTAAATCTCGGCAAACTGACCTTTGGCACATTCTTCGATGGATTTTGACTTCGAGACGAGTCTTGTCGCTGGCTGAACTCGAAGTGGCCCTTTGTACCGAGCTAGGCATCTCACGTTGGTATGACTTAAAAGGCGACCTCAATTTTCTCTGTGGTTCGGTTATACGATTCGAAAACGAAACCGTCTCTTTCATCCACCAAACCTTCCGAGAGTTTCTCTACGATTACATTTCAACGTCGCCTCGGCAGTCCACAGGCGGCCTTTGCATGGATCTGCATGGGACGGAGACTCAAATAACGATAGCCTGCTTGGAAATCCTTGGCAAAACAACAAACTTAGAAGAGCTCAGCGAACAATTGGGCCAAGGATGCTTACATTCCAACAAGGAAGTGGACGCGTGGCTACGCGGCAAACCTTTTCTAGCCTATGCAGCTGAGTTCTGGGCCTCTCACCTCGGTGTTGCGGATTCATTTGCGCCACATTTCCAGCCCATACACTTGCGGGTAACACAGATATTCAAGTCCCCTGTCAAAAGGGACATGTTGATGAGACTGGATTACTTCTTGCGACACTCAAAACACCCTCGACATTGCCGATGTGGCTCTACGCTACACGTTGCCGCATACTTCAAACTCCCAATTCTGGTTGACTATTATCTTGACCAGGGGGCGAGTACGACACAGGATGCTGGAGGAAACAGCCACCCTCTGGTATGGGCCTGTGAGACTGGCAGTTACGAATGCATAAATAAGCTACTCAAAGCTGGGGCAGATCCTAACCAGCAGGAGTATGATGGCTGGACTCCGCTCCATTGGGCCGCGACGAATGGACATGAAAGGGTATGTGACCTCCTAATTCGTTACGGTGCTCGAATAGATATCGAGGACAATCGAGGATATTCGCCTAAAGACATGGCTATACAGATGGGGCACGTTGAGATTGCCATGAAATACTTCGGAGGGGTGGAAGGAGGTAAGGAATGGGTGCCAAGTAAGCACTCGCCACATATTTCTATTATCGGACGTCGTCGAGTTGCAGCTTAGCCCGAGGGAAAGGCGTCCTCATACTTGCTCTAGAATCTGGAGAATTCATGGCAATATTCCTCTTCGCGAGGCGACGGATTCGGTCATCAATTTCAAAGGAGTACCCAGGTAATTTGTCGTCACCTATAATTTAACTTACCGCATTCGCAAAATCCTCTCCAATCTTTGGAGAGACCTTAACGGTTGAACAATGGATTAACAAATATAGATCCGACTATGGGCACCTACGAGGAGCATCATGTCACAGTCATTATGGTCTTCACTTGACGTAACAGTTACATCTTTGAATGTACTGTACTATAAAACTGAATCATTGGAAATCCAATGGAATTACTACAAAAGGCAGACTTCTTCTTTCTACATTACCACTCTTCCCCTTGAAATATCTCAATCAATTTGGCCACCAACTCTTGCCACAATCAAATACAATTACAGAGAAAGCTCAATAGCCAAAACAGCACAAGTCAGTACAAATCAACCCATATCCTTCAACTCCAATATCTTCTTGCATCATGCCTGGACTAACCGAAATCTGGGGCTGGGTCTGCCATGTCTGTGAGAAAGAGAATTACCAAAAAGAACTCCTTAGCCCAGATACCAAAGACGAAGACGCCTTCAGAGATGAGTATTGCGAAGGCGATCATTGCACTGAAAGAAACAGAGTAGATGCAGGTGCAACTACTGGAAAGCCACATGAAAAATGCAACGATTGCGAGGTGATACGTCATAATGGATCACGTAAGTTCAAATATTCTTTAACAATTTCGTATCCCTCGCCCTCCCAATAAATGTGAAGTCACTACTGACCTGGAATAATATCAGCCCCGGCAGGTAAGGCTCGCGTCAGGCCTACTCCCCGTCCACCTTACACCAATTAACTTATCCACAACCGACATCAAACTTCCTGATCCGTGGGGTCGTCTTAGCTTTAGCTCGACTGCCTCAGATCAGGACTTGGGTTATTGGAAAACGTTGACTTGCTGCAATAAATTTGTGAGCGTTGTATTGAGTTTCTGTTACCTTTTTTTTGAGAACGGGAGGAGCGTTTGAGCTGGCCTGTCCAGGAAAGTGTTGAATTTGCGGAAAAAAGCTTTCTGACGATTTGATTGTGTATTGCGTAGACTTCTAAAAGTAACATGCATGGATTTTTCACTACGCTTAACCTCAGGGTTCGTGATCCACAACGAGATTCTTGTTCTGCAGCTGTGATTGAGGAATCCTTAGAAACATTGGGAAAACTTTCCGAGTGGCTTTGCAATAGTATCGAGCAGTGCAACGATTCAACGAATAGTACAGTACCTCCTATCGCTCATCCTCTGCCTCATTGTACCAGAGCGTCCAAAACATCCATCCCTTCCTTCATTAACTCCCTTAGTCCTGCATCTAACTCTAGAACCAGATCCCCTATCTTAGCCACGAATTATATCACTTCTGATACAAGTACAAAGTAGCTGGCCAGAACTTCCGTCTTCCTCTCAAACTCCTCACTGGCTTGCTGCTTCGTCGTTCTATCCATATCGAATAGAGAGTTGTATAGCCTCAGAAACCTTTTCCAGTATGTTTTCAACAGCCAGGGCAGATTATGAGGCAGAGAGGTAGTAAGTGCGGTAATGCTTCTCGCAGTAGTCAGAAATCCTATCGGCCGAGATACTGTTCCAAATCCTGACTTCGTAAGAAAGGGCACCACGAGGACCTACATACCGATACAACTTCTCGAAGTGCCATATGCTGGTCCGGAAAGTATGCATTATGAGTTTATCGAGGCTCATGAGCTTGTTGCTGGAATTTACGTTAGAGTTTTATCGAGAAGTATCGGGAGGGCCTCTTACTTAGGTTCGGGTGAGCCATTTCCGGTTTCGATGGCGATGTGAACGATTTCGAAACTGTCCATCTTACTTTGCAGTTTATTTGCGTCGCATGAGCAGTCCTGGGAAGCAAATATGCCTCAGCCTACACATGTAAGGTTATTCTTCTTCGTGAGAGTTGCGAGGGCGGCAATTTGGGAGGCATATCTTGGGATACCCTGAATGGCTGTGATATTGGGCTTCTCAGCAATGTCCCTGAGATATTCACCCTTCCATGTGGTTTCTGAGGTCGAAGTAGATTTTATCGTAGTCAAGAGAAGTGGCAGCATCGCAAGCTCTATGTCCTTCTGGCCATCATCAAAGACTGTCATATTCAGAGGCACGGCTGTTGAAGTGTACGTGCTCACGGATATTTCTCAAGATTTCACGGAGTCATCTCGTCCGACTCGTTCGAAGACAACAAGACCAATGAATTTACGATATGCTTTTCATTTGATTCTACCAGCTTTGAGTTTCACACCTGGCTTCCGATGTTGACCAAGAATTTTGGAAGATGCGCACCTGAGCCTGAGCCATACACCACCGCAGCTGGGGAAATATTCCCTGTGAGGCTCTTGTTTCCCCGAGCCTTGGAAACTATACAGACACATCAGTTCAATCAGCAGCGTTTTACAAAAATATTTTGTAGCCTCACGCACTCGGCGTAAGGGTCACTACACCAAATACACCATCGGCACGAAGCCGGATGAGGCGTAAGTCTGCCTTACGAGTGTTACCTCAGAGACATGGCAGTTAATCCACGGGTAGCTCAGAGACATTTCGATAGCCTTGCAATTCTCATTCATTCTTGATGTACCTTGTTGTCGCGCATGCATTGTTGTTGCTGTTCATGGCATTCGTGCTCCTCGAAGAAGCAGCGTAGCGGCTGAATATTAATCGCGTCCAACTTTCGTCACGAAATTCCCAGTCAGGAGACTTGGAATACTGGCGCTTAGAAATCCCCAGCACTTTCGTACCTTTCGTACATTGATCCATGAGATCTGATGTTCACCTGGTGGCTGTGATTGCGGTGTTCTGCGCCGCGATCGGCTGAACATGGGTGGTAAAGCGCACAGGGCCCGTAACCTTAGTGTGCTTATATAAGGTTAATCCTTCGTTCTAGGCTACAACACATCGTCTCAGCTTCATCGACATGGCTTTTCCATCTCTCACAACTCACAACCTCTCCATCCTCCAAAAGATCGTCGACCGAGGAGTTCGATTTACGAGAAGAGAATCGGGCCGACGAACTTAACACAGCTTTGCCAACCTCGCCATCTTCAAACTGAACAAGCTTCGTCCATCTGTAAAGTCCTTGGCTCCCATCAACACCGGATGCTGCCCTTGATATAAAGACCAACGTCATCTGCCAGCCACCGGAAGTTCTCTGAGATTCAATTGCTTTCCTGTTGCAGCCATGTCAAGCGCGCAACAAGATTTCTGGACAGCGATAAAGGCCACCAGCAGGTCCTTCGGAGACCACCGCCGCAAGTATGATCCACATGACAGCGATGATGAGAATACAGGCAAAGATAGCCACGAAGCCGTGCCAACAGCTAAGTATCAATACACCGACCTTTCTAATGCAGAAAATTGTATACGTCTCCTTGAACTCCAACCAGGCCACCGCTACGATACAATTATCTGTCAGTTGAAGGAGATAAGTTTAGATGCAAGCGTCAACCAATACGACGCGCTCAGTTACGTGTGGGGAATACCCGGCGGGGAGTCAACACCAATCCAGGTCAACGACGGGAGCTTAATAGTTGGATCTAGCCTGCATGAAGCACTAAAACATCTGCGCTACCCTGACCGGCCACGCTTTCTCTGGGTTGATGCCATTTGCATCAATCAGTCCAGCATTTGGGAGCGCAATATCCAGGTGCCTATGATGTGTGAGATTTACCGAAATGCAGCTTGCACTGTTTGCTTTCTAGGACCTGAGCGCAGGACGACGCGCAGTATGTACGCCATGTTGGAGGAATTGGCTCAGGAGAGCAAGGCACTTGAAGTCGACGATCCTACATACGATGCCATGGACACGATACCAGCCTTTGTCAACCACCTCCCCGTCCACCCTGTCAAAACAAAGCTTTTTGACAAATATGTAGGGGACTACACAATCATCGATATTGCACAGCGCAAATGGTGGCATCGGGCCTGGACGGTGCAGGAGCTGATGCTTTCATCAAACGCTATCATGATGACTGGCAGATACACTATCACGTGGAAGAACCTCTGCGCCGCGGTTGATCATGGACTCAATACCCGAATATGGGGGACTGTCATGTTTGGGGCTGTGATGAACCCTGTGGTTGTGCCTTATATATCCATGAGGGCACTCATGGTTCGATACCATCGTCCAAACCAATTGGGATCGCCTGCTGTCGACTTACTCCATCTCTTGGCTCACTGCCGGCACCGAGAGTCAACCGATGCGAGGGACAAGATATATGCTGTTCTAGGACTTCTTCGCGACACGCATCCCGAAGCTTTGAGGCCCGAGAGTTCCGATGCCCTCGATGTCGAGCTGGGCTATAGCTATGATGTGGTCTACGTGTACCGCAAGATGTGTCAAGAACTTATTCAGAAACTTGGAAATCTGGATGTCCTAGGCATTTGTCCCAAGACAACCCGTCCACTACCATCCTGGGCTACGGACTGGAGCATTATGGACAGCATCGGCTCCCCTCTGATGCAAGACTCGCTGGACCGAACCCGCACAACTCACGCAGCTAAACACACTAAAGCTAACGCGCGGTTTGCTGACGATGGAGCCTGCATGATTATCAGCGGCTATGAACTGACCTCTGTGGTTGCGCTGGCGGAAACCCTTCCTGTCCCGGTGATAAAAAACAGAGCGGGTTCAACTGCTGAGGTTCCCATAGACATTAAAGCACTAATCCCGGATTTAAAAGTCATGGCCCCGAACACGAATGGAATATACGACACTTACAAGGCAAAATTCAAGATATTCATGGCATTGTTCAAGTTCATTTTCAAGATAATCATCATAGGTCTCAAGCTGCAGTGTCAGTTGATCCGCGATGATTCTCGCGAATTCATGTCTGTATTCAATACGCTGTTCGCCTGGGAGCGTTTCGCAGACGCACAGCCGCCGACAAACCCGGGGGTGAAGTCCGATGAAGTCTATTGGCAGACTCTATGCGCCGGAACTTATAAGAACGGAAGCACAGAAGAGACTGGGATGTTGTTCAAGACCTGGTCCGACCTCCTACAGCCTCTGCGGAAGTTCATGGAATACCACCCGCACATTAATGAGAAACTCCCCATGGCAGGGATGGCTATATATATGAGAGCCACTTGGCAGAGCTACGGTGAATTCTGGCCTTATACGGCTTGTTCGCAGCACCGGCGCCTGGGAAGGGCCGCGAATGGGTGGCTCTGTCTACTTCCTGAGGAAACGAAAGTCGGAGATCTTGTTTTTATAGCGAGTGGGGGTCGAGTCCCGTTGATAATCCGGCCGGGTAAAAATGGGCATAACACTTTTGTTGGAGAGGCGTATGTACATGGTATTATGGACGGGGAGGCTTTCGACGAAGGGAACTGTGTTGATGTTGAGATACGCTAGAAGTAGCCACCGGACTTTTCATTCATGACAGAAACGACTACTGGCAAAAGTGTAATACCTATCCAATATTATCTCGATCACAAGGCTGTAATTCCAGAAAATAGCTCTGTAAGCAAGGCAGTCCAACGGTGATCTTTGCTCACAAAAAGTTCCGCTAGGCTAAGAAATTGAAAGCCCAGTGAATAATTATAATTGTAGAAAAGACAATATTAAGAATAAAAAGTAATATACATTTGAATTTATCTTATTAAAACCTCTCGCTTTATCCAACCTCTTAGAGATTCTGGGACTATTATCTTTGATTGCAAATCATATTCCACTGCGCTCTTTTCGACGTACCAAGCATCAATGCGCTCAAAACCAAGGGAATTCTCTGGATGATACAGAAGCAGGAGGACTAGTTCGTAATCCGAATGGCTTATAACAAGAAAAGTGAATGGAAGGGGATTATCCTTGTCCTCTTTTATGTCATAAGCACTTCGTGTATGCTGTACCGCACACTTTCGGAATGCCTCGGTCGACAGCTGTACCATAAGATACTCAACAATTCCACCTTCATCTTCGGTTGCCGATATACGGCCGTCGGGATATATTTGCACATCAAGGGTTAGACCACATATACGCAAAAAGACTCTAGACATCTCCACCTGGTCTCGCATCCGGTTATTCTTGAACGTATGTAGAATTTCGAGCGGCGCGTAGATACTTTCAAGGCAATGCATAGAGTTGCATTGAAAATATATTTGTGTATCGGTAAACACGAGCCTTCTTCGAGAAAGAAGTCCTTCTTGGTAAGTCCAGCCTCGACTATTCCACTTTGACTGCAGGATTTCATTCTTCACGTATGGAGTAGATATAAAAGTTCTGCTTCCAATCTTCACGTGTGGTTGGGATTTTCGTGGCGTTGCACTGACCCCGGGCAGTCCGTGATAAGGATCGTCTCCTGCTGCTGCGATAACGGTGACGACAGACTGTTCGTAGATCGCATTCATATTCTGAATCTGCAATTGCCTCTCGATAGGATTGTCCTGGGAAATACAGTATCGGTCTATCCATAAATACTGATATCCAAGACCTATTGTTAAGAGAATAGCGTCTTCAATTGTCGCAGGTAAGGGCCCTAGGGGGGAATCCTTGGAGGTCGTAGCGTCCTTAACATGATTCCCCCAGACATAGCTGAGGGCAATATAACTCTTCGGACGGGCCACGGTCTCCCATGAGACAATTCTGCGCGTCAAGCAGTCTATAACGCGGAAGCCCTGGGGAAGGCGTGGATCGAATTTCCTGCAGAGGGTTTTGTGGTTTATATTACAAAACTCCAGCCATCCCTTGAGAAGGGAAAGGTCGACTTGAGGCTGTATCTGGCGACCACAGAACGCATGAGGTTTATTGGAGAGCTCCATAATGATCCCACTGGTGTCTTGGTAATTAAACCGATATTGTCTGTCCCTCGCAGGAACAACAACGAAGCCTGGCGAATTGTCGAAATCGAGCCGCCAAGCGCCAAGCTCACTCTTCGCGGTCAAAACACGGAGTATGTAACGCGGATCAACTTCGCTCTCACCTGATGGTGGGATCCTTGTGTGATAGAAGAACCGACATAGAGGACAGTTGCTTTGCGGATGTATATGGGGTAATGCAAAGTACCGGCCGCCCCAGATTTTGTAGAGTTGCGGAGATCTCAGGTCTTCACTAAAAATGCCTTCAAAGTCGATCTTGCGACACTCACAACATATCTGGTCAGCCTTATCCGTGTTGCTCGAGGCCTCGTCACCCCATGTTCCGCGTTTTGTTGGCCAGACTCGGTGCGCAGGCGCTTTTCATGTGGCAAGACAAGGTCTTGGGATTGGCGCTTCGCCGATGAGTCCGGCATGACTTTTGCGAGTAAAATTGGCGAAGCACAAGTTTCGATATAAAATGTGTAGCTTAATGAGATATCTCACTAATCTAAACAAAAAAGAGATGTGGTAAGTTACGCCTTTATCTGTTGTGTTGATCCTCCAGGCTGGGGTCAAGTGGGGCTGTGTGCTCGGCTGCCTGCTTCGTCCATTACGTAGCCCTTGTAAGAGTTGTGGCCGTTCCTCTCGGCCACTTTAAGCGAGCTCCTCAAAAACGAGTCTATGTTTTTACTATTATATTACTTGACCAAAAGTTTATAAAACCTTATTAAATTGAAAGATTAAATTAATAAATAGTAATTAATACTTTTATACTAATTATATTTTTTAATTTACAAGTTAATTTTTTAATATATTATCGAAAATTACGTGGATTAATTTGATCTCAAATCCTTTAAATCCTTTTGATTAACTTTTCTTTAGAAATTGGCATAAATAGTAATTTCTTTAGCTTTTCTTTTATTTACCTTTAAATTTAATAAAAATATATTTAAAGCTAAAACGATTAAATAAAAGGAATATAATTATTTCGAGTATTTAATAAAAATTTACTTTAAAATTAATATCTTTAGAATTCTTTTTTAAAAAAAATATAAATAATAATTTCTAATTTTAATTAATTATATTTTAAATTATAATTAAAATTAATTTAATGTAATTTAAATATTCTTTTTAAATATTTATCTAATAATTTAAATTTTTTTATTTTTATCGAATTTTGATAAATAAAACCTTTCATTATAATTATATATAAAAAGAAATTTTAAATTTTTTTTTAAAAAAATATATAAATAAAATATAATAAATTATTATTTCATATAATTTCGATTGCTTATTAAATTCTATTTATAATTTATATACTTTGATTCATATAAAGTATAAAGCCAATTTAATTTCAAGCTAATCAAAGACTACTTGCCATATAACTCAACCAGCTTGCTAATATTATGCCATCTACTACACAGCCAGAGCCAGTTCAGTTTCAAGACTATATTCAATTTGCCGACGTCCAGCCAGCTAGCGAAGTTGACGACATGCCACCTGCTCCTCATCCAGGAGCCACCCTTCGGACATGGACTTGACCCACCTACTAATTCGAACTCCAATCTTATTTGTCAGCAGGCCGGATTCAACGACACGTCTTCGGTTGCATTTAGAAAGGTACAATTAGATGAGCAAGCCAACAAGTCAGCTAGTGCACAGAGCATCCACCGATACAGCTACGTTTATGTCTCGATTGAAGCCCGGCGCGGACAACCTGTCACCCAGAAACACTCTCATTCTGTCAAAGCCAAGTCTCAACACAGACAAGCTATTGCAACCTGCCAGGAGCCGTTTCGACCACATTCGGCTTTTGCGGCCTTCGCTAGCTTCCACACTATCCTGCGCTACATAGATATGTAGTGTGTGACCGTGGAAACCACGATATATTGTTAATTTGGGATTTCAATCTTCATTCAAGGCTGAAATTAATGAAGGGGATTTACCAGGAAATTGATCAAGGGCTCAAGGGAAACACAGGAAGCAAGCAAGTTCATGGAGGAGGCAGTACTTGAGGGTTGTTCAGGCGATATGCTCATGTATTGATGTGAAAATGCTGAGAAACTAAGACGAGGCAAGTTGCTTCATCGACTCAAAGCCACTGCTTGTTTCCATATTGTGACAGGAAAGCGCCGCCATCTTTCTCGGCGGTAGCCTTTTCCCATACGGCTTTCATATCCCGGACGGAATCTTGCGGTGTGACAGGGCCAGAGAAGTCAGGCTTGTATTGCATTAACTTGCTCATCAGGCCGCCCAACTTCTGTAGCTGCTCAGGTGGGGCTGTGGAAGAAATATTAGTTATCTAGAATGAAGGACATTATAGTCATGGGAGAACTCACTATTCTTATAGCGGTCCACATCCACTGATCCTGGGCAAACGCTCAGGAAAAGGACGCCATCCTTCTTGTACTGAGCACTGAATTTGGAAACCGCCAAATTCATTGCTGCCTTGGAGATAGAGTACAAGGGTGCATTCTCGATATCGAATGCGTTTGTGAAATCCAGGTCGGCGAAAGCAGTTGTCACGGAGATGACCTTCTTGGTCTTACCCTTCAGGATGAGGGGCAGGAATATGTTGAAAAGGTGGATTTGGCCAACAACGTTGACGTCGAACGACTTCTGCAAGTCGTCCTGGAGCTCTTTTGGCTGTTCCGCACTGATTGCAACATCAGATCGGTTTCTGTCCTTCATTAATGTGAAGAGGGGGTAGAAAAGCTCACAGAGTGCCGATGCCATCGAAGTTGTCAAAGAGCGAGACGTAACCTGCGTTGGCAATAAGGTAGTCGATAGCGCCGCCGGTGATCTTGGCGACCTCGGCTGCTGCTGTCTGTCAAGGTGCTTCAGTACTCTGCCGTGGACGATGGTAGTCTTGTGGTCTCTCACCTTTAAAGCATCGTAGCTAGTCAAGTCGGTCTCTAGGATGTGGTAGTTGGAGCGACCTTTGAATTCAGGGTCCGCGGCAGCCTTGTTAACGGTAGCAGCCTTGTCTCGGACTAATCCAATGACGGTGTTGGCTGGGTCTTCGGTCAACACAGTCAGGGCGCCATACTGTTTGTTGTCAGAACTAGCCGAAAAGGGATGCCATAGCATTAGTAAAAGGAACTTACACCAATGCCCTTGGAAACTCCGGTGACAACGTAGGTAGCCATTCTGATGAGAGTGAAAGGGAATGCGTGTGGTAGATTGGCGTATGTAGACTTATCGGTGGAAATGATTTATATTCCACGGTATGCTGCATGTTGTCGATGCTTTGTAAGTCGATGCTATGTAAGTCAATGCTTTGTGATAGTTGCCCGAGATCTGATCTCAGGCTACACATGCATGAAGTGGGAATCATAACTTGCAGTTACCGATTTTGTTGTCCTCCCTTGCACCTGCATTAGCATGCCTGCCGCACGTGCATTAGCGCCGAAGACATCCCGTCCGTGCGTTCGCCTAACCGTGCCCCCCCTTATGAAGCAGTTTAGCCTTAGTTCCCACCAGCCCGCGCCCTGGCAGCTGCTGGCTTGCTCCTCCCCGTCAATCCCTGCGCTTGCCCAAACTTAAGTTATACGACTCACCTGCATTTTCAGTTATGAGAGACAGCTGAGAAATCAAGCTCGCGTAGTACAAGTCAAAGCACATTATATAAACGTTGGGCCATTTGGCCAAAGCAAAAATGACCTCACTAAGCTTTTACAGACAAAGACAGCGTTTCCGCTCCCTACTTTCGTTGCGCACTAATTAACGTTCGTTCGGTCAGATCATGGTGAGCACCAGTACATCCGACATGGAGAAGACAACTCCACCTGCCGCAGCTGAAGTTGTCAATGAGTCGAATGCCGCAGGTAACGCGAAACCACTCGATGAGAGAACAATTCGCGGCGTCAAGGCTCGTGAGCTTCGACCATGATAGCAAGCCCAAACTGATTGATATTTGCTTTAGTGGTTCCTGGCGTACTCCTCCCTCATTTCCACCGTCTTGTTTTACGCGCTCGACACCACAATCGTAGGTAGACGTTCATACGCACGCGTTTGAGCGTTGCTCACCAAGCCTAGGTCGCCGATATCCAACCTGCCATCCTCGAGACATTTAGCGAGACTGAGAAGCTGCCATGGATGGGTGTAGCTCTTTTTCTGGGTGCTCTAACCATCCTACCTACGTGAGTTCGACGCGCTCCGTTGTTTCTCGGCGTCTATTGACTTGATCAACAGCGGCAGAGCCTACGGTGTAGTCAACATAAAATGGTTGTTCCTCTCGGTCGTCGTCGTCTTCGAGGTCGGTAGCATCCTCGCCGGTGCCGCGCCCGACATGAATGCCTTTATCGTCGGCCGAGTTATCCAAGGAGCTGGCGCAAGCGGGTGCTACTCGGGTGCCATAACGTACATTTCCATGACCACAACCCAACGCGAACGTCCCCTTTACCTCTCCGGAATCGTTGCTACCTGGTCTCTTGGCAGCGTCGTTGGACCCGTCATTGGCGGTGCTTTCGCTCAGAGTAGCGCCACCTGGCGTTGGGCATTTTACATCAACCCGGTCGTTGCCGCTGTCACTGCGCCGGCCCTGATACTATGCCTGCCTAACATCGATCCCGCCCCGAATCTGACGTTCAAGGAGAAGCTTCGGACACAAGATTGGATATGCATTGTTGCATTCCTAGCTGGCTCCTCCTGTTTCACTATGGCTCTCACGTTCGGAGGCATTGTGTATCCATTCAACGGCGGGCCCGAAATTACTCTATGGACCATGACTGGAGTGCTACTCATCGCATTCATCTTGGCTGCTATCTACCATCCCACGATACCAAAGCGGCACAGGTTGTATCCTATTCACCTGTGGAAAAGTCTTGATCTCACCATCTTGCAATTTGCGATACTAGTCAACGCAGGCTGCATGGTAACGACGCTTTATTACACACCCTTGATTTTTCAATTCACCAGGGTTGACGGTCCTTTACTTGCCGGTGTTCGACTTCTACCATTTCTGAGCGGCATGATTGTCTTCTCGATTCTCAATGGCGCTTTGATGCCACGACTGGGTTACGTCATGCCTTGGTATGTTCTTGGGACAGCCTTGATTTTAATCGGCGCCGCACTGATGTGTATGTGATTGACCCATCTTCCTTCTACCAAAGATTTTACTGACTACTAGAAGCGACAATCGATGCGTCAACGTCGGAACCTCGCCTGTACGGATACACTGTACTTATTGGCAGTGGGTGCGGATCATTCTTTACAGCGGGCTTTTCCGTAGTCCAGCAACTCGTCCCAGTTGCCGAACTCAGTAACGCGATTAGTTTCATGGCATTCGGTGTGTGGCATTCTCCAAGATGTAGGATGATAGCTAACCCATAGATACAGGGCAAACAATGGGCCAGATTGCCATCCTCAGTTTAGGCGGATCTTTATTTCAAAACATTGGCTTGCAACGACTTCGCCAACTTCTCCTCATAGACCAGCTGCCAAATTTTTGACATCGCTGGGGCTTCTATTATATTCGTGCCATGTGAAAGATGAAGCGACTCCAATGTATTCCTTTTCTATTTATCGAGAGTGCGAATTAGGGTATATGAATCTTATACTTTTTGAACTTGAGATTAGGCTCTCAGGAACGAGGTACAAATAGCGAGGAGAACGTTGTCGATAATAAATAGCTCAAGCCCTCAGCCTACTCGTGCCAGTTCTTACACTGCATCATGTTTGGTTACCTAATTTTCAGATGGAACTCCAAGAAGAAATCCCAACCACGTCTTGCCACCTAACGCGAAACATGCTACTTTGAATCGAGCTTACCTTCAGCTTGTATGGTGTGCAACAATTGTTTTCGGATCGATATCTTTTACGGCCGAGTCAATGAGGACAGGACTGAAGAGATTGTGCACTAATGAAGTCAAAGCGAGCGAGTTGTCTTGATCAATCAGCTTAGGACATAACTTGATATTGAACATGTGATTTATTTTCTTTTTTCCCAAGAAAACATTAGCTACAGAGTCACAGCCGTGCCTGCGCCAAGCTTGACTAAGCTGTCTTGTGCACACAGCCCGCAGAGTATCTAGGCTCAATTGTTTGTGTAAAAAGCTGTATGCACATTGAGGTACTTTGCTAATAGGAATGAACATTTAAGTGTCAAGGTCGTCACGGTATATCTTTATCCATTGTACCGCAAGTTACAACTTTTCGTCGTTAGCTAAGAAAAGCCGCTCCACAGATTATTTCCGGGGAAGTTAGTACCAATATCTTGAAAAACGATGCTTACAGACAACTACTAGAAAGTATGACCACCTGTGATATACATGAATCATAGATTTTTCCTAACGTGAATTCGGTTAGACTCTTACTATGCTACTCTCGCGGAGGAATTTCGGAAGCATGCCACGAGAACTCCGCGTAGGTTAAGTTCATTATTTTCAACTTGACCAGATAACACAGCTAATCGAGATTCTAGAGGGTGCCACCAATCGTTACAAGTACGTGGCCAACGTGGTGGCACAGAGCCTGAAGTCATCTCCACCAGCATGGTTCTGGTACGGAAGCTGCACCGGCATGATTCGCTTCCTCGATACCTTTGGCTGCGTGTCTGTATAACCTGCATCTGTTATAACAGACTAATGTAACCATTCTAGTCCACTACCTCCAAATCAGCAAAAACCCCTTCCAGTAGCTTAATAATCATAATTTCGACCACCACAAATCAGCTTCGGGCGCCTCCCGGCTGTAGATCTGGTCTCGCGTTGCATCACACTCTATTGAAGTCTTATTCAACCTGCCCCTTCCACCAGACCACCTAGACCAAGGTCGGTAAATTGCCACAGCGGCTAATCACATTGTCAAGTCTGTCCCGATAGTTGATTCCACCCTCAATCAGGTCATCCTGCGCCCACACGGCCTGCAAAAGAACCCTTACATGCCTGAAAGAGCGGGATGAACTACTACTTTCGGTTCTTGCCATGAGATCTAGCACCGTGGCCCGTTGATCATCTCTCCGAGCCTCACAACCCAAGACAAAAATAGGGAACTGCCGGTAACATGAGCTCATCCGGGAGAAAATAGAGAACGCCTTATCAATATGTTGTTGCGTCTTGTTTACTTGGTTGAGCATATTACCAGACACTCCGTTGAGGTATACCAACATAGCCAATTGAAATACTTCTATCGTGAATAATGCATGCATACTATTATCCATTATTGCTTCCATTGGAATGTTTCTGATTTTCCAGTCAAGTATTTTCAAATAGCTTTTGTGATCATTCATATTAGCTGGAGTTGGTCTAGCAGATACTGCGTCGCAGAGTTCAGACAACAGTTGTATAGTGAGTAGAGCGGGCGGTGCCGTGTGGGATGCCTGTATATTTAGTTAGAAGAATCTTTCCGCGAGCTAAACTGGTATGCTGACCTCTGCACGGATTCTTGGCATCGGTGTCCCTTCTGCAGCCCCTTTGTGCCAGTGTGGTTCGGCGAAGCGTGCTACTACATCATGGTAATACACCCAATCTAATAAAATGGCCAAATCGCTATCCTGCTGAGCCGCGTCATCAAGGCAAGCGACCTTAATAACGTCTTTGACACCATTCAGATAGGACGTCCATTGGCCTGAAGTGCAAGATGCCTGGTGGATCTAATGGACTAGTTTAGTACATGATAATACCTAACCGAGGGTTTATTGACCTCAAAGGATAACAGCAGCATCCCCGCAGCAATGTGCTGTATGGCTTCTTTGGTGCCAATGTGGCTTGCTGATGCGGTTGCCAAGGCCTTGAGAGCGGAGATTTTCAGTTCCACCGCGCGCGAGTGAACATTATAACGATGAATCGATGAGAATGCGAGTATTGACTGCTGAACGGCCATGGTAGACGCCGTGTCACTGCCCAGAGCCATTCGAATCAAAAATTTGCCAAGGTCCGAAGCGTTGTGAGCAAAGATAGTAAGAGATTGCACAGCGACACGTTGAACTACCCTTGTCAGCCATGCGACGTTTGATGCAAAGACACTCTGGACGCACAGTACTGGAACAAGTCGTCATCCTTAACGCCCAACTGGAACGGGTTCCATAACATCGGGACATGTAGCATTGGCCGGGTGGATTCTGAATCATATTAGCATGCCGTAACCAGTAATGACAAGCAAGGGTGCAGCTTGCCATTTGGTGTCGAAACTGCGCGGTTGTAGTGCATTTCGAGATCTCCTTGCGACACGGACACGATGTGTACATCGGCATTCTCAACAACGGCGTTCCTGTGCGACGGCAGTGACGGGGAATCGGCTACTACAGAGCGTCTGCGGTCGTTGACTGTTGGCCAGGACAGTCGAAGTGCGGAGCTTTCGGCGGTTAGCCCTCCTGAGCACTCAACAGTGACTTGCGTCATGTGACAGCGTAGTATCTTGGCGAGGTGATGTCTTGACGAGACGAGGTTAAGGTTAGACGAGGTTGAGGCCAGACAAGGTTGAGATTGGAGATCAAAATTTCCAAATGATGTTAGAAAGTTCCCTATTTATTATTCGAAGGTTACACCGCATAATGACTAAGCTTTCTGTCCGAACTGGTGCACTGCTTTATCGGACATGCATCGTTAAAGGGCGATGGTGTGACCCAACCCCACCGTCATCTTCGGTTAGAAACCGGTCACAACAGCACCGGTAGAAGGAAACTGATCTCTTTTCAAGACATTTGGACAGCTCGTGTTAGCGCATGACATACCGAAAGGACGATATTCGGCGAGGGAACGAAGCTTTCTGCACGAAGAGTCTGTCACGGATTGGTAAAGGAAATCTGACCGGTCTGGATGTGAGGATTCAATAGTGTCAGGCTGGTAGGTGATATCTGCAGGGGCCGTTACCGATGGGGTAAAAGCGCCGGCGTTCCGATGGCACAGCACCACCAAAGATTGGACGACAGCTGCCAGTGGACAGGATGACGAGCAGCAAATATTTCAGCTCCATTAAGCTTAACGGTCAATTTCCTTCGAAGTCAAGTGACTGATGCATGTCTTCACTGAAGGATGCATCCATTCAACGGCTAGTGCTGATACCGGTATCTCCTACCGCTCCCGGCCAAGGAGGCAGCGGGAGAGGGGTAGAGAGCTAGGGAACGAGCAGAAAAGGGTCTCAAGGCAACCGAGGACCATCTCTTGGAGTGGATGTTCAGTTGTGCATCAAGCCGTCGCAGTACGAGTAACTACTTCGGCCAAAGTCTTTCCTGAATAAGCTTTGGAGCAAGAGACACGATTCGCTGTTATTGGACTGAATCATATGCACAGATCATGTTCATCAGGTACCTCGGAGAATTGTTTCATTTGCATCGAACGGCCCGGAACAGATGTGCGCCTTCATCGTGGGGGAGAGATTGCAAGCGTCTCTTATCATACCACCTGCCCGGATGATACACGCTTCTGCAACGTTGTTCCTCGCACTTTTGACACCTGCCTAACACGTCAAAGGCCTTTTTGTAGGGTTCTCTGAATGCTGTAAGTGCTTGTGAAAATGGTTTGCTTGACATTCGAAATGGAGAAACAAGTTTTGAGTTTTCTTACGCCCCCAAGATACTGACGCCTCATGTCCAAATGCGGTTCTGCTCAGACCACTCGTCTGAATGCGGCGTCTGCGGCTCAGCCTTATGTAGATTTCTTACCCCTTGTTCATCAGCACAGGATACTGTGCCTCTCTGACTCTCACCGCATTGGCTGAAGATGGGATGATCCAGATCATGGACAGACCAGGTACCAAATATGGCCAAGAAGGATCAAAGAAGCGAAGTGAAGGCTTCAGTAAGCCGCCTCAAATCGTGTCCTTCTGCTCCTCATTGTCTCTGGTACGGATAGTTGGAGGATTGTGGGCTAGTCTCCGCGTTATCAACCACTTAGCTCACTCCCCCTTTTCCACCAGCGCGAGTAATTCAGCCACTCCGGAGGTGGCTTCGGCATTACACTTTCATGCCAAGAACAGCCACCTCCTCGCTTTCTACGATACCATTCCTTCCTCAAAAAAGAATCTCCGTCAAAGCTTGCGACTGGCTGCTTCTCCGAGTTCGATCTTAGACATCCTCGAGCTTTGCAAGACAAGTCCATGCGATGCAGCTCCTGCAGGCAATAGCGGATGCATGGGAAGAGGGTGTCCTCTGACAGTGTCAATAGCGTGTGACAACGACCATGCTCAAGCTATCCCATGGATGAGGCATCGAGCTCGATAAGGATATCTATAAAGACCCTTCACCCACTTCGAGCATTGAGCTCTGCACCCCTCCCCTCCCAAGCAGCGGCTTGAATCCGATCATTGTTGCCACAATGTCTCCTCTTCCTTCCAAGAAGTTTCTTCTCGCCTCATTGTTCACTTTTGTCCTTCAAGTCACTGCTTCCCCAGTTGCTGTTCCCAAGAGTCAATATGCCGAGCACGCTCTGCGCAGAAGAGCAAACTTGAACGTCAGACAGACCACCATCACCAACACCACGACCATTGACTGGGTTCCACTTGATTCTCAAGCAAGCACCATTGCAACACCACCAGCACTAAAAACTGTCTACGCAGGCAACCTCTCCAAACCAATCTCAGAGCTCCAGCAACCGGGTGCCCAACTCGGACCTCCAGGGACCGTCCCAATTCCCCAAGTCAGCACCGAGTATCTCGCAAACGTCGCCTCTAAAGGGCTCCCAGAAATCCGATCTTCAGGATCCAAGTCCAAGTCCAAGCGCCAATATGCTGGCAACCATTGGTACGCGACTTCCGACCAAGGCGTCGCCAACATCGGCGGCTCCGCCATCTACAGTCTCTTCAAAGCGTTCGTGAACAACAACGGTGACTTCTCCCTCCTCCAAACCGCAGTCACCAAGTCCGACACCAACGGCGGTCAAACTCTCGAAGCAGGCTGGATCAACTACCCCAACCAAGTCTCAGCACCCCATCTCTTTACGTACTATACCACCGACGGATACGCATCACAAGGTGACAATGTCGGAGGCTGGAACCAAGATGTAGCCGGTTGGGTACAATACGACTCCGAAATCTTCCCCGGCACAGTCTTCTCCCCCAACAGCGTCGACGGCGGTGATCAATACGAACTGGAGATCCAATACCTTCTCTACCAAGGCAACTGGTGGCTCTGGGTCCTCGATCGCTGGATCGGATACTACCCCGCAACACTCTTCTCCAACGGCATCTCAGGCACAACTCTCGCCACCGGATCAGATGTGATTTACTACTATGGAGAAATCTATCAGAGCGAGGGACCTTTGACTACGACTGATATGGGGAGCGGAGAGTTTGCTCAGACGGGCTTTGGGAAGAGTGCTTATATCCATAATATGGTGTATACGGATACGGGTGGGAATTCGCAGGATTATACGGCGGGCTTTGGGGACTCTGATTCGAGTAGATATAACCATGCGAATGTGGTGAGTAGTGGGACGACTTGGGGAAGCTATGTTTATCTTGGTGGGCCTGGTGCTGGTGGAGTTGTTGGTGGATAGAGGGTAATGCTGGACTATTAGTGGGAGGCGAGAGAATGTTAGTGTCAGGCAGATGTAATCAAAGTAGTCTAATGAGGTTCCATTTGTCTGTGAAATAAAAGTTCAGCACACCCTTTCTTCTTGATTCGCGGCACTCATGCCAGTTTTTCCTGTAACTTCTTTCGTTGTCCAATGAGGTGGAGGAGATCGTTCTTTATACTGTTACCTTACTTGAAGTAATCTCCAGACTCGTGTCGAAGGTCGACGGAAACGGCCGAGGTTGGGGCACAAAAAGTCCATCTCAAGATATTGTGCGGTAATTGTAAAACATTCACGCCCTCTTGTAACCTAGAACTTCAAGTGTTAATATTCTCATCTTCAAGAAGTAATAACTATGGGCATCGTGATCACAAGAGAAGAAGGGCGAGCCCGACAACAACGCGAAAACAAAGAATACACAAATGGACAAGCTCGCAATCCTCAGTCTACTCTGACTCGAAGTTTCCGAAAGTTTTTATCTTTTCTTGTAAGTATAGCCATCTTGTATGGAATAGCTGTGTTCATCCCATTTCTTGTGGACGACTTTGAATAAGCCTCTCAAGATTACCAACCCATCATCTGTTCACCGACGCTCTGCTATGCTTTGGGTGCGCACTAGAAATGCGATGGCTTTAGAGCAGCTTGGGCGGCAAAGGCTCAGGGAGAGCAGTTGAATGTTGATAAGGATCTAGGGTATGTGAGGAAGATTATGGTCCTGTGGAACTGCAGAAGCTAGGGGTAGAGAGTACTGAGCTACCTTTTTGTCTGCAGATGGGTGAGGATACCATTGGAAATGTTCTTGTTGAATTGAGCATCATCAACAAGCCATTGCAGTAAGTCGGACCTATTGTATCTCCTATAAAACTTAAGAAAGTTTACTAACAATCTGCAGCCACAAGTGCAAGCCACTTCTTAACCGATTACGGGACGTGGTTCAAGGAGCAGTTGACGAGCTTCTAGAGAGCCGTGCAGCCATCAATCAACTTGCCAACAACATAACCCATATCAACCACTGGGCATCCGACAGATTGGGACGAGTCAAGAAAGCGGATAGCTCGGTAGAAAATACCTTTCGAAGAACATTTGGTCCGATCATAGGCGTTCAAAGCAATCTCACCGAACGTGCATGCCTCCAAGAACTACTTTTAATGACGAGCACAACCAAAAAGCTTGTTTCAGACCTAGCTCTAACCTTCCCGAGCCAAGCCAATACTTTCGGCATGTTGAGGATCATTCTAGACGACATAACTCTCGTTATTTTCAAAGATAAAGCGAAGCTCGATAGCAACAGGCTCAAAGAAGAGGCATACTGGCAATCACTGTTTCGCAGCTATAACCAAGAAAATTCTCAGAGGGAACCTCGAGGAGAGGATGGCGGTATTTGCTACCTTCTATATAAACACTGTAGAAGCTAAGGCCTTCGCTTCGAGCGCTCACGCCAAGTTGCAGATGATCCACAGAGCATTTGGGGAGCTCCAAGAGAAGCTGGTGAAGGCTTCGCCAGTGACCCTCAGTGCACAGCGCTAGCTTTTGCAACCGTATATCGACATGCTAAATGCCGATGTAGAACATTCGGAAGGCAGTGGAGCTGAGACAAATACCTTGCATAACGAGAAGATGGGGAATCTCCAGAAACTGACGAAACCTTCAAGGGAAGCTCAAGAGAAGTCCAACACAGAGAGGAAGAAAAATTGGGATCTGAAGTGGTAGGTCGGTGTATATGGACAGGTTAGCTTATGATGGTTGTGAGTGAGTGTAGAATGTTGGAGCGTGGATTTGCATATTATGCGCGCCCCAAGTATTTATCTAGTCGCGGTCAAATGAAAAAGATCTCGTCCGTCATCAGTTTCGAAGTCCAAGACCCCGTTCTTTCTTCAAGCAGTCTCGTAATTCCAACACGGATGTACATATCTTTCTTTGGCTCATTCTGGATAATCGACCCAATGTGGACCTTTCCAAGGCTCAACAGGTGGTACTTTCTCGCTTCGGTTGGTTTGACATCCCACATTATTTCAAGGGCCTGATACCCAATATACCAGACCCCAGCCGTTCGCGCTCGTAAAGGTGTTGTCTGGCACTTCAGTCTAATGAAAGCCGCAGTGAGAGAGCCGTTCGGATCCATTCCTTCGGGGCTGACTCGAATATCGAGTACCTGAGGAAGATCCTCAGGGGATGGGTCTATCGTTTGGAGTTTCTCTGATCCCCAAAGATCCCAACGACTGATCAGTAGATCGTAGCTGATAGGGTAGTCTTTACCGGCCCAAGGCCATGAAGGGCTGCGACCTTTGGCTACGAACGCTGAAAGTCGAGAGGGTGCCACAGAGCTCCGCCAGCATAAACCACGAATCAAGCCCCCTAAACAGAGGCTGGCCACGTATTGATCTTCCAAGAGGTAAGTATACTCGCTAGCTAATCCCGAGATTGCTGGAAATATGTCGGTCTCAACCGACAGCTTGCGTTTGGAGTACTCCTCTACTATTTCTAGCTAGCTGTCGTACCGCTTTTGTGGAACAAGCGAAGATATTTCTTAACCGAAATCTCGACACCTCCTAACTATCGAGTTTACGTGATCTCGCGCTGCCTTTGCTTAGGCTAACTCAGGCCTAGCTTAGTTTCGGCTCATGTCTACTTAGGTTTACTTACCCATCTCACTAAATATCGTTAGCTTTTAACGAGGGGCTTAAAAAACCCCTTTTTTTAAACTAAAAATCCCAAATTTATTCCTATGTATATTTTTATATTTATATTAATTAAAATTTATTCTCGTTTATTTATTTTTATATTTATATTAATTAAAATTTATTTTTAAAATATTTAATATTATTTTTTATAATTTATTTAAAGTTTTATATTTTATAAATATAATTTATTTTTTATTTTTTCATTTATTTTTTATTTTTTTAATATTTTCTTTTACTTTCTTATTTTTTTCTTATTTTTTTTCTTTTTTATTTTAAATATAAGAAGAAAAAATATTAAAATAAAATAAAATAAAATAAAATAAAATTTTATTATTTCTTCAAAAATCTATTTTTTAAAAATTCTTATAAATATATTAAAAACTTATTCAAATATTAATTTTATTAATAAGAATATAATTCTTCGAATTATATTTTTTAATTTAATATTTTATTATAATATTAAAATCATAATTATATTTCTAATTATAAATATTAAACAAATTATATAATTCCGAAATGAATAATAAAAATAATTAAACATTATTTATACATATATATATATATATTTAAAAATAGTTTGAATTAATAAGAATTTAAAATTATATTACATATTAAAATATTTTTATTAATTTTATAAATAATTAATAAAATTTAAAATATATATATATATATATAAATTCTATTAATTTATTTTATATTAAATACAAATATTTTTTATTAGTTAAATATACGATATTATTTTACTAATAAAAATAAAAAATAATATAAAATTTTATTTAATAATTTTATTTGAAAAAGTATAACCCCGATAATTTCACTTTAGAAATAGGGTATAAAAATAAAAAGATAGGATTGGGGCTAATTTCAAGCCCCCTTTGTTGTAATATTAGGTTGGCTTAAAATTAGGGCTGGCCATTATAATTTCGCATTGAATAAGTAAACCCGCTCTACTCGTTTACTATAAGAGTTCCGCGTATTGAAGCGATTTAATTAATAGAGAAAAATTCTTATGGCAATTCGGAACATACCGTATAACTGTGAAGTTACCGTTAAATTGTGATGACTATCGAAGGGCGTGAAGCATGATGATCATTTATCCCGACTCCGTCACTGCGATGCCGGAGATCTAATTCACGTGATATGTCGTCCCAATTCCTCCCCGACGTTTACCCTTGCTACTTTCGGATCCATCTCCATCTCATCCGAATCAGTTCTTTGCGGCTGCCCGAGTTCCATCTCCTCCACCGTTATAACGAGATGACCTGGTTTTGTCTCATACTCTTCAACCTTGATCCATTTCAGAAAACGCCACTCCAAGCCCTCTTCGATCCCGTCTGCCAAAACATTAGTCTCGATTAAAGCAAAGGAGAGATAGAAAATACTAACTGTATTCAAGGTACGCCAATTCTATCATAACTCCCATCCAGATTGTGATTCCTACAATCTGTCCGAAACTCCAAGACTTGACATCGATAAAAGGGCTGGTCAGAAGGATCTGGAAAGGGGAGAACTCAATACCAAGGCAAGCCACAGTAGTCGCGACGATAATAAAGTGCAAGACAATTGCAATCCACAGCTGGATGCGCCCGTTGAGTTTACTGGATCGATCCAGTTCGTCTGCAGTAAGCCCGCTGGTGCTTTTGCTTCGAGCAACGAACCTCCTCGCGATCCTTTGAGTAAGCCGTGACCACCAGTTTGTCGACTCACTCAGGACTTTCCAAAGCACGAGGCATCCCGCGAATATATCCATGATACTCATAATCGGGTAGTAATAACGTGAAGCGAGGGTGGGATCGATGCCATAGGCGTTCTTCCCAATAGCGTAACATAGGCCCACGGGACCTACATTTCCGCATGTGGCGGGCCCGATGCCCTTGACATCTGTCAAGGACGAGGAACTGTGGGTGATGTGTATCCCGTTCACTGTAGATAGTACTACAGGTATAATAGACAATCCGGTCATGTACTAAGGCCTTTTCCCGAAGGCCATCAATGTGTACAGTGTCAACACAACTGGGAGGAGTCCGTCCACTGCCACAAGTAGAAGAAAGTCTTGGTCTATGCTAACGACTGGTGCCGTTTTCGAGTAAGTGATGACAAAGGTTGCGATTTAGAGAGCGATAGTGAAGTAACATTGAGCTTTGTGGAATTCGGCAACGGTAGCGCAGACGATAATGTAATGATCCTCTGCGGACTTTCTAATTTTTTGTGCTTTTGTAGGGTTGGATGATTCGTCGTTCAGAGTTAATCCTGTCAGACCTCGAGTCAACCGGCCTTTGGTCATCTTACGTTGGTTCTTGTAGACGGCGTAGCCGAGAATGGCTAAGGAGAAAATCCCAAGCAGAGCGATGCAGCTTTGAGTCAGGTATGAAGTAAGGATCTACTCTGATTTAGCAAGGCAGCCTGTCAGGTCCGGTGAGAAGGGGATGAACGTACACCAACACTAGCAATATCAGCATTTGCATGTTGAACGCTTGGAGTACAAAGCTTAAGCCAACATTTCGCGATTCCTTAAGCGGACAATTCATAGTTGGTGGTCAATAAATTGCCCACATTGCATAAGTCACTACTAGCACACTCGGCCTGAGAAGCACAATAGCCCGCCAAACATGTTTGTATAAGTCGAGCGAAGATCTGAAGATATCTTCTCCGAAGAATTCGACAAGCAGTGGAGGTCGGTCAAGAAGCTAGTCTCAGTCTCATTCAGAGGCACAGAGCCGGTTCCTACATCGCGAGTGACATTCGGATAAAGCAAGCACCCAACGAACGGACCTAATGCAGACGCAGAGCCGAATATGGTTTCGGGATCAGAACAGGCGGCGGTCCAGTTTGACACATGAACCTATGGGTATTGCAAAATCGGTGAGCTGAGGTAGTCGAAAATATGTTCTGATGGGTCGCCACCATCAAAGAGGAATGAAGGAATGATGCGGGCATTGGGGTCACCAGGAAGAAGCTCTGGGGTGTTCGCGGGGTCGATGTAAGTGCCTTCAGTGCCTTCCATGGCGAGAATATACGTAAGAAAGAGCCGGCGCGGGGTGTAGAAGTGAGGATTAAGGACGAATTTCAGATGATTGGGATCTAACCTCAAAAGAAGCTCAAACGGCGCAGCATTTCAGGCGTTTTTCCAGCCTTCTCGTTGGCTTATTCGACGCTAATAGGGCTGAGGTGCAGCAACTCCCTGCATTTCCAGCACCCAAGCCTCCACCTCCTCCGGGTTTGGCGCCGCCGTTATTTTTGGATTTTAAGGATGGAGAACAAGAAGGCTGGAACAAAAAAGTCCAAACAGACGAATGAATAGATTTGCTTGCAATGAAAAGTATGAAAAGAAGAAGAACATACTTTGCGGTTTGCGATTGAAAAACTATGTACAAATGCCAGCAAGTTTCACTTGAAATAAGCTCCTGGCGATTGGTTCCTGCGGCCCCCAAGTCGGATGAAGTTTGGACGATGATCGCCCGCACGACTGGCCCAAAAACGCCGTCGATACGGATACGCAGGTGAACGACCTGACTTTTCCAATTCGCCAACTCGACGAGATAACAAATTCTTACTGGAGGTAGGGCGGCTCCGTAATCGTAAAAGCATGATGCATCTTTCCTCGAAACCAAGCAAAGCCAGCATCTACAAATCCAACACCAACGTCCCCACCCCTCGACTCACACAACTCAACATCATGCCCTTCTTCTCCTCCTCTAATAACCCTATCCCTCGGTGCTCCACCCTACCTTTCCTCACACCAATCCGACAAGTGCCACAATTCCCCACCTCGCAACTGCTCGCCACATCAAAGCCCGCACTCCTCAGCACATCAAGCAACGATTCCTCTTCCTTGACTTGCAATTCCTTGTCTTGGCTCTCAATCTCAACGGTAAATAGATCCCCGCTCGTCGAGACAGCGAAAGCTTCTGAGGATATGTTGAGTTCCGGGAAGCCGATCGCTTTGCCGGCTTCTTTGACTGCGTGGAGCAATCGCTCAGGTCCACAGACGTAGATGTGAGTTTTCTTGCTCGCCTGCCCAAGAATTTTGGTGATGTCGATTCTCGTCCCGCTTTCAGAGACGCAGAGCTCCACGCTATCTCCCAAAATCTGAAGAATATCTTTGAACGCAAGATCGTCTTCGCGTTTCATAGCGTAATACATTTTGAATTTCTGTCCCTGTTCCTTCAGTAACCTCGCGCCTGCGAGGAAAGCGGTGATACCCACGCCGCCTGCAATGAAGATATGCTCATCGCAGTCGTCGTCCTCTCTGAGCGGGAAGTCACTCGCCATTTTGCTGAAGGTCAACTCATCGCCAATGATCAACCGTTCGTGCATGAACTTCGATCCTCCTCTTGAGTTCGCATCGTGCGCAATGCCGAGAGTGAGTTCTCACCAGGTTTCCGCTTTTTGGACCAAGTTTGACTCGGATATGCGCGCCAGGCATAATATTAATTGGGTTAACGGCCGTTTCGGTAGCAGTGAAGGTAAAAGATGAGATCATCTCCGTTTGTTTCTTTTTCTCGATCAATCTGTATTTGCTCCATTTGATTAAGTGCCTCTCCGCTCCAATTAGTCGGTCGTTTTCATCCCGGTATATACCTTTTTGAACGCGAAGTCGCTGAGAGTCGTTAGCAATCACTCCAGGGAAGTCACCAAGAAGTTCGAGAGACTCAAAAAGGGGGGTGTGATCGCTAAACTCACAAAAATCTCTCTTGTCTCCTCCCCCAGCGCCTCAAGTTTCAATAACTCCCTCATAATCTCCATATTCTCCCTCTCCACATACATATAACGCTGCACCCGACTCAAGCACCATTCTGGATTAATCCTCTCAACCAATCTCATCTCATCACCAGGCTGAATGAACCCCGGGACTAAAACGCGATGATGCCAACCCGTCATATTATTATTTTGCGCTCTAAGCGCCATATCCCTCACTTCAAATCGATGATTGAGTTTTAAACACGGCTGTCTCGGCTGCGTGACTTGAATCCTCACTCTATTTCCCCCGATCTCGAAGATATCACCGACGCATACCGTGTGCTCGTTATACCCATCGTCCGGACTCGTCAAGAGATTCTCGCCGAAGCCACCATACCGCAAAAGCTTCTCTGATTCCGGTAGTTCGCGCTTCCAATGGGAGTAATGAGCAGATGCATAGTGCATGAACGCCTTTTCGAGCCCGCCATGGGTTGGAGCACCTTGTGCATCACCAGTTAAGCCTAGGGGTCCAAGGTAGACGGGCTTTGGTGGGAGAGAGACTTTGAAGATTGCTGAATTGAGGTTGGGAATGTTGAACTGGTTCTTGATGACTCGGCCAGCGCGAAGTTGGAGAACCTTTGTGGGAGGGAGAGGGGAGGCGGGTGTGTTTGACCCCATTTTCGCGAAGAGAGTAGGGAGGGGTTGCAAAGACTTGGTCTTCGGTATCGCGAAATGCGAAAGTAAGGAAACAACCCCTGCTTTAAAGAGAAGAACTTATGGCAATGTTCGAAGTTGGAGGGAAGTAAGAATTCATATATCTGTCAACACCGAGTAATGCAAGTCTGATACACACGCGTACTTGAAGAATGGTGAGGCAGACTTAGAGGCTGATTTCGGCAATCGCGAAGGCTTGTTGGCGGGTATCTGCAGCGCGATGAATGTATGCTGCAGACCCCTGCTGCCAGCCGTAGTGAGCAAGTCCAATTCTTGAAGGCCTGCGAAATAGAATGAACAAATTCTTCCTCCTGCAACAACGGCCCTGTGACGATTGACAACGATGGGCCGCGGAAACAAACGAGTAAGCCTATCAATCGTACCGTGCGTGCAATTTATCTAACTTTAGCAGGGACGAGGAAGCGGTGGCTTTCGAGGTAAAGGTCGAGGAGGGGGAGGCGGTGGACGCGGGGGTCGTGGCGGGGAAGACAATCGAGTCAGCTTCGATAAAGTCGAGAAATACAACGAAAAACTTGAAAGATACTACAACAGTGTTCTGGGATTGGAATAAGAGGAGGAGAGATACAATTTCTAGGCTACATTGAAGCGGGAGTTGCCCAACAGCTTCCGGTTCGCTGGTTCCAAAGGGTATGAATGAATTGAGAAGTCAATTGAGTCTTTGCTAAATGTTCACAGACATGCGCTCGCAGTGCAGAAACTTCTCAAAACCCGCTATATCCCAGAAATCTCGAAGATCTCTCACTATGACGGAACGCCTGTCGAGCCTCCACAAGCTGTGCCTTGGTATCCCGACGAGCTGGCATGGTGGAATACCACCCCGAAAAATGTCATTCGACGATTCCCACCGTTTGCTGCTTTTCAGAAGTTCCTGGTCTCCGAGACGAGTGTTGGGAATATTAGCAGACAAGAAGTGGTTAGCATCATTCCACCGCTGGTCATGGATTTGCAACCTAGAATGACGGTCCTCGATATGTGTGCTGCTCCTGGCAGTAAGGCAGCGCAGTTGTTTGAAATGGTGCATAATGGAGAAGAGGCACGAGTCCGTGAATCTCTCAAGGCCCATGCCAAGCAGGATGGTCGATATGCCAGCCCTGAGATAAATTCCGAGGAGGGGGCCGACATGGAAATTGACACCAGCGATAATGGACGAGGTACAGGATTGTTAATTGCCAACGATTCCGATTACAAGCGTAGCCATATGCTCATTCATCAACTCAAGCGCCTCTCGTCCCCAAATCTGATTGTCACCAATCACGACGCAACAATGTATCCTTCAATCAAGCTTCCATCTACTCCTGAAAATCCCGCCCACAACAGATGCCTGAAGTTCGATCGAATCTTGGCCGATGTCCCTTGCTCAGGAGATGGTACTACCCGAAAGAATGCAAATCTGTGGAAAGAAAGAAGTTCTTATCGTCACAGGGAAAGAATGTTTATGCGATGTCTGTAGGTTGACGTTTGATTTCACGACTCTTTAGACCTGCATCTCTCCTCTTGACTATGCACGACCAACAAAATCAACTAGGCCTATAATAAAGACTAATAGCGCATTTTCCATTCTTAGGAAATCGGATCGGTATTTAAGTTTCAATTTGCCTCATTTTAATTATAAACTTAAGGATTAATAGAAATTATTTGAGAGTTATATCGAGTATTATAATTATTTAATAATAATAAAATCGTATTTATAATTCTTTATAATTAAGAATTTAATTTATTAATAACGCTTAATAAATATTATTATAATTTCTTTATAATATTTCGATAATATATTTATTTTAAAAACTTTAAATATAATAATAATAAATAATTCTTATTAATTAGAATTTAAAATTTATTACTCCTTTTGGGATCCTATAACTCTCATAGCTATCCTTGCAAACGAGTGCTTGTTATTTAGAGCAATGTTTTCTGTGTCGCGAGCATGTTCTGGAGGGCGCAGATATTCCGACATTTGTTCCAATTCGTACCACACCTGCGTCGTCCGTGGGACAGGAAAAAGGCTTGACAAGTGACTGTACATCACAGCACACGTGCTGCATCCTTTCATTGCTAGTGATTCCAGCTCTTGAACAGAGGCATGATGGTTGTAGGACTTCGAGAAGTAGGAGTTGGTGAGGTCTGATTTTGATACCCAGAAGAGGTTCGGGATGATCGCCTCGCACATCCGACAAAGTGCCATGCTGACATCCGTCGAGCACCTCGGGATGCTTGCCACTAACCGTTTCGGTTTGTTGATGATGCTATGGCTTCATGTTGAGTCGATTGTAGTAGGAGATGCGAAGTGTTGTCAGCAGCGCCATCGACAATAAGCGAAGGCTATCACGAGACGTCTCGGAGGATTTGCTTGCAACGGAGCGCTAATAGCCTACCAAGATCTCATGCATATCTGGTGTATATCACCATTAAATAATTTTGCACTGGGAGAATAATTGTAAAACTTTCCTTCGGCTGAATGGGGTAATATCTAATTATTGCATGGAGCACGTGATGACCTGGTGACACAAATGCTTAGGCGGTTTTCCTTCAGCTGCATCTCATGGAGGGTATGATGTTGGCTTCTTGACCATATAGAACTATATGGACGAACAGTTTTCAAGCTCAATTTGTTCGGAAAAGTAGACCTAGACGCAAAGCTCTAGGGTTCTCAATCTCCCAGCGTATCAAGGACATTCGCGAAGGCTAGGCCAGGCTTAGATGCCGCATGCAATGAAATTTCCTGAAAGCGTCCAATTATCGTCCTTGTTCACAGAAAGTGGGCTCTAGAAAGTCCTGGCGAAGCTGGGAGATTGAGAGTGCTGCGAAGCTCGAGACAGAGATTCCGCAAAAAAAGCCCCAAATACTATAATGCCCAAGAATATGGAGTCTCAAAACTCATTTTATTGGGAAGATAGATACCACAAATTGCATCGTCGTCACCACCAATTTTGGCTCAACAAGGGGAACAGTTGCAGAAGCTACTCCAAGCCCACGACCCTCGAGCCCGCCCCCCTTTCTATCTAAGCGAGGACTTTCGACAACACCTGAACCTAAGCATCGGGAGGCTTCTCCCGCACGCTCTCAGACAGCATCCAATGGAGTGCAAATAACCGACTGCTATGAAAAGTCTATGTACAATGTGACGTATAATGGTTCGACAGAACAGTCAGACAGAACAGTCAGCGCTAACCTTAAATCGGACACGGACCCTGGTCCTCGTTCGCTCCGTAACGCACTCGTTTAGCCGAGCTTTCGCTGTAACTTGACACCTCTTATATTGCCGTATTTAATACAAATCTCCCTTGAAAACCCACGTCCTTTTTGTCTTTCCTTTGATGTTGAATTTGGCTAAGTTCTCCGAGATAAGAAGTCGTCAAAATGCCCTTCACTCAGTCCCTATCAAGCTCGACCTACAGCTTGGGACTAGTAACCATATCCGATCTCCCAGAAATTGCCGAGATTATGGTTCAAGCAATGTCACAAGATACATTCTGGGGTGGTATGAAAGGCACAATAACCCCTGAGGAGGAATATCAGTTTACGTATGAGATGCTGCTTCCGCAGGTGGTGAACGGAGGACAGATGGGTGCTTATGAGGGTTGGAAGGTTGTTGATGAACACGGGTTCGTCTTTACTCCCTCTTATCATGACCTGGGATAGCAAACGTAGATCGAGGCAAATATTTGTTGAGAACTACAGGCTGACAGGGGAATGTAGGAGAATACTCGCCTGGGCCGGCCTCTCGAAGCCGGTCTCCTTGACGGAGGAACAGAAGAAGATGGCTACTGCAGCTTTTCAGTTTCCGCAGGGAAGGAACCAGGCGCTCTACGATTTCTTCCAGAACAGGGTGCTGCCTTCTGCGGGAAAGAATGGTTGTGATGCCTCGAGACATTTTCGTACGTTGCCTCCTCTTATGACTCCATACTAAAACTCCATGTGTTAAGTTTGCTCGCAGAAGAGGAGAGCTGACAAAATGCAGAAAGACAAAACACCATGGTTCGCCCCGAGTACCAGCGGCAAGGACTCGGAAGACTCCTAACAGAGAAATGTAATGAGGTTGCGGACGCGGCGGGAGCAGTTACTTATGTATGTGCGCGACCAGGTGCAGCGGGGTTATTTGCGCAAATGGGATTTGAGACATTGGAGAGGCTTGATTTTGATTTGAATGACTATGGAGTGCAAGGTGGAAAAACAGCTTTATTTGTGATGAGAAGAGACTCTGGAGCTCAGAACCAGAGGGGACAGAAGTTGGATTGGAGCTGAGGCTAGGAGACCTGCATAGGATCAAGGGAGGCTTTCCTGTGTGCGAAATAGTGGTAGTTCTTAGACCCGCAGGTCGCAGACTGACATTACGACGACTAGTTTTGCTTTGGCTGCTTTTCTCTGTAAAGTTTGGCCCTATACGCAGACACAATTGCAAATGGGACCAGGTTCCTATCGTCAATGCCGGACCAGTAACGGGGTATGGGGAGGCCTCCATCTAGCTCAGCCTGATAGCCCTCACTTTCCTTGACACACATGTCCAAATCTTGTCTTCCGTGGCCAAAAGATGCGGTGCGCATGATGACTCTACTGTCTGAATTGCTTGACCATTCCTTGTCCAGAAGGGTCTTGATTTGGTCTTCACCTAGATCGCGAGTATCGTAGACTCTGAGAAATGGCTCATGAATGGTGTTGTCCAGGAAAAGATTCATGTTTGAAATGTCCATGTCAAGTCCGTAAATATGCATGTGGTTATGTTCCTTGCTCACGCTAGAGAATGTGCCATTCTCGATGATCTTGAAATCGGTGTTGGAGAATGTGGGAATCTTGGCGTGGTGCCTGTAGTCGTACGCCAACCATTTGTTCTCGAGGTCGGTGGCATTGAACTTCATCAGACGCCATGCTCGATTTTCGATGTCTACGTCGACAGCAATATTCTTTGTTTTATCTGTGCTGCCAGAAAGTCGGTAGAAGTATTGGAATGTTTTGGTGTTGCCGTTACTTCTGGTGTTGGGTTTGAGGCGAGGAGCCAAGAACAACTCTTGGTCCTCAACTTTTGGGGTGAAGCTGTGCATTTTGAAACGCTCTTCCAATGCGTGATCGCCTAGTACTCATGTCAGCTTAAATATCTAGTAACATAACGAATGAGAGAACTCACCTCCATCCATATTGATTCTGGTGTTGAAGCCCTTGCACGAGTCCTTCATCTGGTTATACCATGCAACGTCGGAACCACCTCCAAAGAAACTAACACAGTAAGCAAATAGTCATGCATTCCAAGTGTATCTTTAAACTCACCAAACCACAGGAAGCAGGATCAGAACAACAAACATAAGGCCCATCATAATCGCACCGGAGACCTTTGCGAACTTCTTAGTCCTCGGCTTAGTTTCGAGCGAGTCCAGGCTGAGAACAGCAACGAGCATCTTAGCGATTTGCATCCCGAGAGCAAAAAGCAAAACGCCCAACGGGCCAATATAGAATGGAACCAGAAGAATTTTTGGAAGTATTCCCCAATCGTCCCATTGCGTTGCAAAATTCGGGTATTTGTAAGGCTCGATTGTCCATTTAATGTCGTAGACAGCGAGAGCGATGACTAAACCATACAATACTGCGAAAGGTGCGAATAGAACAGCGATCTCAGTCTTGTATCCCTGTGTCTTTCGCCATTTGTCGGAAAAACTTTGCCGCAGCGAAGGCACCGCAAGAACCTGGGGCGTAGGAGGTAGGTTTGCGCATCGGTTGGAGCATGGCACGACGCAGGCTCCCGGATGGCATGCTTTCCAGCACGTCTTGAACTCTCCATGAGGACAAACTTCCCGTCGTCCACAGTGGCCATTGCATACTTCAGGTCGAGCACCACACCAGCACAGTGCTCGGGTGAGTCGAACTTGGGTGGCGCGGCAATAGGGACATTGCCAGGCCCCTGAAAGAGGTCTGCTGTTCACCCCTTGGACACATTGGAAGTGAAATGTGTTGTAGCAATCGCGGCAATGCCAGAACTTGTGCTCTCGAACATCTGCCAAAGTTACAGGGTCTAAGCAAATTGAACAATTGTGGCTGGTCGCAGTCAGCGGGGTCGAGTTGGAATGCCGGTGCAATGTGACTTGCCTGCCCTCATGAATCTCACGAAGGATTCGATCGCTGCGCTCGCGCTGTGGTCTGAGATTTGCCATCTCGGTGCCATTTTCAAGTTGAGAGAAATTGTCCGATGTATCTGTTAAGCCAGAGCTTGTCCTGCGAGAGAGCCATTGCGGAGGGGCCATGGCTGCTTGTTATGCCCGCTCGATCAGAGTGGGGAGAGAAGACTTGAAGAGTTACGTCCCGAAATTTTTGAAATGTACGTGCAGACTTGTATATAAATCTGTGGGACTGCTTGAAATTTATGACCGTGGGCGACCACTGACGGCCCGCGATGGACGGGCTGTGTCTTCACGGCTTCCATGACGCTTCTGACCCCGATCTCGAAGATATAGCAGAGCCCTATCACTGGTAGCGGATGCTAGAGGGATGAATGCTGAATGAAAGTATGGTTCCCGTCTGTAGTCTTGAACTAAATCTGACAGCTGCGGGAGTAACCATGGTTTCTAAGAGCAGGAAATTGTAGCTGGACGTCGTCTGCTCATAGATCTGGTGCCTCTCTTTAACAGGACGCACCGTAAGCCGCGGCATATGTGAATGAAGAAGAAGAGAATGCATGAGTGAGATTGTGCTTCGTGGAGAGCGCATTTTTGATTTTTAATGGACTGTACCTAGAGGTGGGAGTATGGAAGAAAGAGGCGCGGAGGAGAAAAACTTTGGGAAGCAATAAAAGTCGAGGATCATGTGAAAAGTGGGTCTTCGCGATACCCCGCGTTTTGTGTTTTTGATTCTCCGTCAGACCCAAAACAACTTGCTTTCCCAACACCTCTATCCTTTCCATCCAAACATTGTTCCTGCCACCATCTACTCATCACTCTTACGACCTTCTAGTACCGGTCTGCCACCTGCATCCCGCACGATCCTATCCATCTCGCTGCTGTCCTTTGGGAGGACCAGGTTCAAGAACACGCCAATTACAGCGGCAACGATGAAAGGCGTCTCAACGATCAGATTGAGACCTTGCTCGAAGCCTTGTAGATGGACATTGGAACCGCTGTAATCGAGGATTTGATCAAACCACGAGGGCTGTACAATGTCGATAAAGCCGATGCCGAGGGATGCGGTCAGAATGAAGCGATTGCGACGCGTCCATGCGATCAATCCCAGGACGCGAATACCGGCGACAGCAATGGTGCTGTACAGAAACACCTGCATACCTCCGAGGACAGAAGGCGGCTACACGATGTCAGAATTGTAGATTGCAGGAAAGTTGAGACTACAAACCATGCTGCCGAAAACTGCACCAAACTTTCCGAACATACCCATCAAGATCAAGAACCCAGAGGCACACCATCCGGCCCGTCGACTCGCACATCCAGTCAATGATATCACACCATTGTTTCCTGCTTGAGAAACCATTGGCAGACCGGTCCCAAAGGCACTGATCAAGCTACCAAGACCATCGCAAAGAATGCCACCTTGGATTCGGGAATTGAACTGAGTACCCTCAATGTCAACATTGGAAATCTCCGCTGTGGCCAAAATATCGGGCATACAGCTGACAGCTTCGCAGATGAACATGATCAACAAGGGCAGAACGAGAGCACCGTCGACGGAGAGTTTAAATGTGTGGACCCAGAGGAATGTCACCGCTGGTGCCGCATCAATGTTTTCCCTCGACCAGTATCCTGTTGCGCCTGAGATAGCACATCCGACTGCGAGACCTAGGATGATTGAGGCGGATTTCATGAGCGGAGAACCGAATTGCTCGACTATAATAACGGTGACGAAGACACTGAACCCGAGACCGATGAGTTTTGGATCGCCCCTGTGGTATAGCTGGTTAGCAGATCACAACGAGAGCAATTGTATCGAAGTGCACATACCATGGAAGTGGCTTAGGAGCACCGGTGTTTGGACACAATGCATAGAATCCCTCTCCGCCGTTGCAGTTACTGGATCCACCCCAGTTTTGCATGCCATTACTGATGAGATACACACCAACGAGGAGCAGCAGGCTTCCGGTTACAATCTTTGGGAAAATCTTGTTTAGCTTCTTGGGCGGTACCATCGACATCGCAATTTGGATCCAGACGGTACAGAGCATCGTTCCCAGGATCGCTCCCCACGCTTCTGGGCAGGGCAATTGAGTTCCATCGGCAGCTGTCGGACATGTTCCGTTCTTATATCGCATGCTGGTATAATTGAAAGCAATCGGAAGTATGTCGAATGTCGGTCCCACAACCGAAAGAAGACCTGTGCCGATGAAAAAGGGTGTTTTCGCAATATGGACTCTGGTGACCTGCAGAGCGGTCGCAATTCCAGTTGTGATGAAGGCAGCCGAGACGAGATATTGTGTGATCTCCTGGTCGAAGTAGAACGCACCACCAGCAATTGCCAGAGGAGGTGAGACAATGGAACCGATCATAGTCAGAGCATGCTGCAGTCCGAGCAGTATTGTCAACAGGATCGGGATTTCATCGTTTAGGCCATAAAACGGAGCTTCGTAGTCCTTGTACTTGCAATTCAATGGCCATATGTTGGGCGTGATGAGGTACAGGTAATCCTGGACTTCTCGTCAGTGTAAATCTGGGCGACAGTGGTCAGGACCATACATAATCACCAATCCAGCCTTCACGACTCGTGAAGTAGTGCTTCAGATACTTCCAAGTGCTCTTCTGGGGTTGTGCTACCTCTCCTGTGGAAGACGAGGCATACTGGACATCTTGCTCATGGCCGAGCTTCTCGATACTGGCAGGAGTCTCCATCTCACGAATGTTCAAGGAGGTAAAGATTTCAATTCAGACTCGAGCTGCTTGATGGATTGAAGTTCCAACATCGCGGAAACTCCGGTTCTTTTCTAACTTTCATTTCACCTCAGGTCCGCTCTGACCCAGCTCGATATCCTTTGAAGTCATTTTTTTCTGGAGCTCTATCGTGAAGAGTGGGAGACGATAAGATTCCAGGAGCTTTCCGTGGCCAATCAGCATTGTTCAATTGGAGGCGTCGCTGGCTTATCAGGTCGGAGTCGCCCGCGACAGGGAATGGCGGCCTAGAACGCCTAGAATCTGGGGAAGCCCCACGCCTCAAGATCGCGAGGAAGCGAAGTTTGCAAACTTCATGATAATTCAATTGTGAGACGGAGGGTTCCTATCGTTTTGGGACTTGATTGTTCTGTACGCCTGCGGACAGTGGAAGGGTGGCTGTAGGGAATGGAAGTCTCACTTTCCGGTCCCGAGTCCTGACCTTACATCCTTCCTTCTGCAGGCTCATGAGCAAAATTCGCCACGAACCAAGAGGCAGGTTGAGCTCTGGAAGGAGTCGTTCACTTCCAGCGCTGGCATTGCATCTTGCACTGTCTGATCATCAAATCAGCACCAATGTCTCCGCATCATCCTCAGTCCAATCCACCGCTTCGCCATACATGACGCCATCTACGAAGCATTGACCAACGACCTCATACGTTCCCATACCTTTCGGTCTCAATACCCAAGGGATACTTGAGCCATGAATGATGCCAATGAAGTCACCCTTCTTGGCTTGAGCCGGTCCAAGCATTATCCAATGTTTCTGCAAGACGGCGAGTCTTCTTCCTTTGCAAATTTCCGTGTTCACCCAGATTTTTCGATGCAAGTCCCTGTTGGAGCCATCATGCGGCAATCCGTTCACCGAAAGCTCTCTAAGCTGCTCGAGCTCGTGGTAGATGGCAATCGCCTCATCATCTGAGATCCTGCTGTAATCTTCTGAGAACTCCTGCGTGGCAAGCCAGTCGTTGTACCCATCAACAGTGATGGCTCGAATGACAGCGGCTTGCAATTGCTCAGCTGTTGCTGAATTCAACAGGCCTCGTTCGATACCATGCTCTAGGAACATGACCCAGATGCGGACGCGAAAGTTAATAGAGAAGTATTGCTCAATTTGTGACGGAGTTCCTATCTGGAAGTCGTGCTCTATTTCCGTCACTACCTGATCGATGATCTTGCCCTTCACAGCAAGAATGTCCTCTGCCCGTCCAGATTGGTCGTCGATGTGTTGACGATCTGCTGAAGCTTTGAATTTGGAGAACCGTTGGTGTCCTAGATTTGAGCCTTCGAGAGGCATTGTGATCGCTTCCGCGCTCCAATCCGGAACCCACGATGGGAGGCCGAGAATCGATTTGGTCGGGCTCTCTTTGATGAATTCCAACACCCGCAAAGATCTATCTTTTTCAATACATCGGCGTGTAAACTCGATATACACATTCTCGACTGGTTTCTGATAATCGATAGGAAGCTTGATGTCTCTTTCTGGGTCCTGAACACCAAGCAACCCATAAATCCGATCCCTCGGATCCTGGCTCCTCAAACATCCCCCAATCTGCCAAACAGTAAACGATATCGGCGGTAGGATACCTAGATTCCGATAAAGATAAAACAGCATCAAATGCTTCACCATTTGGAATCCTGAAGGCAGGCTCTCAACCTCCCAGTCCACAAACAAAAGACTCCTGGCAAGATACAGATGGAAGAAATCGCACGTCATCTGTCCAACAACCACCGAGCAAGTAGCTTCGTTAGCAGACAAAATCGCTTCTTGGAAAACCCATAATCGCGAAAACCAAGGTCGATCAAGAAACGAAAACAGCACCTTCCATCTCGGATCACTCTTCGGTGGTATTTGACCAACAGCTTGAGGAAATGCAGCAAAGAACCTCTCTCGAATATCGTCAGCATCCAATCCCGTTAACATAAGCATCGCAGCTTGGGACGAGCTAAACTCTATATCCTCAAAGCAACGAACTAAGCTGAATGCTTGCTTGGACGTGTCGTCATCTTCCCCAAGCCAAAGCTTTGTTTTCTGGGCTTGGGTGTAGATTCGTCGCATCAAAGCAACTTGTTTCCCTCTTTCCTCCGCATCATACTGATTGATGCACAACTGATCTGTCCACAGAAGATGAGTGGTGTTCCCGGTGTCGGTGGGTGTGTTTGCGCCTGAAAACCGAAACAGGACTTCCACAAGGTTTCGGGTTACCATTAGGAACTTGTCGTCTTCTATCATTACAGACATGATGTCGTCAAGGGAACCCCAGACATAAGAGATAGCTGTGTAATTAGGCTTGTCGTCTAGATGCGCATGCTCGATTGTGCACGAGATATGCACCTGATCTCCCAACGTAACGAATTTGCTGAACTTAAACAACCGAATCTCTGACGCTCCAGTGAGAGGCACAAATTTATACCGTTTGACATATCTCGAGTTTCGTGGATCTACATCGAGAGGGTTGAGCATTATGGAAGGCGTTTGCTGGACAGCGTAGATCTTTTGAGCGTAGCGTTCTCGGATTGCGTTTTGGAGGGCGTTGTCTGACATGTTTCCATTTTCGGTGAGGATCTCCTCAACGGCTATCTTGAGGTTGGATTCGTCGAAGCCTCCTTCGTTTTCGAGGAACCAGGTCACGAGGTTAGTGACGGCTGAGGGGAATGAGGGGCCGAGACTGGTTTTCATGGTGAGTGGCGGGATGGTGAGGGTTGAGGTGGGCTGGGGACGGTCCGGTTCTGGAAGGTTCTCCATTTTGGACGAGGTTTTGGAGAAGCATGAACCCATACTTTTGAAAGGGGTACTTTAAATGAAAGGTTGTTCGTCCTCGAGCTCGAGCTCGAGGCTCAGCCGCAAACAGGGAAAGAAAAGCATCACGGCGCTAGGCCTCGTGAAGGTGAAGTTCAGCCACATACAAGCCACTCGCTAGACGCCCCTATTAGATGACGCTGCTAAGCGATGGCATTTCAGGCCTTTGAGTTCAGGCTTCAATCACTGTTATCAGAGCGCTCTCCAGGCTCCCGGTCGCTAGGACTCCAGGCCTGCAATCCCTAGAATGATAGGGTGATGGCTTCAATGTCCGGAAGCACAAATGGGGTGTCAATTCACTTTTAAATTTTCACGATAACCGCCATCTCTGATACTAAAATTTCGAGAGTTCCATTGGAGCCTTGCTTCTCATTTTGAAACATTTCTAACAATTTTCCATCTAGATCTATCCCAAACGGCCAAAGAAATCCCTCAGCACGAGCTTCTCCTCAGTCTTCCCCTCCACCTGAACTATCGTCTCATCTGCGCCAAGAATAACAGAAATCCATCTCACCCATTCCTTAGATCTGTTCTCCCACGCATGCATGGTACCTCTTTGAAACACGATATCGCCCGACTTGCAGAGTGTCTCTTGGATCGAGGTCAAGGCACCACCGGAGGCGACTGAGGGGGTGATGAGATACACGGAACCGTTGAGGATAATATTGTAGTCCGTGGATTGAGTCCGATGCTGAGATTCTTAGCAAGTTTCTAGTCTTGTCATCTCCCGGGAGACCTACCATCGGCACTTTTTGTCCGGGTGCAACGTCACTGAATCTAATATTTGCTCCCTTTGGGAGAGTAAGACCGCCATTTGCTATGCCTTTCGGTGCTACATCTCTATCATTGGAATAAGCACTCCCAACTTATTATGCGAGATCAACAAGTCCAACTTACGTTCCGTCGTTGCTAGTTGGAATACTTTCATGTGTGAAGACAGTTCCTCGGTAGATTATCCCAGGTAATTCCTCTTCTTGGATAACGTTATTGACTTGCACCTCGACTGCCGGTTCTGGAGTCCCTTCTGCCGCTAGACTGACGGGTAGTGGAATATTTGAAGTTGCGATGCGACGAGGTGGTGGGAGTGCGGAAGACATGGTGATGGTTCCTTAAGATCTGCGTCGAAAGATGGAGGCTTCATTCTACTTGATATATTTCTTGGTCGGCCTTAGCACTACTTCACCCTCCTTACGGAGTCCGTATGATAGCCTTTTGAAATCTTCATGAAGTCCGTATTACAGCATCTCACCACAATACATAATGTGTATTTTATCTACATGTATGAGAGGCAAGGCACCAAGGCAGCGTTGTCGCGCTCACCTGAGGCTACATCCGCTTTTGGAAGTTGGTGTACGCTGACTGCATATGTGCCAAGGAAATTCACCGCAGGGAGCGGCGGAGAAATTTTTTAGAATAAAGCCACTGAGAGAAGCTCCAGGTGGTGCGCGCTTCGTATTGGAAATCTCAGGACTTTCTCTCGTACTTAAAACCCAAACAATACATGACGGACTTCCGTCATTGTAGTCTGACCCTTACAATGTTTCAATATCGAGCGGCCGAAAACTAAACGGGCGAATAAGGGGGGAGGTGATTCGATTGTGCTAGAACCGCGGCCTGAACATACAACAAAACCATCAACCACCACCAAAGCAATTATCCAATTGCAACAACTTTTACCCCAAGCACAGCTGAAAGAAGAAGAAGTAACAGTAAACAGTGATGCGTCACACAGTACTTCCCCTTAAAACTTCCCTGCGGTTGACTTTTCGCCAAACGGGCGTACTTCATGATGTTGTCGCCAATCATGAATCATGCATATCGTTATGAATATCAGTAAAGACCGACCAAAATGTCACCACGGACGCGAGCCGTGAGATGGACCTCTGCCTCGAGGTCAAGTTTGATGCCAACCATGAGAGCAGCGTCCTTCAGCTTGCCATTAGCATCAACGGGACCTTTGAGGAGGTTGCCTACACATTCCTCAAATTAGTGAATGCGGAAAAGATTCTGGGAAACAGGGAAAGGCTTACCAACTGGGCCATTTGCCACACCTGAGAGACCTGGCATTGGAAGTCCATTGGTTTTGCCAGTAAAGAGGTCGGCTGGGGCGTTCTTGGTTCTGCTCGGAAGAGTTAGAGAGTGATGCCTGGCTTGGGACTCAAGTGTACATACGGAGAAGACATCTTGGTGAAGTTTTTTAACTTATGCCTGGAGCGAGACCGTGGCTTAGAGGGAGGATCAAGAGCTAGCTTGAGTGGCGAGGATTTTCGGGACGTCGAGGACTTTTTCGACGAAAGGGAAGTTGAAGTTGACTCTTTTGATGAAATACTAGGAGAGGTCCTGCCCGAAGAAGAGTTTGAATGTCGGGAGTTCGTCGAGGAAGTTTTGGATGCTTTAGGCTTGTCTGGCTTTCTGAGGAAGAATAAAGTCATATTCAGTCGGGCATCTTGCTCAACTTTATGGTTTCTCCAACTGCGAAAATTCTTCTTCTGTATAGGACACGACACGGTATCGTCTGGGTTCCCGATGGGCTTGTCCTTCACATCTGCAATAGCTCTGCACGTATGCGGAGAACTTCATACACACGCAACTCATTGGGATGTAAGACAACGCAGAGTCGCAGAATCGAATGTTTTCTTTTTATCTCGGCCTGCCGTATTCCCTCAAGCAACTGAAATATCTCAACATCTAAGCTCTTTCGTCAGGTCCCGAGGGGAGGAAGTGGATATTTTCGCTTCGCGGAATATAACCGCCCCGGATTTTATATATGGTAGGAGCTCCCACCGGAAAGTTCAGCCCTGAACGCTTGCATGAAACATGCATGCCATGCCACGTAGAAGTCTCAAATCGGGAGCACCCGCGTGTGTTAACCAGTCAAATTAATTTCCGTTCCGCTAATCCGACCTCTCCCGTCCTCCCCCTATTTCCTCGATTGCATCCGGAACAGAAATTCTAGATGCATCCAACTTGAGACGTAGAAAAGGAGTTATTCGTGATTGGAAACTGTTTTCACAAAGTCCGAACTTCCACGGGGCCCTTCTTTCCCGCTCAATGTTTCAAGATTCAATGACACGATTTTTGCTAGATCTCAGCCCATTTTGCCATGCCCAAAGCACTTCAATCACTTCATCAAAACACAAACCTCATTGATCTTGGGGCTGGATTTCCCGAGATGCTCCATTGTGGGGCTCTGTTGATGCATATCTTGACTCGAGTATTACAAGTTCCCCGCATTTTTGACCGCGTCCTGGACAGTTTCTGTGTATGCAGCCGGGAACCGCGATATTTGTGTCTTTATCAAATGCAAGTCCACCAGAGCTTCTAGATTGGGAGATTATCATTTCAAGAGAACTGCCGATTGGGTTGTGAGACGATGAGAGGTTGAACTTAGACGCCACTTATAGTTTACAGTAAGGCCTGTGTTCCCACCTACATCTTAACTCTCGCTGTCTTATATGCGCGACATGTCAGAAAATAGTCGACTATCCCGTCCATTCCTGGGATGATCCTCGATTGCATGGTCCCTCTACGCGCTGAGGCGTAAGCAGCCTACACCAGAGAAGCAAAGATCAACGGATCAAGAACGTGATAAGGAGCTTCAGCCGACCCCCTCTTCAACCTGCACGAACAAGCATGTCTCTCACAATTATCGTTGGTGTTTCCGCACTTTTCGGCATTTCAGAGGCCATCAAGCAGACGCAGTCCAAAGCTCGTCGAGACGAACATCGTAGCAGGAAATGCCACCTCTTGGTCCATTGCTCAAAATCGTCCCAGTATAGTCCCATTCTTGAGGGGAAGAGAGTGGTTTTGTCGGGTGATAAGGTATGAAGTCCACTACCATCCAAACGAAACATCTAACAGGCCATTACAGCTATATATTGACACGGGAACGGAACTCGAGATTCCTTTCGGTCATCCGTTCACAGGTTACTTCCACCCATATCCTGAAACGAAATACTCTGGTCTTATCTCATCAATCGCGGAAGACCCTCCTATCATGAACTGGATATACGTCGATAGAGACACATTTGAAGTCAAGTTTGGCACGCGACCCTGGGCAGAGCACAATCATAATGGTCCATTCGATTGCACGAGGCAAGATCGGAGACTTACCTTTGGTGGTTGGGAGGGTTGGTTAGCTGTGAAGGAGGGCGATTTTTGGGCATTGTACTTCGACAGAGATAATGATAGACTGGTGTCAAAAGTTGAAGCTGGAACACCCGTGCTGGACATTGAGCTTTGGCGGAGGGAGGTTCGAGGAATACCAGTGAAGGTGAAGGAGACTGTCTCTGAAGAAGCTGTCAATAGGAAAGAAACCGCGACAGAAGAAGATCTGAAGGCTCCGGATGTTGATTAATTGCAACGAGACATCTGTCAACATAACGAAATGTTTTAATCATCTTCAATATGGCGTGAGCATGATGTTCGTGGCAGGCAATCCCCGGCAAGAAAAAAGGGGGCGGGGTAATTTAGGCGAGGCGTACCTGCCATAACGCCAACACCTATCACTCGCCCCCTTTCACTTGAATGTTATAAGCGATCGATGGCACCATAATTTGGACCTCGCAGTGAATGTTTCTGGAACATTGTCAAATTACCACAGATCCGATACCCAAGCATTCGTCGAGACTTGCAAGTTCAAATGACCTTCCTTCCCTTCTCGCACACTACAACACCTTGCCCTTCAACCGCAAGCGCGATCTCGCCGAATTCCTCGTTAGGACGAATATCACCAACCCTGACTCTAACATTCTCCATCAATCTTGTCCTTTCAAGTCCATCCATGCCACTTCCGTACCGTAATTCTACCTCAGCAACTGAAGATTTCTGCTTTTCAATTGCCATAGACGAGACGTAACCAAGCATGTCAGGCATGTTGATATTGTATCGAATCCAAACGCTCAATACAGAGCAAACAAGAAGGAGGATTGACGTAAAAGCCACAATGCCAAACCATCCCCAATTGCATTTCATGATAGTAAATGGCTTGAGTGTCATAGGATCGGCTGATGTGGAGTTGATGAATGCGTCTTGAACTCTCCAACACGTATTGAAGTTCGAGCACCTGTTTGATTCCATCCACAAAGTATTGAATAGTGCAGTAAATCGACTGGAAAACGTAACATTGTCGAGTTGGGACAAATCTGCAAGCCATATCTCCGGATCAACTGAGCCCATGACTAGGTACTTCTCGGTCATAGAGGAGCAGTTTGCTGAACCCTTGTCGACCTTCTGCCAAAGTTCATAGATTGATTGGGCTACAGTTTCATTAGATAGAGGAGTCCAGAGAGATCTAGTTGGTGGACCAGCGTCCTCAAAGCCACAAGTGTAGTCGTCGTCGTAGATCGAGCTGCTCAGGTTACAAGATGCTGTCACATTTCGGGTCTCTTGTCCAACGGAACATTCCCAAGTCGTGAGTTGCCTATTCGCAAAAGAACCAAACACTATGTTTTGTTTTCTCGGGGGACCGCTGGAAAATTCTGAGCTTGTATCGAGAAAGAAACCGGAACCAGATCTAGCTATTCTTGCGATGTCGGTGGTGTTCGAAAAGACCGAGGTTGCGGCGGAGCTTGAATTCCACGAGTCGTATATAATGTTTACCGACTTTAATGAGCATGCAAACTCATAAGAGGAGACCGGAAAGGAAACATTCCCTCTATTTATCGAAAAACTCCGATCCTGCTCATCACCGAGTGTCCACAAAAGACCTCCATCTTGTGGTGGCGATAGTCTAAGTTCTGCGAAGGATGAAAAGTTTACTTGAGCCGTTGCGGTCGCTCCTTTGGTCAAGTCTTGTAAGTCTGATCCGGCAGCGGGCAATATGGGGAACGGTCTGCCAGTCAAGAAGCGTTTATGTACTTGTTGACCATTTGCGCTCCCCACATCATTGACGTCATTCAGCCACTGTGCCATCAACATGAGTGCCCCAGAGCCATCGATATCATGCTTTTGATATACGGTTGGATCATACGTATATGCGCTTGTGTTCCAAGCGGCCCAAGGTGCTGACCAGTGTGCATCCGTGATGTTCTTGGTCTTAAGAACTCTCAAGGAAGCTTGACCAGCCAATGGGGACAGACACCAAAGGATGACGAGACAAGCACTGAGTAGAGTGTGCGATTGAACTAAGAGGACTGTCGACAAAGTGTTGAACAGCGATCTGCTCCCAAGGAGAAGCTCGAGGCTCTGGGTCATAGTCATCAGCTTGAAGCAAAGCAAAGATTACAAAGTAATTGAGCTTACTTGAATTCTAGACCCATTCTCGGCTTTCCAACGAGCAAACAATCTCAAGAAATTTCCCACAATAGCCGCGAAAACGATTGGTAGCACCGTGGGGCCTAATTTGGCAGCCTCCAGCAGTCTCATATTCAACCTATTTTGCGATTCCGGTACATAAGCATAACCTCCTTCGGTGTTCAGCCTCAGATCATAATTCGTACCATTCATCGTGGTAACGTTGGTAAGCAAGATTGGGTGGCCGACGGAGTATCTTGTTGTTCGTCCATAGTAGGTACTGTGTACACCTGCTGCCAGTAATGCATAGCCTGACAGAAAATTAGCTTGCATGAGGCCGTTCAAAGGAATCGTCAGGTGTTACACAACAGTAGCATTGCGATCAATGCTAGAAGGATATTGATGCAAATCTCCACGAGTTTGACGCTTCTCTCTCCGACTACCATGGGCTCCGTGGTGAAGTTATTTCGACGATGAGTCACCTTCGAAGATTTTTCAAAACCTACTTGATCATCTGAGGTAATCATGGGATCGATTGTACCTTTCGAAATGGAAGAAGACTTGCGAACGCTCTCACCAGAATTCCGCCCGGGCTTAACTTTCTCCACCATTTTCTTCTTGTCTTCTGTTGTGAATCAAGGGAGTTGAACTTGTTGACACCGATGATACTCCGCTCGCAGGCCCACCATCTATATGAGAACATGAACATGACCACTTTTGGTCAAAGATTGCGGTTTTGGTATCCAGTCAATATATTGCCTGCATGCTGAGACCTCTAAACAGGTAAACGGACGTTATATGCCACCTTCTGGTTATCAAAGTCTACTTTCTCAATAACAGGTACATGCGCTCAAGGTCCTCTAGTGCTGCTTACTCCGCTACCTTCTCAAGCCATGTTCTCACATTTACTGTAGGACTTGCTGCACTATAAAGTGAAAGACATATTGTTACAACAGTTGATTGGTTATCTCGTTTGTATGACTTATCTTTTGGTTACACACAAACACCTCACCTGGTGAACTTCATATTTGCCTAAATTCGTAGATTAAAAGAAAAGCGTGCCTTCTAGATCAGGATACCTAAATTTTTGATTACATGCCGGAGAACTGCTGCACAGCCTCTACACAAATTATTTTGTGCGACTACGCCACGCCTCTTTCAAATGACCGAAACAGTCACGCATTACTGGACGCCCGGAGTCGAAATCGATTCAGATAGTAAAAAGTCAAAGATAAGAAACTGCTATGAACATGCGCAGGCACAGATTGAGTTCATAGAGTGCAGGAGGTGCTGTGCATTACACGAAAGATTCTCACCTACAAGTCTGCAGATACCAGCAGACAGTGGGACAAATTGGAAAGTGAAGAGGCGTCACTCAACTATCCTCCAACATCTCACTACGCGAGCAAGGTAAGCTCCCCACAAGTGACTTTCTAGAACTCAGCTGCCTTCCCAGACGTGGAATTAAGTCCCCGTATCGTGACCGGGGAGGAAAGGGGAGTCACTCGGAACAGATCACGTGGTACCTGCGTCATCGGGCAAACCAACGCTTTCCATTGACTCCACCAGCAATTCATATGCTTTCACGGTATGCCATGCAACTTCAAACTGTGCAATCGGTATCTACTCTTCTCAAATTCATATGCCGTATCTTCCCAAATCAACGCACTCCCAACTCCCGATCTCACCTCAAACCAGGATCACTTCTCTGAGTTGGGAAGCGCTTGTTTGAGGTCTGCTATGATATCGTCCTATTGAAGAGTGAGTGACATTACTAAGATTTAATGAACGAGTCTTGCTTCTTACGATGCTCTCAAGTCCAACAGAAATCCATACTGTTGGATTCGCTTCCGATGAACCGCCAGACTGGGGTACAATGATCGTCCTTGAACCACCGATACTAGGGAAATATCAGTATTGCTTTTCGAAATCTGAAGGAGAGGAAGGAGAAATCTGACCTTTGGCCGAGAGAAACGAGTTTTAATTTGCCGGGGAGTCGTTGAAGAATGTCCGGAGAGCCTGCAAGCGAGACGGAAAGTAATCCGCCATATCCACGTTTCAAGTATTTTGTGTTCAAACGGAAGGTTGCATGTTTCGAAAGACCTGGAATGGCACTCAGCTTCACGTCAAAACAAGAATTACGTAGGTTACAACTGACCGGGATACCTCACTGCTACGACTCTCTCATTGTCTCGCAGCCACTCCGCAAGTTTCAACGAATTACTCGAAATCCTCTCAAGCCTGACCGAAAGTGTCTCCAGTCCTGCAATCAACTGAAACGCCTCGAATGGGTTCAAACACGGCCCTGTATCTCTCATAATCGCAGCTCTTGCGTACGAGATGAAAGATAACTTTCCGAATTTCTCCCAGATCTTGAGGCCATGAAAGCCGGGTGACGGTTCGAAGAATTGAGGAAATCGTTCTGGGCTTTGGCTCCAGTCAAATTTGCCGCTGTCGATGATTATGCCTGCGGAATTGGAGCCGGAGATGCTGATCCATGGCGAGGCGTCTTGGATGACGATGTCTGCTCCGTGATCGATTGGACGGATGAGAAAGCCTCCTGCGCCGGCAGTGTTATCTACGATGAAGGGTATGCCCTTGGAATGAGCTGCTTCTGCGAGAGCTTCAATGTCAGATACAAATAGCTCATCACCCGATATGCTCTCTGCGAGCACAAACTTCGTGTCTTTGTCGACTGCTTCTCCCACTTTCTCGATACTTCCATTCTCGACGAAGCGTGCATTGATTCCTAGAGGTGGTAGTCGGTGCTTTAGGATATGAGCTGTGCTTTCGGAGACGGACGATGCAACAACGATATTGCTTCCACGTTGCGCTAAAGCTGTGATGGTTGTGAAGAGAGCTGCTGAGCCTGACGAAGTAGCAAGCGCAGCTTCACCACCTTCCAGTGCGGCCATTCTCGCCTCGAAGACGGAGACGGTTGGGTTGGCTATGCGACTGTAGCAGAATGCTTCAGCTGTCATGTTGAAAATTGCTGCTCCATGAGCACTGTTTTCGAAAACGAATGACTGTATTTATGGTTAGAAATTGTCATAGTATTTGGAAGATTGAGATTGACTTGCAGTAGAGGCATATATTGGTGCATCTTTTACTACATTTTCTTTTCGACTGAGTCTGGACAGGTTAGCATCTGCCGTTCCACTGGAACCGTTGAAAGTACCCAGCATGCACACCAAGACTTTCAAATTTGTACACTGGCTTCTCTGAGTCCGTGGTTTCCGCCATGATTTGAAGTTCGTGCAGTGTTGAAGTTGAGCCTCAACTATTTGGATGCGCTATCGCTCTTCCAGATTCGCTCTTTCGACCGGGTTATCGGTACGTACGATCTTGCTTTAAACCAATGGATGATGCGAGACGTGATTTATCAACTATCCAATCTTAGAAAGTGCTCGCGTGACAGGTTCTTCAGTGTTCATATCATACGGTTGAAGATCAATATCCGACAGTCTGGGAGCGGTGACAACGTTGACAGGTGAAGGCTGATCAGCAAGGATAGAATCTTATTCGGGTTTTTACCGGCACGTGGAATTTATCCCAGCTCCCCGGTATCTACGGTCCTGGTCTTTCGGACTTCGTATCTTGAAGATCGTTGAGGTGTGGTTGTCGGTCAGCGTGGACGTTGAGCTCAAAGGTGGGGGTTGGTCACAATGAGGCGTTGCAGGGAATGGCGCACGCCATCCGAGGGTGGCTTTTCAGGCGCCAAGGGCGCCCCTCACCAATAACACTTCAAGATATCTCCGCCATGAACAGAGCTTTGAGTATACAAACTTTTCCACTTCGTGAAGGTGGACGGCAAGTATCCCATTTTGCATCCATGCTCCGCGATGATGGAATTGTTAGCTTCGATTACTTGAGTGGCTAGAACGCACGAGGATGGTTTGCCGCTGGGGTTACGAGATGTAGCACTGAGGATCGCCGAGGTGCATCGCACTTGCAGAAGATAAGACTTACGGGCATATCTTTTATCTTTCTCGTGTTCCCATCTTTGAAAGTCTTTGTTTTGT
>FJOG01000031.1:116861-150995 GCA_900073065.1 Phialocephala subalpina
TGTTTGCCTCGATTTTGCATGCCAATCGAAGTCATGGCGCCGTCAACTCTACTCCGGCTCAGATCGTGGTTATGGGGAAACGACCCCAAAGACGCCGCACTCCTCATAAAACTCGACTTCACAATTCTGCCCTACTTCTCCATAATATGGTTCCTCTTCGGTTTATCACGCTCCTCCTACTCCTCTGCCTACATTTCCGGCATGAAAGAAGCTCTCGATTTCAAAGGCAAAGATTTCAACTACCTGTCCACCACCTACCTCGTCGTGTATGCAGTCTGCCAAATGCCAGGAACTTCGCTCTTGACGATAGCTCCACCGAAATATGTCTTCGTAACAGCAAATGTCATGTGGAGTGTCTTAACGTTGATTACGTTCAAGATGAATCATGTTTGGCAGATTATTTTACTGAATGCTTTTGAGGGTGGTTTCTCTGCCATCGCATATGTTGGAGCGCATTTCATATATGGGAGTTGGTATAAAAAGTCTGAGTTGGGAACAAGAGCTGCAGTTTTTGTGTGCTTTGGTCACTTGGGCAGTATGGCGGGCGGTTGGATACAAGCTGGGTTGTTGGAGAGTTTGGCCGGGAAGAATGGGCTGCCGGCTTGGAGATGGATCTTCATTATTGTGTCGGTCATCACAATTCCAACTGCTATTTTTGGTAAGAGTTCATGCTTTCATAAATCTGCTCATCTCTAACTTCGACAGGCTGGGTCTTCATTCCTGGGCTTCCACAACACCGTAATGCTTGGTATCTTACTGCGGAGGAGAAAGAACACGCCGCCACCAGACTCGGAACTCCCAAAAAGACAACCTGGGACAGGACTGTCTTCAAGCGTGTCTTACTCAGCTGGCAATTCTGGCTACTTCCAACCATCTTCATGCGTAAGTGTTAACTTATATCATATCATTTGAATTTGCTGACAATATCGTAGTCTACTCACTCGCGATTCAAATGGAACTAAACAACGTTTTTCCCCTCTGGATGGCATCCCGCGGTTACACCACTGTCCAAGAAAACAACTACCCGACAGGCGTCTACGCAGCCGCCATAGTCGGTACGATCTTCTACTCCGTGATCTCCGATAAGATCCAGTCTCGCTGGCAATGCTCCCTCGCTATCGGCTTCACCTTCGTGATCGGCTCCGCCATCCTAATCGCAAACCCCAAAGCAGACTCCGGTCACTTCTTCGCCTTCTATTTCCTCGGAACAACCTATGCTCCACAAGCGCTTTGGTACTCATGGATGGCAGATGTCACAGCGCACGATTTCCAGTTGAGAGCTATCACGACGGGGTTTATGAACTCGTTCGATTTTGCGTTCGTTACTTGGTGGCCGTTGATCTTTTATCCGGTGACGGATGCGCCGAATTATAGGAAGGGGTATATTGCTAGTATTATTACGGGAAGTTTAATTTTGCCGTTGGTGTTGGTAATTGCGTATCTGGAGAGGAGGGGGATTGCAAATGGGACGCTGGGGAGGAAGTTTGAGGAGGAAGAGGATGAGGCGAGGGAAAGTGATTCTGGGGTTGTGGAGCAGCATTTGCCTGAGAAGATATGATTCAATGTGTGACGAAGGTCAGGGAAACCCTCGGGAGTTTACGTACCCAGATGGAACAATGAACTGCAGGGGCGAAGATATAGATATTGAGTAACCTAGGTGTCAATAATGCCGCAGAGATTTAGCGAGCTAGAGGATGGAGTGCTTTGTTTCAGGGCTTGCAAGCCTGAATGTTTGGCGATTACAGCACTGAAACTTGTATTCTATTCCCTAGAATTTAGGGACGAAAACCTGAAGTGGAAGCATAGATGAAAGATACCTTAATCCTCCTTCTTTTCCCTAGCGCAAAACAATTCTACTAGTTCATAAGTATAAGTGCTCAATGAAAATTAACAATGAATATATCCACTTCAAATTTGGCCGTGAAGAGTTTCGAACTGTCAGCTTCACGTGCACTTAACCCCACAAGGAAGGCGCCATCGACGCCACTATTGACAACACATCTCGGCCTCACCAGCCCATCCATCCACTTACCAAAGTTCCTCCACCTGTTCACGCAAGCTTACCACAATGTCAGATACTCAGAAAACGATCATCGAGCTCGAGGAGAAAGGAGTGAAAGCCAACGGCATCTTCAAGGAGGGCAAGCATGAACTGCGGGGTAGCAAGCCACTCATCGTGCTCATCCACGGTGGCGGAACAAATGCAACGTACTTCGACAACAGCTTCCACTCGTGAGTAAGAGCCTCAACTTCCCATGCTTCTGATACTGAGAATGAACTCAGGATACCGGCAGTATACAATGCTCAAGGCTTCGATGTTTTGAACATCAATCGTGCAGCTTATGGAGGGAATCCGATCCCGGACACCAAGACACCGATTCTAGATTCCATCCCTCTATACGCCAACTTGATCAAGAAGACCTACAAGGAGCACTCAAATGGCCAAAATGGAATCATTCTCATCGGACACTCTCTCGGTGCAGCCATATCGCTCTCCCTCGCAGCATTCCATGGAAATGATTTACCCCTCCTCGGAATCAGCGCTCTTGGAATTATTCCTACGAAAGACCATCCAACCGGTCTCATTCAGATGCTGAAAGCTGATCCTGAGAATCCAAGATTCGTGGTTGAGCCTACACCTGAGAGTACGGAAGTCTTCATGGGTCCGCCTGAAGTGATTGATCAGGCGGTTATTACGCATCCATCAATGCTCACTATTTTTGAGCCTGGTACGTGAGAACAAGACACTTCTTGGCGTATGCTGACAATTTTTTTAGGTCCGAAGTCGGAATTGCTTGAATGGTTTGACGAGACTTGGTACCACCGATTCGTGAACGAAGTTGCACCAGGCATTCGTGTAAGTACCCCGCACACCTCTGCAGAGAGTCAAGACTGACATTCTCAGGTTCCCTTGCAATACCTTGCAGCAGAATTCGAGCTTGGATGGAGAAGCATTGAAGCAGGTCAACCTATCTTCGACCACGCTGCAGGCTTGTTCGTCAATGCTCCGAGAAAAGAGGCAAGGATTCTGCCAGGAGGTGGCCATGACTTCGAATTCAGCAAGAATGCTTGGATACTGCAAGCTGCTAGGGATTCATTCGTAGATAGCTTGGTATGATGTATTCAATGAGATTAGGACAATACATGTTGATCTCTACTAGGTCCCTTCAACACCAACCAGTGTGGATCCTGCGGCATTTTCCAAAATTCCTCTCCTCGACTTCGCTTTATCAAGGGATCCAGCTACCAAGCCTCGGTTCTTGGACGACCTACGGAAAGCGATTGTCAACGTTGGCTTCTTCTACGTGAAGAACACAACGGTATCACCTACTACGCAAGACAATCTAATCAAGAAAGGCATCGAACTTCTCGAGTTACCGTTAGAAGAGAAACTAAAGATCGAGATGGCGAACAGCAAACACTTCCTTGGCTACGCGAGACTTGGAAATGAGATCACTGCTCTGAAGCCAGATTACAGAGAACAGTTTGACGTGAGTCTAAGCTCTCCCGCCAGTACAGATTACAGGGCTGACCTTCTGCTAGTTCGCCACCGAATGTCCAGCTCCTAGCCCCGACGAGCCAGTATGGAAGAACTTGAGGGGTCCGAACCAATGGCCTGATGAGACTGTCATCCCAGGCTTCCGACCCACAGTAGAATCCTACATGTCCGAAATCGACACATTTTCCAAGCTTCTCAGCACCTTGGTTGCCGAAGCTCTTGACCTCCCTGCTGACGCCTTCGACCAGTTCTTCGAAACCCCTGCACACAACAAACTAAAATTGGTCAAGTATCCCGCTCCCCCATCTAATGCTGAATCCCAAGGTGTGGGTTCTCATAAAGACGGTTCTTTCCTCACTTTCCTTCTTCAGGCAACGGAACATACAGGATTGGAGATCCAGAACAAGAATGGAGACTGGATTCAGGCCAAGCCTATTCCTGGAACACTGGTGATCAACATCGGGCGCTCCCTTCAAGCTTTGACGGGTGGAGTTTGCACCGCAACCACCCATCGCGTCAACTTATCACCTGAAAATTTTATCGACAAGGACGGCAAGCCTCTAGGACCAAGATACTCCTTCCCGATATTCCAAGGAGTGAAGACAGATCTAGATAAAGATGCCATCAACCTCAAAATTCCGCAACACATCAAGGATTTGGTGAAAGACGAGAAGGTTAGAAGTGAGGCTGAATCTACTTTCGATAAGATGTTTGGAGACAGTACGAGGGAAGCGATCTTCATTTCGAGAGTGACGAGTCATCAGGATGTAGGCGCGAGGTGGTATCCTGATGTACTTGAGAAGGCGTTGAAGGCGCAGAGGGAGTTTGCAGCGAAAGCATAGAAAGGCAGGAAGGTTGAACTTAGCGATGAACTCTTAGAATGAGAGCGAAGACTTGAAACAAAAACCCCATTTATTCGACACGCGTCCAAATTGTGACCGAAGTGGGATTTGGCAATGTCCCAAATCCATGGGGAAGTTTGTCACAGGAAACTCAGTCTCTCAACTCAACTCAGTCCCAACTCCCGATACCTTGCCCCAGCGTTCGGCTTCCTCCCTAAAAACTGCTCCATTAACTCCATCCCATTTCGACTGCCACCCCTTTGTAGTACCGTCTCTCTATATCGCATCCCCACACTCTTACTCATTGGATCTTCCTCAAACATCTCCGTAAACAAGTCTTGGGCATAAGTCTTTCCCAACGGGTAAGCATAATACCCCGCATCATAGCCTCTCACAATCGCGCCTAGTCTTGAACTTCCATGTCCCCACTCCCATCCTTCCTCGTCATCTAATCCATCCATGAGTGTAATTTCCTTCATCATCTTATTCCACATCTCACTCAAATTCATGCCCTCGACTTCTTCTCGAGATGACGGAGAATGGATCGCCATATCGAACATCGCGATATGGATCTGTCTCAAAGTAGCCAACGCCTCGTTAGTTCTCCTACTCTTCACCAAGTTGTTGATCGTCTCATCCTCCAAGATCTCCGCTGGCCTCTCTTTCCCATCATTTCCTGCTAATTCTTGCCATGCAGTGAACATTTCAGTAGAGAGATAGGAGTAGTGACGTCCAAGTGATTTAATAATTGAAGGTGTCCACCACCAATTCTCCAACATAATCGAAGGGATCTCGACAAAGTCTCGTGCGCAAGCTGTGCCGTGGAAGGTGGCGTATGTGGTGCGAGAGCCGAGGTTGTGGATTGCGTGTCCCAGTTCGTGGAAGAGGGATCGGATTGAGTCGTGTGAAAGGAGGGTGGGTTTGTGGGGTGTGGAGGAGGGGAGGTTCATCACTAGGGCTGAGGAGGGGTGGTAGTATGTTCCATCTTCCTTCGTATAACCCTGGATTGTGTCAGTAAAGGAAGAGATTAGGAGAGGCAGGGGGTTAGGAACAGGCTGAAGGAGGTAATGCCCCGCATGATTGTATTTGTTCTCTCGAGGGAAGAGATCGAGGTAAAGGTACCCCAGGAAGTCCCCGCCACCGTCATCATCGTTCCAAACACTGTAGAGAGAAACCGAGTCGTGCCATACCATGACATGTTCAGGTCTGAAGTTGGAGTACTGATTAGGTGTAATGCTGTTGAACTCAAGGCCAAATAGTTGAGAGAAGGTTGTAAGCATTCCAGCTAATGTTGGTTCGAGAGTGAAATACTCAGAGAACAGCTTCTCGTGGAAGGAATTTGTTCGGATTTTGCTGATGTTAGTGTAATAGTTGTAATCCCAAATGTAGAACATGTCGTTTTCATTCTCACCCTCCACTTGAGCCTTGAGCTCCTTCAATGCTTGGAGCTGAACCATCGCGATTGGAGTCAACTTCTCCCTGATATTATTGAGAAAGTCGTTGACAAAGTCCGTTGACGCCGCCATCTTCACCTCAAGTTGAAATTCAGCGTGATTCTTGTATCCTAGCAACCTCGCAGCTTCGTCTCGGAGAAGAACGATCTCCTTCAGTCTTGGTACGTTATCAGGACATCTATTGTCGTTGCCGATGTAAATCTTCCTCCTGGTGGCTGGATTGGTTGCATACTTCAATACGGTATCGAGATATGGTTTCTTGAAAGGGAGCCATAATTTTTTTTCATTCTCCCCTTCTCCGGATTTGAGGCCCTTCAGAGTGTTTTCTGGCAGGCCGTCGAGGTCCTCGATATCGAGCCAGGTCCCAGCGCTTGTGTTGATGCTTTTCCTCGCCGCGATTAGTTTCTCGTGAAGTTCCTTTTTAATCTCAGTGAATCTAGCTCGCTTCTCTGCGTCTTCAATTCCCATCCCGTTCCTAGCAAACTCTTGATGTTTGTGCTCGAGATAGAATTGCGATTCTGCATCAAGCTTTTCACCCCGCTTGGAAACGGCATCGAAAAGTCGAAAAAGATCTTCTCGCATCAATGTCTGCGATTCGAATTCTGTAAATAGGATCTCGGAAGCGCTGCTTGCTTCTCGCAAGTCTGATGATGTTGATGTAGAGTTGTAGGATTTGGAGATCTTTCGTTGCCGAAGTGACTCGTTCTCGTCATGCGCCAGGGGGAGCAAGACATTGGCGAATGTGGCATCTTCCGGGCAGATTAAGGCGATGAGGCTATCTTGCAGGGTTCGAGTTCTGTCGATGATTGATTGGGTGTTTGAGATTAGACTTTCGGGGGTTGCGTTCAAGTTCGGAGGGGCCTGTGGAGGCATCTTGAAAGACGAGGAAGCCATATTTTGTTGGAAGAGGAAAAACAAAAACGATTATGAATACCACGATGAAGACCGTCTTTCTTCTCTTTATATATTTCTTGGCTAAAGTATCCCACTCGCACACAATCTCTGATCTGCATCCGAATTCATGCATTAGAAATCCCAGTCGAAACAGACATCCTCCGGCGAGACGAATCTGGAAGGCGTGAGAACTCGGGGACGCACTACAACACCACAAAATCCTTCTTCTACAATAAGGAAACTGTTGCCGCAAAGTAGGTCGTTCCATTATGCAGTCCTCGAGAGTTTTGAGCTCAAGGAGCTCGACGCGCAACTTGCGCAAAACTCAACTCGCATCGCCTTCCGCATCCTGTGCCCAACGATGCAGTAAGTTCATCACGGCCGATCCACTGGTTGTGGTACAGAATTCGTTCGCATTCCCCCTATCAAGAAAAGAGTCCGGTCAGGAATGCATAACGAAGAAAGAGAAGATGACGGGAAGAGCAAAGGCGATTCAACCCCGCAATCAACCCTGCAATTGAATCCATTTGCTAACATGAGAGGTTCCAGTACCTTGGAGCATAAATCAAAGACAAGTGTGCACGTTTTGCTACGAGTTGGAGCGGTCGTCTTCGTAACCGTGATTGTGACTGAAACTCAAGGGGGGCAAATCAGCAATCAACTCATTTTGGACATCTGGAGCAAGGTTAAGATCAGGAGGAGGAGTTGTTCTGGCACGTTGGAGTCGTATTTCGTGGAGTCATGGCATATATGCTATTGAGAATGTTGTGTAGGTGGCAGGAGCGCGTCATGGGCGACTATGTTTATTCACTGCTCAGCTCTGGGACACACATAAGTCAAGGCTGTAAATGCCTAAGGCTGCTCAAGAATGTTGGCTGAAAAAAATTAATTTCAAGAATAGCTCTGATTATCGTTGTTGATGTGGCAGGACTGTAATGAGCGTCGTTCATATAGCCAAACAAACTCAATCAAAAACCTTGGGGAAATAGTATTCCTTCAAAGTATTCCTGGGGACAGAAATTCGTGAAACACTCGCGTGGCTAGCTAAGTTTCTGCTTAAAACCTTCCGGAAGTGACAACCATTCCGTTATCCGTCAGCCGGACATTCAAGCTGTCGGTCTTCTTCCTTGCCTCCTCAAAGTGCTCAATATCTCCTATATTGTCTCGAATCTCCTCAGTTGGAGCTAGCAGCGTAGCCAGAGCCCAACTTTTCATCGCCGGTACCTTCATTCTGTACGTGGAGATTACAGTAATGAATAGAAAGGAGATTGATAGGACGAGCTGCGAAGCGAGAAATACGAGCCAGCCCCATTTGATATGAACGAAAGTTTCATCCTTCCAGACAGTGCCGTTGACAGTTGTGTTGGATATAGAGCGCATACTACAGAAGAGTTAATCAGAATATAAGTCTCAAAAGAAGTCAAAGTGGAAAGGTCAAGACTTACAGGTTGGTAAGACTATTAGCAGTGCTATTGTAGAAAATGCCCAACCGCTCAAATTGTACTGCAGGGTCGAGGAGGAGGTGGCTCTCGTATGTGTCGTATATAACATTAGCGAGAGCAAGAGATTGAATATTTGTTAGATAAAGGCCTGGATCCTTGTTGCCATTGTCTGCAAAGGTAGCAAGATCTGTCGGCTGTAGATACAGATCCACACTTTGGATGTCCTTAGCTCTGGCTGAGTAATTTGTCGACGGATCATCCGGATCAATGAGGATCATATCTCCATCAATATACGGTATAGTTGCACATTTCGACTGCGTCCCAAAAGGCGTGCCTTTCGAGAAAGAGCAGCCTCTGGTCAAGTTTCCTATGTTGTCTGGGACCGGTGCTGGAATATAACTGGAGTTTATGATGGTGGTAGATGAGTGTGACTGAGAAACCTGTGTCTCGTATGTGTTTAAACATAGGTGGAGTGCTACTTCAATAGCTTCAAACTTCCAGGGTGCCTCGCTTGTTCGATTAGAACCCGCATATGTAATATTGCCGGCATTGCTCCAGATAAGTATCATGTATTCAAATGCGGCAAATCCCATGTTGGTGTCGTTCACAAACGCAATTGTCTTATTAGACGGCAGAGCCATGTAAGAAATTGATGCCGGAGTTACAAACGAGACACCGCTATTTCAATACCAGTGAGCCTGGTGATCGCTAGTCAGGATATCGAGACCGACTTACTTTGGCAGACTAGCATTCCAAGCGGTCGTTCCATTTTCAGCAATTATGCCCTCCCAAGCCGGGTAGAGCCAGTCAGCGGATGTGGAATTTTGAATTGCAGACACGTTCAAAAGCGACGTTATATTAGCTGCCGTGGCGCAAGTTCCCACTGATTTGTATCGGGGAAAGGAGCAATCGGCAGAAGAACAATTTGCATCCATAGGTAAGATTGGGTTGTCAAAGGTGCTTATACCTCCGGCAAAAATGGCATGCCACACACTGAAACCATCGCGTGCCTTAAAGTGGCTAGTTGTCGGAACAGTGGCTATTCCATCGACGCGGGATTTTCGCAAAGGGTATGCAATCATCTGTTGCGTGACAGGTGATGTGACCATTCCGAGAAGAGATATTACAGCTCCAACTGTGGTTATATGCCTAAAGTATTGAATGAGCCAAAGAGACAGAGAGTAGATTTTGATTCGAGATCTAACACTTACTTCAAGTGGAACCGGCCCAAAATCCAAAAAGAGCCCCAAACACTACGGCTCGCAGAGTCAACAGCAAGAAAGTCTGTTAGAGGTCTTTCTTTGTGCTTCAACATGTTCCACTTCCACTGACTAGTGGCCTCGGCAACTGATAACATGAATGCCGCCTTTGTAAGAGTTGTGAAGAAGGCAAGGAAGGTATTGAGTGTAATGGACATTGGCAAAGTAGGGAGAGCCTTGCCGTCGTAGACTCTAAGGACGGCAATAATCACTATACCAGCTGATCAGATTCCACTTCCTGGCACCTCCTTGATATGCATTCTTGGACATACCGATAAGCGACGCCAAGCTCAAGACGCAGAAGGAGATTTCGGCCATCCAAGCTAATACACCAAAAGATGATGCTTCCGGACCATTCGTTGCAGGGATTTCAGTGATATTTTCGATTATCACTGACTTCAGCATCTGGGTTGTATTTGATGCCGGAGAGCGGGACGCGGCAATATGGGTGACAGTTTCTGTAGTTTCTTCGATAGGCGACCCAATCTCAGTGACTGCTCGTGAGTTTACATCAGTAATCGAACTTCCATCTTGACCTTCGGTTCCAATCTCGGGATCAGGAGTAGATTGACTGTTGGTCACGACACTAGAGTTCCGAGGATAAAAGTTACCTCCAACAATAAGTGGGGTTGGATAATGTTCGGAATTCTCCATGTTTCGAGCTTGAGTAATAAAACTCTGTTCAAGACCTTATGATTAAGAACTATCTTTGCAAGAACTCAAAATCTCAATCATCAGTGAAGTGTAGTCAAGGTGCGGTAGACATTCTTACAGTGTTCGAGATGGCCCTCTGTCTTTGATCACGGATCGGTCTTGTTGCAGCCATCATATATCGCAGTTAGCCCAACGTAAATATAGAGTCAATAGATATTAGCCAAATGACTAGATAACATCCTCAGCAGCCCTATTTCAGCCCCCAAATACCACAGCCTTCCTAACAGAGACATTAAAGATCAATCAATATTTAGAAAGATAATAATATCGACAGATCTTTTGCGTCTAATGCTACGTTGCAGATTGTATTCTTCCGGTGAAGCTATAGTATTACTGTACGCTAGAGTGTCAAAAGCGGCCAGTGGTTTGTAATCGGCAATTCTGCTGGGAATCTTGCATTGCGCCTTTTTGAGGTATATCCCAAAAGTCATATTTCAGGGTGTGCCTACAATCGGGGCGGAAAGATTGGGTGGTATCTGTATTTTCACAGGGTATCGGTACTATTATATCTGCCGATGCAATGAGGATGTTTTGAATCGCTTAAAAGCGACCACTCGCGTCTTTCCCTCCGTATGCAAGATGCAGTTCGCTTCTTGCAGATAGATCCCCGCGTGGGTCAAAGCCATAATTTAATATATAATTGCATAGACGAGGCCGCAGCTATTAGGCTTGATGTTTGGGACCGCAATAGTGGCGCGAGAAAATGTTGTGAGAAACAGGACGACAGAAGGCAGCTTGTACATTTTTAAAAGGATGGGATTAAGGGTGCCTATATAATTAGAAAGGAATGGTTTGAATAAGCAGCTATGTTCATATAACAGAAGAAAGTGCGGCTCTCAAAAGCAAATATTGAATGGTAAGACATTGAATCTTATTCAGGAACCGTGTCTCTGTGGTGCATCAAGCGCACTCGTCAAGTTCTTATAATGTGGGACAATTCCGCGCCACAACATAAAATTCAGAAGTGGATATGCAGCCCGAGGCAACCCAGCCTCCACATGAAGTTCTTCAAAAGCACTGGCGGCGTTTGCGCTGTGATGAGCAGAGCAGCCGGTGGCCTTGGCACTTGCACACCGCCCATCCGTCTGAAACTCTCCATTCTGCACCCAATCTACTCGTAAAGCTTGCATGTCGAGAACGTTTCTTGACTTGCGCCTTCTCACCACCATGGCGACTCCGAGGCCTAGGAGGGAAACGGTAACACGTGACTAGGCAAAAATTGAACTTGAGATGCATCGAAGAATAAGATGATTGAGGAAAAACGGAACTATCGGCCAATATTATTCCATCTGAAGGATTCAGGGCTTGTTAAAATGTGGGCTGTGAGGCGTGAAGAGAAGAGAAGTGGCTGGGAAGACTGACCACCAGAGAGAGATATGAGATATCGGTCGAATGATTGATCTGTACCGAATCCTGTACCAGCTGTGCCAATGCCAGCCGCCTCGAGATGATTCTATATCGTTTTCGAAGGAGTGAAGAAAGTTAGGACGAAGCGGGCATGGGGACATCGAGGGAAGATCCGGCGTCTCATCGGCTGAAGGATGCTGAAATAAAACACTCGTAGGGACGAGCGCGTTGCTGCGTATGCGATCTGAACGTTTGAGTGTCAAGAGACGGACTGCTTGGTTGAACAAATGCGAAAGCGAAGGAGAACAGGAAGGAGATATGGTGTTTTGATTTCGTATTGTTGTCACGCGTCTCACTAACTTAGCGTGCTGGCTTATATCCTGTGCCTCATATGAAACGTCAATTCCCATCAACTACAACCAAAACACTTTTCTCGCCTTTGATTCTTACTCGATGAAGGGCGGTAACTCATCACACCTTCTTTCCAAAAGGGCGACAGCCTCCCTTGGTTGCTCAACGACCAGTCGGTCAATCGACTTTCGACTCGGTGGATCCTCATCAGCATGGGCAAATTCTTGACTTCTACCAACCTCTGACCCATGAAATCGCGATTTTAACGCTGAGCCGTATCATGGCTCCAACAGACTTGAAACCCTCAGCGAAAAGCTCTCCAAAGACTGAGAAAGGACTCTACGGTCACGTGTCTATCGTAAGTGTTCAGAATTTCACTGGAGGCAGCTTTGAGGAGGAGGAAGGAGAGGAGGACGAAGAGAACGATGATAGTTTATGGTCACTACTACAACTCGCTTCAGCTCAAGGAGACATTGATGCTGTCTCGAAGCTTCTTCACGATGGTGCAAATCCCAACGAGCCACCCAAGGGATGGTATGGAAAGACCGCTCTGCAAGCTGCTTCAGTAGCAGGGCATCTTTCTGTTGTGAAAGTACTTCTGAAAGCTGGAGCCCAGGTCGACGCGCCAGGCGGGAACAATGGTGGACACACAGCCCTGACTCTGGCTGCCGGTGAGGGGTACACCCACATCATCGATATCTTGCTTGCAGCTGGAGCAGATGTGAATGTTCCCCCACATCGCTACACTGGAAGGACTCCTATTCAAGCAGCAGCCGAAGCAGGACATATCAATGTGGTCAAGAAGCTCCTTGGTATTGGTGCAGACATCAACGCTGAGCCCGCACACAATGCCGGCAGGACGGCTCTCCAAGGCGCAGCGGGCAATGGACATCTTGAGCTTGTGGACTTCCTTCTCTCTAGAGGAGCAGAAGTCAACACACCGTTGAAGAAGTACAAAGGCTTGACAGCGTTGCAAGGAGCAGCTTTGAGGGATCATCTCGAGGTCCTTGACAGACTTTTGGACGCAGGCGCAGATGTCAATGCGTCAGGAAGCTATCTCAATGGCTACACGGCATTGGCGGCGGCATCTGAGGCTGGCAATATGAGGATCGTGAAAAGACTGCTGGAAGTTGGCGCCGATGCTACGATCACCTCTGGCAATAAGCATTGGACCCCGCTTCAAATCGCGAACTTTCGAGGTCATGAGGAAATCGTTACTGTATTGCGGGACGCTGGATCCCAGGGAGAAACACAGTGACCAGTCTCATCTCCTAGCATCTACAGCGCCATGGAGATTTAATTCGATCAAAATATCCCACCTCGACATGTGCTTCCAACGGGGCGAGGTGTGGATATCATATCTTGGGGTGTGTCATAATCTCATCGGAGCTGGCCGCGATAGGGAACAACGGCAAGAAATCTGGGGAAGCAGACCCCACTCCAGAACTTAACGATGACACAGAAAATTTCAGAGACTTCCAAGGAGATTGATACTCGGTTGTCCCCTATGCAAGTGGGATCTCGTGTATCTTCATACCTTGATACCGGAATACGCCTTGAGTGAGAAGTTTTCACAAGGCGAGGAAGATCTAGGAGCATCTTGGTTTCAGCATCTACGCGAACTGCACTTTCCTCGAATTCTTCTGCTTGAATATGCACTTGCATTCATCCAAATTTTGAAAAGTCATCTTGAATTGTTCACAACGTCTTCCTTCACCTTCATCACGAGTCACGATGTCCGACCCAACCTCAACACTTTTTACCAGCTGCACAATCATCACCATCAACTCGTCACGAGAGGTGATACTGAACGGATACATCCTCATCACCAACTCCCTCATAACATCAATCGGCAAATCCACCTCTCTACCTCCTCTCTCACCAAACACAACAATCATCTCCCTCAAAGGTCGCATCGTCACTCCCGGCCTAATAAACACTCACGCCCACCTAGCACAATCCCTCCTCCGCGGTCTAGCCGAAGACCTCCCGCTTCACTCCTGGCTTTGCGATGCTATCTGGCCGCTTGAAGCAAGTTATGATGCAGATGATGGGTATGTGGCTGCGAGGTTGACGATTGCGGAGATGTTGAAGAGTGGGACGACGTGTTTTCTTGAAGCTATGCTTACACATCGCTCTGGGTTTGAGAATGTGGTGAGGGCGGTTGGAGAGAGTGGTATTAGGGCTTGTCTTGTGAGTTCCCCTGATATCGTACAATGAAAGTGAGGAATCTTATGGACAAATAGGGGAAATTGGTGAAGTTCGAAGAAAGCAACAAGGAACTCAACATCACCGATCCCCGCGACAAAGATATCTCATCAATGTCCGTTTCATCCATGCTTTCGGCCCATCAAGCCCATCACGGATCCTTCAACAACCGCCTTCACGTTTGGGCCGCTGCCGGTACTCCTCGAGGCTCCCCATTATCATCTCACCTCGGAATAGGAGAAGCGTGTCGAGAACATGACATCGGACTCACAATGCATTGCGCCGAGGCTCCAAAGGATTTAATAATCTATCGAGATAGCTATGGAATGTCGCCCATGCAATTTTGTGAGAAAGCGAAATTGACAGGGAAGAAGACAGTGCTAGCGCACATGGTACATCTCGATGTCTTCACCGATCTTGAGATCTTGAAGCAGACCGGAACAACAGTAGGACATAACCCCAACTCTAACTGCAAACTCGCTTCCGGCATTGCAAAGATACCCGAAATGCTCGATGCAGGAGTCAATGTGTCTCTGGGAACAGATGGAGCTCCGTGTGGCAATGCATACGATATGTTCAGAGAGATGCATTTGGCAGGCATCATTCACAAAGGTGCGAATTGTGATGCGGGGTTGGTGGGTGCGGAGACGGTGTTGGAGATGGCCACTATCAACGGTGCTCGCGCCCTAGGACTCGAGAAGGAGATCGGGAGTTTGGAGGTTGGGAAGAAAGCTGATTTCGTTATCATCAATCCCAAAGGTTTGCATTGCGCGCCGTGGGACGAGGAACAAGTGTTGGAAGGGGGCGTGGATCCGATGACAGCGGTTGTATACAGCTGCACCGGTGCTGATGTGGAGATGGTGCTCGTAGATGGAGAAATTCTGGTCCAGGATGGGAAGTTGTTGAAGATGGATGAAGTGGAGATCATGGTCGCTGCGAGGAAATCAATTAAGGGGATTAGAGAGAGGTCCGGTGTAAAGGCGGTTAATAGGAAAGGATGGAGATATATTTAGTTGGAAATTCAAAAGTACTGTCATTTCAGAGAGCTTTGATTTTCAGACCTCAATTCTGCTCTTTATCTAAGAACCCGGTGAACTTCTTGATTTGCAACAGTATTCCAAACTTTGAAGTCAGTGTCCAAAAGATGTTAGGTGATGCCGAGGTGCAACGAATCCAAAGAGCAGATTTCGTTGCACATCAATATTTCAGCGGGACTGTCATACCTAATGAGGTTTGCTCATCATTGACACATTGTGATTGAATTGAGAAGATTTGTTGCATGCCGCGAAGGTCATCGTACAAAATTGGGCCCAAAGAATGATGGAACTACACCATTCAAGCATACGCCACACCCGTACAATGTTTTGGTACATGTCGCAAAAGTTGCAGAAGCCTTCCTGAGATAGCTGGGTTCCTCCATTTTCAGAGCTGGATAGAACTCCAGAAGTTCGGTCCCTGAAAATGAAGCGGATGTGGTCTACCACATGGTGACCATGGGGGCTCAACTTTTCCCGTTGGGGATGAAGGCTGGAGATTGCTGCATGTCTACAAAACTCTCTACAAAAATGTTTGAGAAAGAGGGGGTTCTTCGTAAATGAATTGCATATATTTATATGTCTCCACGTGACCTCGAGCTTCGACCCTTCCAGGTTCCACCCCATCTGCACTTGCCTTCAAGCTCATCCATTGCTTCTCCGACGTTCAAAGATTAGTAAATATTGCTCTAAATATCTGTAATAGACGAAACATGAAGCATTTTGTCCCATCCCGACTCAACAGCTGAAGCACCTCCAGGTCCACTCTAACCCGCTTGCTTAACAGACACAAGACGGGAAGCCGAGATGAAAAGACAACCGCCAAAGCAGTCAAGAAAACAAGCTTTCCCTCTCCAGTCTCAACAAAATAATGAACAAACAAGTAGTCACCATCCATTGTCTTTAGAAACTGAAAATAAAACATGGAACCCCGTGATCTGACCCACGGCCGAGCACCTCGCCCGAACTCCCACTCTTGGCTCGACTACGGCTACCACCGCTGATAGCTCCCCGCCACTAAGCTTTCATCCAATGAGAGATGCGTCGGAGGCAGCCGCTGATAGAGCTTCTATCTTCACGATAAGTTTGTAAGATGGGGATCTCCATTTCCGTGATGAGGGGCAAGTCTGGAGCTCGAAAGAAATTTGTCTTGGTGTTATATGACCACGAGGACGCGACAGAAGGATTCGGATGAAAGTGCCGGGACAGACCACAAAGTCAAAAGACGAAAGATATATAGGAACGGTCGAAGGTTGACAGGAAGAAGGAAAGAGCAAACAGCAAGAAAGTCAATGCCATCGCCTTCTCTCTGCAGACATATTACCAGACACTCCTCACTTCCTCATACCATCCCGATACTCAACACCTCGCCACTTGGGAACTTCATCACACCACCCTCCATCTCAACCTATATCGTCCCATCAACACTCCTCCACCCCTCAAAATGGCACCAACCAAATACGCCGACCGCACCATCCCCAAGATCTCCCTCCACGACTTCGAAACCCGAATCGACGAAGTCACAAAAGAGTTGATCCATGCCGCAGAAACAGACGGATTCTTCAGCCTCATCAACCACGGCATCTCCCTCTCCGAAATCGAAACCATGTTCGATACATCAGCATCCTTCTTCTCCCTCCCCGACTCTGTCAAATCCACCGTCCCATTCAGCCACTTAAATGCAGGGTGGGAGAAGAACGCTCAAATCCGCCCCTCGACCGGACAGCCTGATCAAAAAGAAAGTTATCAGATGCAGTTTGGGAGTAACATGAACGGGATGTGGCTCCCCGAATCCACCTTACCTGGATTCAAATCCACGAGTTTGGAATTCATGCGCAAGGCTCAGGAAGTGAGCGAGAAACTCATGATTTGCTTCGCGAGAGGACTGGGTTTCGAGGATGATTATTTCATCAAAGCGCACGATATCTCGCGGCCGGAATCTCAGACTGTGTTACGACTGCTTCATTACTTCGAAGTCGATAAGTCGATCCCGGTTCCTGAGGGCTATTATAGGGCTGGAGCGCATGTCGATTGGGATTTTATCACTTTGTTGTTCCAGAGGGCAGGACAGAGTGGGTTGGAGATTTGTCCGGGGAGAGAAGCGAGCACATCTTTCGGGTTGGGAGATGTTTGGACGAAGGTTGAGCCGCGGCCGAGGGAGATTGTTTGCAATATTGGGGATTTGTTGATGAGTTGGTCTGATGATAGATTCAAGTCGACATTCCATCGTGTGAAGACACCGAGCGATCCGGAGGTGGACTACTTCGGACCACGGTATAGCATGGCTTTCTTTAATCAGCCGTGTACAGACGCGGAGATTCAGGGGCCGAGGAAGAAGTATCCGATGGTTACGGGGAAGGAATTCACGCAGGCGGCGATGAATAGGAATTTTGCGGCGTTGAAGGCGAAGAAGGCGGAGTTGGAGGGGGTGAAGGCGGAGGCTTCTGTTGCTGTTTCGTGAGGTGGGCGAGGAGAGATTCGTGTTGTTTTGGTTGCATGTCTGTTTGTCCTATAGCAAACGTTTGTCAATATAATCTGTGTTTCTGTATTGGTTCAACTTGCTTTCCAAAATGACCCTTGATCTGCTGGACAATCAAACGACCACTATGCAACTGCCTCGGTGAGGACCTTTTGGGAGGCAAAGGGCGAGGGAGAGGCGGAGCATATCTGCCAATGCTCTAGGGATGTTGGGACATTGACAACCTCACTTGATCACCCCATAAGACGGACTCCGTGAACAGTTGACTTTTGTATTATACACATCGCTTTTCTGCCACCTGCGCCGCCAAATGCTTCCACCCTATGTATCCCTATCCGCCGGTACACAAATTTCCCCACCCGTTCAAACCTCCCCAGTCACGTCATACATTCATACAACCATTCCCTCATCTCCTTCTCATCTACTCAACACGCTTAGTCTTGCTCGCACCACTCTGAACCCGCTTAGCAGCAGGCTTCTTCAAGTGATGCTCGGGAATCCAGCTCTCATCATAAGCCTTCTGAGCCTCCGCACCAGTAGTAACAGCCGGTCCATCAGCACCAATGACAGAGACTTGCTCATCGACGGGCACAGCCTTCTTTGTTCCTCCGGATGAACGCTTGGCGCGCTCGCCGCCTTTGCCACCGCGCTTGGTTTGGGGGAAGAGGGCTTCGATCCAGGTTTTGTAGACGAAGTAGAGGGTTCCGGCGAAGGCGGCGAGGAGGAAGAGGTAGAGGAAGATGCTGGAAATAAAAATTAGCTTGGCAGATTGGGAAGGGTGGAGGGTATACATTTGAGGATCGAAGATAGAGGTAGCTGGCTCGACGACGCTGACAGTCTCATTGTAGGCTACAACTTGGTAGACGGCACCAGCCTGGTTGGTGACCACAGCGACAAGGTTAAGACGGAGATCTTGGGGGTGGAGATCGTTGGTAAAGGAGTAAGAAACGGTGCTCTTCTCTCCAGCTGGAATCTCGAGGCCATAGGATGTAGTGCTGAGGTTGCGGATAACGGCAGCGCTGGGATGAGCATCTAGAGGCAATGGCTGCTGTGTCAAAAGAGCTCCTCCAACCACAGCAAGCGTAACTGGCTCGGCCTCATTGTTGGTGAAATCCAAGACAGCTTTTGTCGCGTGACCATTGATGAGCTTGACGCCGAAGACCTCTGATGATGGAAAGCTGGCAGAGGCAGAGACCTTGAGGTTGGGGGCCGTGGGTGGGCTTTCGAGCTCTTCTTCGACCTGTTCATCGTGACGTTAGCATTTTGACAGTTGACAGCTGAGCTCCAAAATCAGGAATTGACTTACAGCATCTGCAGCAAAGACGCTGACAGCGCGCAGAGCAAGGAGAGCAAGGGTGGTGTACTTGGAGAAGCCCATTATGACGGTCGACGATCAATTGTCAATGTCCTGGAAAGTGTTGATGTTTTGGAGGTTGGTGATGAATTGTGCTTTGATGCGATCTGGCTATTTGGTAAGCCTAACGCTAGCGGCCGCCACTGACGACCAGCCCCCGAACCCCTAATTTTCCTCCAACCTTCAAAGTCCCAAGCAACACAGGACATTTCGAGGTCTCTTTTCAAATCTTTAAAAAGCACGCTCGACCTTGAGATCTATACTTCCAAGTTGCTTCTGGCTGCAACCGAATGTTCTGTACCATTGAATATGGGACACTCTGGGGTACATTTCTGGGATTCAACGCGTGTTGTGTCGCGTGCTCTGAGACCCGCATGGCAGCATCATCGTCTTTAACCTCAACAGACATCTCATCCTTGGAATACAGTAGTCCGTGTATGACAGGATGAATCTACCAAGATATACATGGCATTGCAGTGTCATTCCAAGCTTTGTAGCTTTGCATGCATGTTCTTTTCTCTCTTTGAAGCTTTTTGTATATTGATGCGCACGCTTGAGAGATTATGAGACGAGTTTTGTAGTGTTACAAAGATTTTTGACTGGCGCGAATATTTGCTTTGTTGGATCGGGTCAATCGATCTGGAATCAAGCGGATTGTTCAAAGCTTTGAGGGACGTTCAATTACATTGTGCGATTCCGTGTTTGTTCCCACGATGCCCAGCTGCCGGTCATTACACCGAAGAAGGAAATGGAGTATCGAGTTTTCAAACCATTGCTTTCATTAGGCAATTTCCTGCACGGTGCATTCTCTTAGTATCGTTATCAGCACGCATGAAAGTTTAATCTCAAAATGCTTTTGGAAGTCTAAGAAGCCTGGGGAAGACGCTTTATCATGGCAGTAGCACGTGACTTTACCATTTTCGATTTTTTAATTCTCTACCAGATCGTGGACTGGGAGGTCTTCCGCCATTGTTCTCGGGAAATTCTTTTGGCTATCCCATTGCTGCGGCGTCATGAGAAAGTTTGTCTGCACTGTGCTGGATGGTCTTATCGATTCTCATTCTTGCTGCCTCGCCGTATTCATTGCTGCCTTATCAGCGGTCCTATGATGCAATTCCGAAGTTATTTGATCGGCCATGGCCGAGTTGGAAAAGCCTCAAGTCGGGGTGAAAGATTTTCCGATGGTCTTGGTGCAGGACATAAATTGTTCAAAATGTCAGCGGAGCGCTCCTCCGCTCAGCGCTGACTGCACATCCGTGGCACGGTTCGAGTCCCCGCATGAGTCAATCGGCTACCCTTCTTCAAGAGATACTGATAAGACAAATTCGACTGTTTAATAGCAACTCATAGCGGCAACACAGAAGGAAAACGAAAAACAATTAGTCAATTCAATAATTGGTGAGTAAACCAGCACAGAAACTGGGTAGCATGCTACAAAGCTCACATTCGCTTAGCAAAATATCTCCTGCCACAATGGCTCCGGCTAATCAACGTCACACGATCTTCTTGACTCCAGAGGAGGACAGGCGTTTGCGAAAGACCTTCAAGGACAGATTGCAGAAATGTCGAGATCTTACAGGCCAGCCGCGAGTTCCCACCGACCCGAAAACTCTCTCGAGCCAAGTGATCCAGGCCGATCTTCTATCTGACATGGGCCAGACGGGTCGATCCGATGCCGTAGTAGCCTTTCCTGTCGGCAATCCATACCCGCCATGCATAGTCTCACTCCAGGACCTGCAGCCTATAGAACTAGCCGACCTCCTTGTAGACACGCATCATCGTGGCCGTATGCTCACTGTCCGGCGCGTGTCTCCTGTCGTCAAGCTTCAGGCCTACTCTTGGACAGTTGTACAGAAAATTCCCTCTGGTGAGACGGAACGGCTGGAGATGTCGCTTCATAAGTCAAAACATGGCCATGACATCTTGGAGTCGGGGAATATATTTCAGATCAAGGAGCCTTATTTCACTATTAGCGATCAGGGCGAACCTACGCTCCGAATCGATCATCCATCAGACATTGCTATTCGTAAAGACACTATTCCCACCGAGCGTCCTTTTGAAGTTGGCGATTCCACAGCTACGATTCCTGATACACAAACTCCTGCTCTACCAACGAAGACACCGAAGGAGTGGAAGGAGGAAGGTAATGCAGCACTCAAACAAAAAGATCTCCTGCTCGCCCATTCGAACTATACCCAAGGCATCCAACTCGTAACCACAGACGGTACGCCAAAAGAAGACTCGACCTTTGACCTATTCCGCAACCGGGCCCACGTCAACCTCGCCCTAAACCGCCTCGATGAAGCAAAAGCCGACGCACTATCCGCTCTCACCAATCTTGGCGACGATCGCCACAAAGAACTCGACAGCAAATCCTACTCCCGCGCCGGCATTGCAGCATACAACCTAGGCTCCTTCCAAGAAGCCAAGCAATTCTTTGAAGAGCAATTGAAACTTTCACCTAACGACAAAGAAGCAACAATCCGTCTCAAGCAAGCCGAGAAACGCCTAAAGGAGCAAGAAACTGGTTCATACGACTTGAAGAAAATCAAAGCCTCCCTCTTAATGGGTCACCGCCCAGTCGACGCCGCAACCTTTACCCGCAATGTCAAGATCAAAGACAGTCCTGGACGTGGTCGCGGTCTCTATGTCACCTGTGCCATAAAAGCCGGTGATATTGTCATGGCCGAGAAACCATTCTGCGTAGTCTGGGGACATGAAGCCCAAGCTTTGACGGCTATGACATACGATACTCGCCATGACAGAATCCGAGTCTTCCCTGCCGGCTTGGCCAAATCCATCGTCCAAAAACTCAGTGACAATCCGTCGCAAGTTGAGAAAATTATGGATCTCTACGGTGATTATCGAGGTCTTGATAAACAGCTCATTATCCGAGATTCCGGTCCGGTAATCGATACCTTTCAAATCCATGATATTGTTGCGAGGAACGCTTTTGGTCCAGGTCCGGCATACACAGGCCGCCATCAAGGAGAGCAAGGCGACAGCAACGCAAGCGCAGGTCTTTGGGTAATGGCTGCGTATATAAATCACTCCTGCATCCCCAACGCAAAACTAGAGTACATAGGCGACCTAATGCTTATCCGCGCCACTCGCTCCATCTCTGCCAACGAAGAAATCTTTCATAGCTACGAGGGCTCCAACGACTTCGACGCTAGGAGCGCTGCGTTGATGAATACTTGGGGCTTTACTTGTGATTGCAAGCTTTGTGAGGCGGAGAAAGCGGATAGTCCGGATGTACGAAAGAAGCGGGGAGAATTGGAGAAGGAGGCAGATGCCTTTGTGCAAGGAGAAACAGCGAGTGGAGCGAGGAGAATGGTAATTTTGAAGGCGAAAAGGCTGGAAAAGTCTATCCAAGAGACGTATGATGGGGAGAGGTATAAGGGGTTACCTCGGACGGCGCTGGTGAGTATTCAGAAGTGGATTGCGGAAGCTAGCACTCGATAAGTTCTCTCGGATTCTGGGACATTGCCTTTGCTACGACTGCGATGGAGTCCTCAGGCGAATTCCCTGTTGGGGGACTTGGTAGATGGCTTGAATCAAGAATATTGCAATTCTGGAGGCGGTTGGTGGTCCTGAGGGGTGTCGGAAATTCAAATATCTAAGCAGGCTCGCGGTGTTCGAGAAACTAAAGTACCAGAGCTTTAGGGACATTCGTCAGGACTCGCGCCCTATAGGCTTGTGTAACCCAGGAATCAAGTCGAATAAATTTCTCCAGCTTCTCCCAATTACTTTTGGGCGTGTGTTCTTAGAGGGTTCGAGGCTCCTCTACAAAGTACCTCCAGTTCCGGGACAATGGCTTGTCGCTTGTTCTGCATATGAGAGGCAGGTGTGGCATGCGGCTTGTCACTTCCGCAGATTGTATGTCATGCAAACGAATACTGCAGTGCGATAAGCCGATCGGTCGGTCATCGGCTGAGCCCAATAAACTAGCTGACTGACCGGTGAGGAGGCCTCTAGCTGACTGACTGACGCCGATTAGTTGATCAGCTGGAGACCCCGTTAGCTGATTGACCGGTACGTTTGAAGTCCTTAGTTAATTGGAGGATGGATGATGGCTGATCAGTTAGCTGATCGTCTAGCTGATATATCGCACACTCTGGAATACTGAAACTGACCCCAGATCTCTCAAGATCGATGATTGGAGAGGTTTCAAAGTCTGTCATTATCTGCCTTGTGAGTCCAATTCCCGATTTTTGCTTTTCCACCCTGAATGCTGCCTCGCTGCTGCCTGCCAGCCTTGTCTACGCCACCGTCGTCAATTTTTCACGCATAAGTCATCTGTACCTGCTCTGGTACTCGAACCTATTCCTATCCTATCAATCCAAAGTCATCACGCCCCAAAATGTCGTTGAGTTATGTGTCGGAAGTTCCTCCAAGTCAGTCACAGAACGGCCTGGCCTCGCAACGCCTCGAGCTTCTCCTTTCTCAGCTTTGCTCGTAAGGCCCCATGTCAGCCTTATTTGAAAGTCATGCTTACATAGATTCTCAGAGGAAGACATTCGGTTCAATTTTCACTCAACACCTTCGCCGCCCGTGGGGACAAATCGGAGGATGAGGACCCACCTATCCACACACCCAGTCAACCAAGTACGACTCTCGAATACCCATCTTTAGCAGAGGATCAAAAGACGAGGCTCCTGTTTCTTGAGGCAGGTGCCTATGGAGACCAACTGAGATGCCGTTTAGAGAACGTAAAGTCGCTTCTCAAGCATAGATATCAAGCACTTTCGTATTTTTGGGGCGAGGAAGGAGGTCCTCATGCAATCTCGTGCGACAAGTCGACACTACCGATTACAGCCAATCTCGACGCGGCCTTGAGACGATTGCGATACCCCAATAGAACCCGCTGCTTATGGGTTGATGCGATATGTATCAATCAAGCAGATGATGCAGAAAGGAGTCACCAGGTCCAAAATATGCAAGAAATTTACGCATGCGCGTCCAGAGTTATCATCTGGCTAGGCGAAGAATCCAACGCCGATGAACTTGCCTTCGATTCTTTGCGACGACTCCACCACCGGCAAAGATCTCCTTTGCAACTCGGATTGTATAGAAACTACCCGAGACCGAGCCCGTCCGGAAATTGCTACAGACTGACATTGGCTAGTTCTCAAGCGCAGTCATCCAAACCGACATTGGCTGATGTTGAGGGCAGTCACGTGGTTGCTTTGCTCTCCCGGGAGTGGTTCCGGCGCACATGGATTATCCAAGAGGCAGCAAGTGCGAAGCACGCTATTGTGATGTGTGGCATAGAGTCTATGTATTGGGAGCACTTTGCCTCGGCGTGTATGACTTTGCGAGATGGCTCTCTTCCTCTTACTCGATCCGAAAGCGTCGAAGGAGGAGATGCAACGTATGCTCTTGAAATTATCTCTGCCATCGAGATCGCCAGAAGGGCCCAAAGTGGTCCACTTACCATGTCTCTCTTTCACATCCTCGTCGCTACTTGCTCAAGCCACTGCAAAGACGACCGCGACAAGATCTTCGCTGTTATCGGGTTATCAAAATATCCGACAGAGAGAAAACTTTTGTCGCCTAATTACAAAGTCAGCGAAGACCACGTGTTTCAATTGTTCCAGCAATTCGCAGTCTTCGACAGCATCCACCACCGAAGTTTGAGGATTCTTTCCTGTGCTTCTGGCCCTCAGAATGACAACAAAGCGCATATACCTTCATGGGTTCCGGATTGGAGGAGATTGAAGAACAGCCATCCTTTCGTTCGATATAGCGACCGGACTCAATTTTGTGCTTCTGGAAGGATGAGCCCAGAAGCATATTACTCCAATTCACGTGACCTTCTCAATGTTACTGGCAAGATCGTGGACTCGATCGCGCAAATGGGCCCCGAGTCCAACTTTACCAAAGCTATTGGACTCTTTGAACTAGACGAAAATGTGGCGCTTGATTTAGAAGAGAGCTTCAAGTGGCTGCAAGCGTGTCAATCACTAGCGCTGGAGGGGTATGAGGAGACCAAAGCGGAGCGGCAAGAACAGTTCTGGAGGACTATGACATGCGGGTTGACGGGTGAAGGCTTTCCAGTCCCAAGTCAGTACTCACAGTACTTTGAAAGTTACATGGACTGCCTCGCTACAGCGCCTCGGAGGCTTCGAAACTACTTACTCGGACCGCCGCAATCTCGTCCAGAATTTCTTCTATCCATGGACGATGTGATGCCAAATTTTCGGCAACATGCACTCGTCGAAGCATCTTTGGATCATTGGGCATCGCCACGTCAGTTTTGTATAACGCAGAAAGGTAGGCTAGCATTTGTGCCTAGCACTTCCCAAGAAGGGGACATTATCACTATCCTTTTCGGCGGCGAAGTACCCTACGTTCTTCGACCATTAATCGGTTATGGCTGGAACAATGTCATTGGAGAATGTTATGTGGATGGTATTATGTTTGGCAAAGGCTTATCGGATGGTTCGCGATCAAAAGTCTTCCAGCTGTGGTGATTGTTCATGTTTGAAGCAAATCTTTTTTGAGGCGAATGTGTTCCCAGGCAATCTATTTCTGAGGCAAGACGTTTTTCAGTCGGACTTCATTGGGAAATATATGATAACAATGTCGACGCGTATTATAGACTACAGTCGTTGCTATAAACTCTTAAACGCTTTCAATCTAGGAGGTAGGCAAGTAGATTTAAATAGAGGTGAGGCGGTAAAAAGTGTCAGATAGCTGGGATCACGTGGAATAGTGCTATACGACCGATTTAGGCATAGTTCGGGGGTACCCTCCCAGAGTGTATATATAGCCTGCTAGAACCCTTAGAATCACCAATCCAGTCCCTCTTTTCCATCTGACAAAAAGCATATAGGAAAGGCAGGTGAGGATTAGTAAAGTGAAATATAGTAACGGTGAGCAGAGCAGCGATATGGTATGTGCGCGGCGTCTTCGCGCGATAATGGAGGGAAGACGATGAAGAGGCTTCGAAATGAGGCTGTCGGCAGTCTTCTGACGTCGTCGTGGCGAGAGGTACAATAGGAGTGACGGCCCCGGTAAGGCTTAAGAGGTCATGATACAACCCCGGTTGGTCTTTATTTGGGGACTGGGGTTTTGAAAGGTCAGTTATTCATGGTGAGAGGGTTAGTAAGGACACTAATCGCTCCAGTGATACGAATGTTTGTAATTGGCCGGCCCAATTGAGTGACGACACGAGAATCTGCGTCACCCTGATATTGACATCACCATCACCGCGAGAAGGATTCGAGATAGCAGCCCCAATGATGGAATTTTATAAATCAGAGTTAAGTTAAACATCCAGGTTTTTCCAGGTATCAAGTCGTGGCAGAAGTGATATCTGGTCAAGTTTGGTCACAATGTCGAATAGCGAAACGGTCCCAGTGGGCTCCCTCATTGGGATTGATATTGGGATGACCTGTACAGGTAAGCATTAGTATAGAGTCATCGTTCTGCAACTTAAACTAATGGGTGCGTTTATGATTGTCTGCAGGAGTTGCCATTTGTGTATACAGCGAAGGAGAGACTCGCGGACCTATTGTCGTCCAGAAGTGGCCTGGGTCTAGAGAGAATGCGAGCAAAGTCCCTACTAGAGTTGCTTATAAAGCTGGGAAAGCTGCTTATCATTCATGGGGCTTCAAATGCCCCGAGCTCGAGGAAGTAGGTCCGGCCATGGCTGTTAAGGAGATGTTTAAATTCCACTTAGACAAGTGGTTTTTGAAAGAAGACCATCAACGTGGACAGGACGGTGGTTTCGAGCTTGAGGACGTGAAGTTATGGTACAAAGATTATCTGAGCGCGCTGTATTCTCACATTGTTCAATGTCTTCGAGAAAAATGGAAGGTTGATGTGGGCTTGACTACTGTCGAATATATCTTTAGCATTCCAACGTTGTGGAGCAAGGAGGATCAATTGGTGCAGACGTTTAGAGAGCTTGTGGAAGCTACCGGATTTGGAGATGGCTATGTTATTATGAATTTGACGGAGGCAGAGGCGTCCGCAGTTTCTACTGCAAAGCTTCTTGATCATGGGTTCCAGGTGAGTAAATCCCGTATCTCTATTGTATTTTATTCGTTGTAGCCCGTATTTAACCACATGAAATACAGGAAGGCGATGCCTTTATCGTTTGCGATGCTGGAGGTGCGACAACAGTATGTTCTTAAGGTCTTTTTTGTCTTTGCAGAAATCTGACGCCATTAGGACATGTGTGCTCTCCAAGTGACACAAGTCGATGGCGATGCCGTTCAACTAAAACCCCTTGATGACCCGAAAGGTTTGCCTTCTTCAGCCTCCGCTATTTAGCCTCTATTCTTACCGTACTCACTTGGTGTAGTTATTCCCGTGGGCTCACTCGATATCGATGACCTTTTCGAGGCAAAAGCTGCAAAGCGAATCAATGAACTTAGGAGCGATCACTCAGACTCGTCGAAGGCACTAGCTCATCAAATTATGAGAAGAACATTTCAAGACATAAAAGTGGAATGTGGAACAGGAGCTGTTAACGAGCTTGACGTGACACTATTCCAAATTCCGGGAACAAATGAACAGATAAAGCTTTCTCCGTGAGTTAAAACCCGGTCTTGATTTTCTTCACAGAATCGAAGTTGAAATTCTTTTTAGGTCGGAGCTCGAATCTATGTTCGACATCCAGATTCAAAAGATGCTTAACTTGATCGACCATCAAATTGCGTATCTCAAAGAGGACTGTCCTGAAGTGAACCTGGTAAATATCTATATTATTTTCTGCAGAATTCTTTTCTGAAGACAGTATATTAATGGTACGATAAATAGTCTACCCTCTTCCTTGCGGGCGGACTTGGCTCCTCAAAATATCTGCAAGATGAGATGATCAAGTATTATAAGGACATTAAAGTCATGTTCGCGCCGGATCCGGAGGACCTGTGAGACTCCAAACTCCCTTTCCATTAAATGCTAACGTTTTCCGTAGTCCTCTATCCGTATGCAAAGGTCTGGTCATTGATCGGTTGCAACATTTCTCTGACCATGCTTCTGTGATCTCAATCCGGAGCACCAGTGCGTCTTATGGTATATTGTGTAGAGAGGTTTACAATAAAAGGAGGCACTCGGGTCAGCCTTTTGTAAAAGATCAACTCGACGGCATCAAATACGCTGACAATCAGATTGACTGGATCGTTGTCAGAGGCCAGAATCCTGCCCAGGAGGACACCGTCATACGCAGATACTCGCGAGTCGTCAGTCCCGAGAATCCACCGGAGAGTTGGGGGTTCGCAGTCGTCCGGTCTCAAGCTAAACCTGACAAACTTCGCACTTTTATTGAAGGACATCGAGGCCCACGAATCATTTGTCACGCGATGTCCGATGGGGAAGCAGGCTCAAATCGTGCGCCTATTATCCATAGGCGTGAGCTGATGACAAAGAAGTACAGATTCTGTCGTATAGACTACGAACTGTCGGCGACGGTGGGGTTGGGCAAAATGAAGTTTCAGATCAAGATTTTCGGGCAAGCAGACAGCAAACGCGAGACGCTCAAGGTCGCTTGGCAGCAAGATGATGAATTTTCTGAATATGGGGAGAGGTGTGCTCTGATCAAGACGATGTGATGTGATAGGTAGTACTGTGTTTTCCGATCAGATTGTATACAGTTGCAGCAACATCGAAATTGTAGGGTGCCATCGGCACAGTAGCCCGCTCCATGGACCAGTTGATCTTCATCTCCTTATCGTGGCCGTGCGTTATATTTCCTTTATTAAGCTGTACGTCTCAGCGTCGTACCATGGCACACGATGATCGAAAAAACAAGCACAGCACAGCACAAACAATCCGTTACCGACGGCTGTTAATGTCGGATCGGGTAAGGTTACGCCGAACTCGCTAATTTGAGACCTCTTGCGCTCAGCAACACAATGTGTCCATAGCATAGATATTATACTTTCCTTAAGGTCTCCATTGAAATTTCGAAGGACTTCTGTCTCAAAGCCAAATCTACAATCGTAAACCTCAAAATACGTCCGATGCGACCTCTTCGAACCTGTTGTATATCTGGCGCTAAAATTCGTAAGTGAGAACGGTCGATAGGGATAGGATCGCGTTGTATAACGACACCACCCTTTCAAGCTCAGAGGACGAGGGAGGAGGGATTACTTTCGTTGCCCGAATCTTTGGCATACTGTTCCACGAAACCAGTATCAAGTTCAATCTCGAGAAAGGCTCGATATTGTCAGAATGATCGATTCTGCGCACTGATATCACGTGAGTCCGGAAGCCCGTGAATAGTCAACTTCCTCCCTCGGCTTAATATGAGAGCCGATTTGGTGCCAAGCCGGTAGCTACTCGGCCCACTTCCGAGAATACAACTGCAAAAAATTTTGACGACGTCATGTGGCTTGCGACTATAAATTTTACGCTTACGCCGCGTCATGACACGCATCCCCTTCAACCCCCAGCTAATCATTTTATGACTAGGCAAGAGCGCCAAGACCCGACAACTTCCGATCGCAACCTGTAACCTTACCTACCATAGGTCCTCCCGTTCCTAATTGTTCTACCGAAAGTAAACTTTGCGAAATAAATCGATTATCATCGTAAAAAAAAAACCTATCGTTGAAAGTGGTAATACTACGTAGCTTCCGAGCTTGCGCATATTTAGCAACATCACGTTTTTGACTTAATCAGCAGCGAGCATATGCCGGTAGAATAGCTGTCGCTTCGAAGAAGCTACGGAGAGCGCGGTCAAAAGTCTGGTTCTACAGGGTATACACGCTGTAACTCCCTGTAGGGTGATCATCCACAGAACCCACTGCAAATGACACGCTAATATGCGTATATTCGCATCTCCTGTTTAGTTTCAAGTAGCTATTTAGGCTGAGTATATCCTTACTTTCGGGATCTTAGAAGTATAATCCGGTGTCTCGGTGACTTGAGAAATACCAAACGCCATGGAGCCGTAGCCGACAGGGCCCGCCGACGGAGCAATCAGGGTCTACGTAATGGCGTCGTGTTTTAAGTATGTGGGGATATAAGGTGGTTCTAGATCTCTAGTGGAACCAAGGACTTTCTGTAATCTTTTGCCCTCCTACAAGTGATATTGTGACATGCGCCCCCGAAAAGAAAAAGAGCTCGATAATGAGCTCGATACCCTCTCAACAGAAAGGAACGGAGGATTTGAATGTGTGGAGGAAAGGATAACGATGAACCAATACCACCACCTCATCCCATAGAACTTCCTGATCGAGCGAATCCTCCTTCAACTAGCCACCGACCCCAGACATCGAGCCAGAGACAGCCACGACCACCCACCTCGAACAGCCAGAGAGTTTCTTCCTCGGCAAGACCTCCAAAAACATCAGATGGCAGTCGGCGAAAGTCATCACATGGAGATCACCGCGCTCGAGATCAGGCTGGAAGCTCTTTGAGAAGACCTTCAAAGACGTCAGATGGCAGTCGACGAAAGTCATCCCATGGAGGAGATCACCGTGCTCGACATCGCATACCTGAGGTAGAAGAGCACACGGAAGACAAAACGATAATCAGACGCCTTAATGTCCTCAGTACATTTATCGAACAACATGCGGAGAACTTCTTTCCACGCAATGGTCCCAGCAGTGAAGAGACGGAAGAGTTTGATGATCCCCATACACGGCATGCAAACATTCGCCAATATCTTGTGCAGACAATCATATCCTGCACAGTTACACGCAATGGAAATAGGTACATAACAAATATCCGAGATTCGCATCATCACACTAACGAATCTCTGATTAGTTCCTCAGATAGATTGGCAATCGTGCGCGAGATATTTGACTATCTCGCGTCATATTCTAATGCGAACGATGAACAACGAGAGAATCACCTTCTCGAACTCTGCCGGCTAGGCAGCCGGCTTCGCGACGCCATTGAGAATCATTCTTCGCGTTGGACATTCGACTTCTCAAGTGCAGAAGGATATATCGTAATGGTTCCAGCGCTGATGCGGGATGGAGAAGAGGTAGTACCAAGCCAGATGTTCAGGATCAACTAGGGCATTTTCCTCTCCACTTGTATAGTACGGCCCTTGCTCCGTATTTGTGCGGCCTTGGATTTGTACTTCTATTTTCCCCTTTGTATTATCAAGACAATGCGCAAGAGCATTCAACCGAGGTTCTGCAGTACTAGTCTGCATCCGTTGAGAGATTCTTGAAAACATAGGTAGTCTGTATATAATGAAGCGCGAGCAGCTCTTCTAACACTAAATGTATATGTGACACTTGCCAACGGCACCCTTTTATTCAACCAAGCGGTACGAGATCAAGAACACAGTCGAAGGGACATTGTAGGGTGCGCCGGTGCCCTTCCTAGCCCGAAGCTCGGGATGAATGAGCTAGCCGCATGAAGCGTAGCGCACTCGGTTAAGGAAGTCAGGTGATTTCACGTCTCTAAAGGCCCTTCCATGTAGTTTTCGTCGTGTCCCCTCTTCAAGGTTTCGGGCATCAAGGTTTCGGGCACAAGGTTTCGGGCATTCGCATAGTGTTAAAGGAGGAAGCGTTACCTCCCTTTCCTAACCTGAAACAAACTCTAAGTCCTTAACTCGAAGTCTTTCTTGAGTCTCGAGTAAATTGAGCACTTTCTTCTAAGGCCGACGCTCGCGGTGCGGTTGGCTAAATCTAACTAATAGCCTCTTATAATACCTCTGTCTCTCACAATACTTCTATCTCCTGGCTAAAAGCCACTTTAAAAGCTCACGTGATTTTAGAATCCTACTACATAGAAAATGGGTAATGGGTTCAACTTCTCGTCGTGTCCCCTTCTCAAGGTTTCGGGAATGTGTAGCCTCCCACCTTTTAAGTATTGCGGCTAGGCTCGCAAGTAACATTTCGCGATGTGGATTTCATGCCGCATTGCTGCCCGACCACGAACTCTAAAGCCCAATTGTTTCTTCTGCCCCAGCCTAGCTTGGATAAATGAGGCAGATGTCGTCCACCACAACAGCCGTGGACCGAAATGTTTTGTGAGCCTCATTCTGGACTAGTTGCCCTCTTCTATATTTTAGAAGTCACGCGCCCACGCGGCCAAGTTTCTGGTCTCGTTCTAGACTGTAATATGGACGTTCGCGGGAGGTATCCAGCCACGGGGTACGACCAGGGCATGCCTCAACAGATGTTTTGGTGGATCACCAACCTCGTTTATCTAAGGTAGTGGCTTCATCTCAATGATGGTAGTACTGCTGATTATTCTGTTTGCAGTTCCAACACCACGGTCTTGCCTTATCGCATCCAAGATGTTAGTTAGTGCAGTGTTGACAACAGCAAGTTGATGTTTCAGTAACTGGTACAATAAACTTTTAGCATGAAGAAGCTTTCTTACGCTGTGGCTAATCTGAGGCTCTTCAACGAGCCAACTCTCCTCCAGTAGATTATTTACGCTGTGCTACGTCGCTTTCAGTCTGTCCAAGTAGAGATTCAAGATCTTCGTCTACTCCTTCAGAGACCCCAGCGATTGAGATATCATTTGTTTGGTTATCTGGCGTGTAGGAATAGAAACCATGCAACGTTACTGCGGTAGCTGGTACCTCATGCTTGGTCCTTGGTGACAACGCATCAACCCTCTTGTGGTCACTGATTGAAGTAGCCGAGCTTGCAGCAGAGGTTCGGGCACTGAACAGCGAGGTCGAGCTGTTTGACGGTGCCTGAAGATAGTCTGAGGAGGCGCAACTCTGCGATAAAATGCTCTGTGGGTCACTACACCCACCAAAGGCCCTGGCCTCACTGTTGCCTCGAGAGAGGGGATAGCCTAGAAGGATCTGAGCTCCTCAGGAGATCACAGCCTTGACCGTCGCTTTTCCCATGCCAGCACCATCGTGAACGAACGCTCGTTCTTGGACCACTTGTATTAGTGATAGTTGCATATCTCTGGAAAGCACTCGTGCAAAGAGAATTAATTGGTTTTCGCAAAATTTCCCGTGATGGACAGAGAAATATGTCTGGGTGCGCAAACGAGACCCTAAGGAAGTCCCAACTTGTGCTGCGTGTCCGGCACTGAATGGATCGTTATAATTCACTGCAACGTTGTCCGCTCGTAGTGGCCGCAGGGACAATGTGTTCTGATAAGTTGTAAACAGGCATGTGTAGCACAATACTTTGTTTTGGTGATCGTTTGCTTCTTCCTTGTGCATTCTAGTACAGTACAGTGCTGGTACAATATTTGGACAACTTTGCCTAGAAGACTTGCCCGATGGCTCCCGACCCTCTAACCCTTTGCCTCTTCGTTTTCACCTTCCTCAAGATTGGAGGGAACCTCAAAGCCGCCCGAGGCGAAGCCAAGGCCTACATAAACATACTCGCAATCGTCGTTGCTCTTTTCGAAAGCGTTGAAGCAACTCGCCAAACAACATGGTGTTCGCGAGCCGTCGGGGCAAAAATCGATGGCGAGCTGCAGTGGATCAGGAGGGCGTTGCACGACGCGGACCGTGATGTTATTCAGATCGCACACGACGCGCAGGCGAACGATCCTCATCCGCAACTAGGAGCCTCGGCCACACTGGCATGGACCCTCAAATATAAAGGCGTGGCACAGGCGAATAAAGACCTGCTTGTGCTTTGTATGAGCCGACTACAGAAAATCGAAGGGGATCTGGATCAAGCAAGTGCATCGCGCTCACGCCCACAGGCGGCCGAGTACTTCAAGACCACTCGGACGGAGATGTGGAATGCCCTGTCGAAGCGAGCTGCACGCCAGGCGACGCTGTACGAAGGAAAGGGCGAGCGGCTGGGCAGGCGTCTTGGTCTGTAACTTGTAAGGACGCTGAGTTGAGTCAGGTCCTCGGTCACCTAGGACATCAGATGGTGGGCAGAATTCTTGGCGATTGGCGTGTTTGCGAGGATATATCGATGGAGTAGCAGAGTGTGAAAAAGAAGATTGATAATTTATTGTATTAAACTTCACGTGAATTCGCAAATGTGATAGTCTAGACCATGGGATGATATTCGGCCTCAGGCATGAATTGCGGCTCTGCCTAACAAACTTTGCTTTAAGAACTCCATTGCCTCGTACGAACGCCACAGCTTACCCCTATAGCTTGCGACAGCCTTTTGCAGCTTACGATAGCTCTTACGATACAAATGACGGCTAAGATAAGCGCTGACGATTGTAAGGAACGGCGTACGTAAAAGTTTTTTTTTTTTTTTTTTTGTATTTACTTTTCTCTTTAGATTTACTTTTTTCAATAGAATTAATTAGTACTTGATTATTATTTATCTTAACCAGTAATAGTAAAATCGAATTATTCAATTTATTAATAAATATATATATTATAAAATTTT
>FJOG01000031.1:151512-300189 GCA_900073065.1 Phialocephala subalpina
TTTTAAAAAAGTTTTTATTTTATTTTAATAATTAAATAAAATATATAATATAAAAATATTTTTATTTTGAATTAAAATTCTTATTATTCTTATATATTTTCTTTTAATAAATTCGAATATATTTTAAAATTTATAAGAATAAATTTTTTTTTAAATAATTTTATAATTTTATTTATTATTATTTTATTTATTATTATATATAATTTTATTTTTTATTTTATTTTTTTACTTATATAAGATAGCAAAATAATTAGGCGAGAGAATATTCGTTTCTCCGAAATTACTTGATATTTTATTGAGAAACTTTTTCAAAAGAATAAGTATATAATATATAAGTAATAAAAAGCGTTATATATACTAGGAGAATTTTACCAAGTTTAATACTCACGTGTATTAGCGCGTTGTACTAATCAAAGGGTATATCTTAAGACTTTAGCCTAAGACTTCTTTTTTCCTTGCTTAGTATTCTAGTCTATGCAGTCTTTACCATATGCCTTAGTCTTTACTCGTGATAATACGAAAGGATCTGGAATATTTCTCGAGGATGGAAACACGGTGACATACAAATGAAAGGAAAGAGGTTGGTAGCCCGATGCCAGGGTGGCAATTTGAAGCTAGTAGTCTGCTTTTTGTAACACAGTTACAATATTTCCTTGGAGCGTTACTTTGTGTTATCGTGATACCGTCATACGTTAAAATTTCTCTGGTTGGTGATTGCTTCGGCACGAGGTTCAGGCAACTAGCCTCGACTTGTGTGACTCCCAATACTTGTTCAGTTCCAGCACGCAGTATTCATATTCTCCCGGCCGTGCGTGGACTTTCTCGAATACGCACTCCGAGAAAGTTTTAACTATTGGTCAATAATGCGATCAAAGCGCCGCTTTACTCAAGTTCTTTCTTACCCCTACCCAACCCGTGGCGAAGTCATAGCAAGGTTTGGAGACTAAAAACCCTGGACCTCAAGGCGAAGGTATCCTGGTTGTGGTGATTATTAGTATTTGAGGCGAATGCCATTGGAGGCATATCATGTTTGGGGCACTCATTTTGGGCGCATATCATATTAGAAGAAAATGGTCTCGAACACACCAGATACTAAAGATATTTAAGGCCCCACAACACAAAAGGTTCTGGCGATAGTAGTGGCTCATCTAATGACTGCCTAAGCATACAAAGAGTTGGAAGAGGCTTCTCGGACAACAAATCCGCTTAACCCAACATACGACGAACCCACTTCGATCGAGTCTCACGAGCGACGACGGATAGTGTCGCATTCGGCGCCAATAAATCGAAGCCATGAAAACCCCCAGCCCAAACGTGCAGCTCCGCCTGTACTCCAGCTTTCCATAACTGAGTGGCATAGTTGACGGCCTCATCTCTGAAAACCTCCGCAGATCCCACATCAATGAACGTTGGTGGCAGCCCAGAGAGGTCGTTCGCACGAGCAGGAGCAGCATAGATACTGACATCATTTCCCCCACGAGGTCCACCAAGCAGACAAGTCCAACCGTTGATATTGCTCCCTCTACTCCAAGTCCCTTCTCCTACATACTGATGGCTCGAAACCGTCTCGTTACGATCGTCAAGCATAGGGCAAATCAGAATCTGCGCGCACAATTGAGGCCCTCCACGATCACGACAGAGCAAAGCCGTTCCAGCAGCAAGTCCTCCACCAGCTGAAGATCCCGCAATCATCAACTTCCTTGGATCAATCTTGAGTTCATGCAAATGTCCTTGCACCCACAGCAGTGCGGCGTAGCAATCTTCGAGGGGTGCGGGATCCGGGTGCTCCGGTGGTAGTCGATATTCCACGGACACGCAAACAGCGTTGTGCTCCTCAACCCAGTCGAGTATGGTTCCGATGCCCAGAAAGCGATTTCCAGCAATCATGCCGCCACCATGAGTATAGAGAATTCCCGGGTAGGTAGTTGAAGAAGATTGTCTAGCCGTGGAACGGATAATGGATATGATGATGTCGCCTTGAGGTCCGGGGATCTTTCGCTCTTCGTCAACAACTCCTCTTCCAGCCAATGCTTGGTCGCAAGTCGGTGCGGATTTCTCTCGTACGAAGCCGATCATGTCGAGCGTAACTGTTGGCGAGAAGTTCATTGCTGCTAATATAGGGGCCAATTCGGGATCGTATGGTGGGCGAGGATTGGAAGACATTTTGAATGATGTAGGTTGGTGGAATAACCAACACGATGTCCTGCTTTTGTGGAATAAACACAAAAGTATCGCTGAGCGGAATTTGCTCTGCTTATGAACAATTTTTCAGAGAACTTGGGTCATCCGAAACGTCTAGACGTGTCTTCGTCTTCGCTGTCGCTGTCGCTGTCGTCTTCGTCTTCTCGTTCGGAAAACGAGCAATGAAGTTGTAGCCCCACTCGTGTTTCTAGCTAGCCCCGAACCACGAAGCGAACGCGAACACGACGAATGTCCATCTTATCCACAGGATCTTGATACAAAGAAGTGAGAATGTCGATAATCCCATGGTGCTCTCTTCATTCAGTTCCATTTTTTTCTTTCAATTCTATACCACAACTGTTCTGCTCTATCGCAGCCGTTAGTTCACTTGCAAATACCAGGCGAGTCGCCATCCTACACTTACTGGTATGGATACGCGACGATATGTCTCTTCAAACCCTCCCCATACAATAGTTAATTTTTAAACGGAGATCATAGTTCGTCTGCTGCAACCTACTGGTCCCTTCTACATATCCAAAGCCTTACCACCATGGGAACCGAAAGTCTTCTCCTCTCCTCCGTTACCAAACGACCTAGCGGATATCTTAGCGATTCTCTTGCTGGGGGCAGAACGCTCGAACTCGCACAACATAAAGGAGGGCATACCACAATCAACCCAAACAACGTCTGCATTCATCCTGGTGTTGACAGTGATGCATTGACAGTTGGGTGGGAAGGTGAGGACGACCGAGAGAACCCGATGAACTGGAGCGAGAGGAGAAAATGGTGTATGATTGCCATCGTTTCTATGGTTACCTTTGTCACGTAAGATCCACCGACGTTGCTGTCACTTTTAGCTTAGGAGGCTAATGACAACCAAGGCCTCTTGCATCTTCAATCTTTGCCCCTGCAGTTCCACTCCTCATGGCAGAGTTCAAGTCGACGAATACCGAGCTGGCGGCTTTCGTGGTTTCCATCTACGTTCTCGGCTTCGCGGTTGGCCCTCTCCTCATCGCGCCAATGTCCGAGATGTACGGCCGCCTTATCCTTTATCACACCTGCAACATTCTCTTCGTCTTCTTCACCGCCGCCTGCGCATTGAGTCCCAACCTCAACACCTTGATCGGATTCCGCTTCATCGCAGGATGCGCGGGCTCCGCCCCCTTGACACTCGGCGGAGGCTCTATTGCCGATATGGTTGCACAAGATCGTCGAGGGGTGGCGATGACTATTTTTGCGATGGGACCATTGCTTGGGCCAGTCGTCGGACCTGTAGCTGGAGGCTACCTGTCGGAGGCGAAAGGATGTAAGTGTTAAATTCCCGGAGAATTTTTACTTTTCCCAATGCCCCGGCCAAGATCAGGACAGTTGAATTCCAAAAGTTCTATCCCAGCATTGCTCTATGTGTACCCCAGCCGTGCTCTAGACGCACTCCTAAGACATGCGTCTGCTCTCTTGAAACTGCACAAAAGAAGTTAGCTGACTCCGAGATCTTGACAAACAGGGCGATGGATATTCTGGCTCTTGACAATGTTGGGTGGGGCAATAACGATCAGCGCCTTCCTGATCATGAGAGAAACCTATGCTCCAACAATTCTTGAGCGTAGAACGAAAAGGCTCCAACAAGAGACTGGCAACGTTCATCTCCACTCTAAGCTCAACTCTAATCTCACACCCCGACAACTCTTTGCGTGTAGCATCATCAGACCGCTCAAGATGCTTTTCCTTTCTCCAATAGTATTGGCACTCTCTATCTTCATGGCCCTTGGGTACGGATATCTGTATTTGTTATTCACAACCTTCACATCGGTGTTCGAAGAACAATATGGATTCAACTCCGGAACAGTCGGACTTACATACTTGGGCGTCGGGATTGGAAGCATGGTCGGAATGGCTGGAGTGGGTATAGTCAGCGATACGATTCTGAAGCAGAAATCTGGGACTGGAGAACTGAAGCCGGAGTACCGACTTCTGCCAATGATATACATGTCCCCGTTGATGTGTATTGGATTATTCTGGTACGGATGGAGCGCTTCAGAAAAGACCTTCTGGTTGGTTCCTATCATTGGAACTGCAGTCTTTGGTGCTGGCTTATTCGCCGCCATGGTGAGCTCTCTCCTGTCTGTTGTAACAGGATCGTCGCTGACATGCCCAAACAGTCTTGTATCACAACCTACATGGTCGATGCTTTTACCATGTATGCTGCATCGGCGCTTGCCGCGAACACCGTTCTGCGGTCTATCTTCGGCGCTGTTCTCCCGCTGGTTGGCCAGAAGATGTATGACTCGCTTGGCTTGGCTTGGGGCAACTCTCTTCTCGCGTTTGTTGCGTTGGCGATGTGTCCTATCCCGCTGATCTTCTACCGCCATGGAGAGATGATCCGGATGAGATGGAGTCCTAAGCTCTAAGCTGTACGAGAGAAGTGGCCGGATGTTTACTCACTCATTTTTTCTGTCTCGACGCCATAATATATCTGGTCATGCCTCCGTATTCACACAATGTCGTTAGAACTCTTTAATATAATATCAGTTTCTATGTTGTGTTTCAAAATCAAGTGAGAATATCCAAACATTGTACTTGCTGAATTGGCCATTCCATGGCCCACATCCAATCCTCTGGTACAGATGTAAGGAGTCCAAAGATTTCCCGCTTCGCCATGCCCTGTAGCCACCAGATCTCGTCCACCAACCGGATTAACCCAAAGAAATGCGCTGTGATGATCAAAGCCCTTGGATCGTTCGTTTCCAGAAGTGACATAAATAGTGGCGACACTCGGCTCGGAAACGCCAAGAGCTTTCTCCTCAACAAGTGTGTTTCTTCTCCTCTTTGACTTAAGACATAAATCCAATGGAGATGTTTGACCGCGCTTTCATACGCCTCTTCGTCTCCCAGGCATGCGATACGCGCCATATCTCCCCAGGGTTCGGGAAATGTTGAATCCTGTTCCAAAATATCAACTGGAAGTTCTGGTGAATCTAGTAATAAAGCTCTGAACATGGAGTCCTTGATGCGAGGCCGACTGGCTGAGGCGATAGAATGCACACCTCGCAATGCTCGAAACCAAGCGACGGGAACAACGTAACTTCCTCCACAGGCGAATTCGTGCCGCAAAAGAACTGCTTGCAACGCAATCAAGACAGAGGACGTAAACAACAAACACGAGTTCTCATCGATTTGAGACATCATCTCGTTGCAAGTCCTTAGGCCTCTGTCGAAATATGTAGAAGCTGCAGAGATTAGGGAGGCATCGGTAGGGTCCAGGAGCTGGAGATGATGGGCGGAAACTCCAAGAAGGATGTCAAGTAAAGGGTTCAGTGGTCCACTCTGGAATGCCAACTGAAAGATTTCGGTTGACCATACGCTACGGATTGTTTCGTCCTGAATCAGAGCCCTGGGCCAAGACAGGCGCCTCAGCAATGGAATCAAGCTGGAATATTGAGGGTACTTACATTGTGGAGAATGCCGTCACTGTGCAATGGTGGATGAGCCGCATCTCCAACGTCTGGGCCGATCCGTGCGCCCACGTCGATGCTTGGAGGACAATGGGTGACGAAGGCTTTCCTGGCTGCTCCTTAACTATCCCGGGGCTCTGTTGATGGGCCGATTCGGAGTAAGGCGTACTAATTGTGGCCTTTGGCTCAAAATTGCACGAGATACCACGTTTTGTGCAATTGCCACATATTGGGTGTACTTCATCACACTAGCAAAATCAGCACTCTGCTCCGAATCTTCATCGCCCTTCACCTATTTTCACCCTTCTTAACTTGCAAGTTTTGCAGCCTGTTGTGCTCTTCTTGTATGAACGTCTTGGAGGCATCGTCCTCTGGCCGTATGGTTTTCGTTGTTTGCTTCTGCCTAGAAAATAGGAGAATTGTTCGGATTTGAATTTATCGCTGTTTCATTTGAAGCGCGCTAGGCCCTTATGGGCAACATCGGCCCCTTTTTAGCCGAACGAGCTTCTCCCCGTGACATTGGGATATCTGTTAGAGTTTATTGGATAGAATTTGAGAAGATTTAGGGAGGCGAGGGATTTAGACGTCGAGACTAACTAGAAGTTGGGAGGCGTGAGTATTAGCCAAAATATGGTTTGATGAATACGGAGAGTTGAGGATGATTGGGAATTGAGAAAAGCCAGGAGTTGAGCGGGGGAGAAACCTCTGAACCTTCTGGATAAAGAAGACTAGGACACAGAAGGTACTTGAGCCTGGAATTGCAGTGGAAGTGAGCGATATCGCGTTAACATGCAAGATTCAATCAAGTGTAGCACCCTCAATTGTCTCGGCATGGCTGGGATATTGGTTGAGTTTCTCCAAACTTTCCCACTTGCTTTCGACAAAGCTTGGAAATAATTTGATTTATCGAAAAATGAAAAGAAAAACAATAGAATGAAATACTCCGTAACCAGAAGTGAGCCCAGAAAGTCAGCACATTCTCCTCCGCCGTGACAGCAACCCATCCACTACTAAAATTTGGCTTTGAAGGATAAAGTCCTTTCCCAACGCGCACTCCTTTCGATCTACAACCACTGCTTTCTTTCAACCATTTGCACTCAAAGCCCTGGGCCAAAGAAGTAATTGAAAGCACATTTTGATCTTGGTCTGGAATTCTAAAAGTTTGACTTAGGTCACGGTTGAGATCTTGGTTCTGGCATACCGACATCTACAAATCGTGTTTTGAAGGTGAATTAAATAAGTTTGGTGTGAGCACAGGAAGTTTGTTTTGTGCCTCTTTAGGAAATTTGTAATCTTACTGTACACTGACATAACTGAATGCATGAAAGTCCCAGCTTATCAAGGAATTTTACCCAATCCTAAATCTCTCTATAATGAGAAGTACCAATATTCACAACTGAACATACTCCGATCCACTCCACCAAAGATATGCTCCACGAACCACTCTCATCACGGCCCCCTCTCATCATCCGAACCCCGACATAGATAACCCCCATACAAGAACCTCTCATCACAACTCTCGTATAGCTGGTTCAACCCAAGCATCCAAGGAAAATTTCCACCGCTTCTACACTCGCCACGGTACCGTCAGAATGAGCAAGACCGCCACTAGAATTTCCAAGACCAAACCCAGCGCTGTCAGAATCCTGAGCACCCGAGTCATTCGTTGCAGTGCCTTATGTTTGTCTGGCGGGGATGCTAGGAGATGGCCTCGAGCATAGTCTCATAGACATCGTATCTCAATATGCCCAGTTTCAGAATAGACCTATCATCTCTGAACTCGAGTCGACTAATTCCGATCCCATACAACGCGTAGAGAAGTCCCAGGCAACTGACGGCGAAACCGAACAAGAAGATGTATGCGAACGCCATTGACAGTCCAGTGGCAGAAGGGAAATCGGACAGAACCTAAAATATGAAGTATCCACATAGCAAGGATCCGAGTCTCAGTTGAATGCTGACCAGCCTTGTGAAGGAATCGGCCTCTCGGCCACTAAAGAATCTCCCCAAATGTGCCTTGTAACTCGAATCGAGCTTGAAGAAGGTAGTGAAAAGCACTTCGGAAGTGTCGTGTAATATCTCAAGAGCTGTAGGTGATTGACTTCAGGTTGGGTAACCGATAGATGCGACCTCACCTTGTCTCCCACGGGATTTAATATCCTTCAACGTATCGCTTCACTTAGAATTCAAAAGTCCTAGCGGCTTTGAGAGATTGATGGTAACTCGATGTGGTTGAAGTGGTTTGATGTTGTTTGTATTGTGTGAAGTGAAAATGGTGTGTAGATTCTCACTAGATGATTGAATCAGTGTCAGAAGTAATCGATATCAACTTGGGAAGGAGTGTTCTCGAGAACCTGCTCAAAATGGAAAGGGGAACCGAGGACATTAGCGAGGCCGCCGGAAACACGTTTCTCCGATACAGATCCGATAAGGAGAATTTTTTGTTTATCGCAAGACCTGGGAAAGCCTCGATGCTCACCACAACCGCATCCATTTCACATCTCGACACAATGGCGAAGAAGAGGAAAGCTTCTGCGCGCTCTGCTGCGACGGAGGTAGCAGATGGGTTTGAGGCGAAAGGCGGTCGCATGGGACCTATCACCACATTCGAAGATGTCGCAGACTCCGAGGACGAGTTCCATATCAACCGAGACAAGGTCATGCTGGACGAGGGACCGGATGCGAAGCGCAGGAGGAAGTGGCAGGAGGAAGGCAGGTTTGTGTGCGCCTTTGAATGTGTCGTTGCTAATGCCCGTTAGATGCTGATCTCGAACCGTCGGACGAAGAGGTGTTGGCATACTCCGAGAGTGAAGACGATGAAGTTGAGGATTCCTCTCGACCCGGACAAACCAAAAGGGGCGACCAATCCGATGCTGAAGATGTCGAGGAACAAGATGAAGATGATGAAGGCTGGGGCACCTCGAAGAAAGACTACTACAACAATGACCAAATCGAGACAGAGGCAGATGCGCTGGAGGAAGAGGCAGAGGCAAAGCGCTTGCAACAAAAGAAATTGCAGAAGATGTCCGACGCAGATTTTGGTTTCGATGAATCGGAGTGGCTAGATGCCGGAAACGAAGACGAAGAGGCAGATGTGGTCACTGAAGTGCTGAAGGATGTCGAGATCACGCCTGAAATGGGACCAGAGGAGCGATTGAGAATACTACAGACGCGATACCCCGAACTCGAATTTCTTGCAAGCGAATTTCTACAATTACGGCCCGTTTTACAAGATTTACAAGTGCAAGTGGAGTCGGAGACATCAGTAGCATCGACAGGACCGACACCCCTCTCAGTCACGAAATGCAGGGCATTGGCAGCATACATTGCGTCACTGACAATGTACTTCGCGATACTCACGTCTCCTGCGAAAGGTGGCAGGGACCAAGGCAAACCTCTTGATCCAGCCGAGCTACGCGATCATCCCGTCATGGACAGTCTGTTACAGTGCAGACAGCTGTGGGCGAAAGTCAAGTCACTGAAGGCACCTACCATCCACAACGTCGAGGAGGAGGAATCAAGTGAGGAAGAACAAGACAGACCGGAGACAAATGGCATTTTGGAACCAGTCAGCTCCAAGAAGTCCAAGAAGGAGAAGGCTCGTCAAGTAGCTGCCAAGAAAGCAGCATCACTCCGCGCCAAACAAATCGCAGACGCCGAAGAAGAGCTGGCGGACCTCTCGAACCTCATCCCCAAGGCCCGCAAGTCTAGCAAGAAGTCCAAGCAAGTTATCGAAGCAGACGACGAATCCGATTTTGGCGAAGAAGAGACGATGGATGCACGAACTGCTGCCGAGAAAGCCCAGAAGAAGAAGAGCTTACGATTCTACACTTCCCAGATAGCCCAGAAAGCGAACAAGCGCGCGGACGCTGGCCGAGACGCTGGTGGTGATAATGATTTGCCACACAGAGAGAGGCTGCGTGATCGTCAGGCGCGATTGAATGCGGAGGCTGAAGCACGAGGCAAGAAGATGGATGAATACGGTCGTGGCGGAGCGGCCCTAGGCGGCGATAGCGATAGTGGAGAAGACGAAGTGGCTGGGCAGGTTAGGGAGGACGGTGATGAATATTATGATATGGTTGCCAAGACATCAAAGAAGAAGAAGGATGACAAGGCGGAGAAGATGGATGCGATCAAGCGAGCCAAGGCTGAGAATGCGATGGTCCGTGTCGTTGAGGGAGAGATAGATGAGGATGGCAAGCGAGCCATTGGTTATGTAATCGAGAAGAACAAGGGATTGGCCCCGAAGAGGAAGAAGGACGTCAGAAATCCCAGAGTCAAGAAGAGGAAGAAGTTCGAGGAGAAAAAGAAGAAGTTGGCAAGCACGAGAGCGGTGTACAAGGGTGGTGAAGAGAGAGGAGGATATGGTGGTGAGAAGACTGGTATCAAGGCTGGTTTGGTCAAGAGTATCAAGCTTGGATGAAGAGAAATTGTATGTTCTTGACAGGCTCGTGTCACGAAATGCATTTACGGTTTCCACGTCCACAATTCCGCACCACCACTAAGGACTTCAGCAGCATTTTGAATGCCCCGGCCTTGCGGGGACATTCTAGGATGCATACTTTCTGCCACCAATGATGCCAATGGCGGTGTACATGTCTTGGATGCTGACATCCTCCCCACCTCGGAAACTGGTTTCAGACTGCGATATCGTTCATTGCTTCGTAGCTTATGGTTTAACCCCCTTCGGGTTGTTTTCTTTTTTGTTCAAGTCACTCGCTAGCTCATCCAGAAGCTCTGGGACCTTTACCATCCCCCTGGAACCTCTTGCTACATATGCTCGACCTCCCATTGCATGCAGGCTGTAACTCGGAGAAATGCGTCTCCTCAACACATCCATTCTCATGCTTCAAGAGTTCATCGGAGAAGACATTCCGCAGTATGCAATTCTTTCGCACCGGTGGGAAGAGGAGGAGGTGACCTTCCAAGACTTCCAGGAAGTGCAGAATAGTAAGGGAGATGCCAAGAAAGGATGGTCCAAGATTGAGGGTTGTCGTGCACAAGGTGCTAAAGATGGCTATCAATGGGTTTGGATCGATTCATGCTGTATAGACAAGTCGAGTAGCGCAGAGTAAGGGGGCCATTTCGTTGTCGAGGAAATTATTGACCACGTGAACACTGACATATCAATCCAATAGGCTTACGGAAGCTATAAATTCCATGTTCAACTGGTATCGAAAAGCACAGGTCTGCTACACGTATTTGTCCGATGTTCCGAGCACTACAGATTGGGAAGAGAAGCACCGACAAGACTCCAACTTCCGTCGTAGCAAATGGTTCACTAGGGGCTGGACGCTACAGGAGCTTCTTGCCCCCGAGGACCTGAAATTCTTCACCGATGACTGGGTCACCATAGGGACCAAGGACTCACTGCAGCCCCTTCTCTCAGAAATCACAGGTATCTTCGACTTCAAAAAGTTCGGGCAGGCGAGCATAGCACAGAAGATGTCTTGGGCTTCCAAAAGAGAGACGACTAGGATAGAGGATCGAGCGTATAGCCTCATGGGACTCTTTGGTGTGAACATGCCACCACTTTACGGCGAAGGAGAGAAAGCCTTCCTCAGATTGCAGCTGGAAATAATGAGAAGCTCGGACGACGAGTCGCTCTTTGCTTGGAAGGATAGTCAAGGTTCAAATGGAGGGTTGCTCGCGCGTTCGCCAACCGCATTTCAGCACTCTGGTAACGTCTTTAGATTGGACTACGACTACGACACACCAGCGTATTCAATGACCAACAAGGGTTTACGTATTGAAGCTCGGCTTTTGACCTCGGATGACCCTGAGTCACTGATGGAGACCGTCGACGATACGTTCTTCCTTGGCCTCCAGTGTGTTCGGAAATATGAAGGATCAGGCCGAGCTAGTCGTCTTGCAGTACGGTTACGACGTATCAAGGGAGACCAATTCTCTAGAATCACTCCAGGAGAACTCATTATATTGGACCCTGGCCAACAAAAAGCACTAGAGAATCGACCTCACCTTAAAACACGTGAAACAGTCTTTCACATCAAGCAGCGCGAAGATTCAGACCAGACTTTTGTTGGGCCATTTACATTCCTCATCCCGACAGAGCCACTACTAGAAAAGGGGTTCAGTGTCTCACAGCGCTATCTTTCCAACAGAATCCGAAGTCAGTGGGTGGAAGATCTACCAGGATGGGAGAAATTGATTACCGACAAGCTCACCAACGCAGGTGTGACAGCAGCTCTCATGTTCTCGAGAAATAGGGGAGATCGACGTACTGGTCTGGGCTTGAAATGGGAAACTTCGGATAGTTTCGTGCTCATTGTAGACATCTATGAGGGCTACCGTACTGTAGGGATCAACGTGCTGAAAGATCAGCTTTCTTTGAAGAAGTTCATGGGATCCTTCGAGCGAATATTAAATGGGCCGTGGTCTATGCGTCAGATTTTGTTGAGATCTGGTCAGCGCATAACTGTAGATTCTGTTAAGTCTACAGAAGAGGCTCAAGGCCAGAGCTATACTATATATCTCAGTTTCGCGGAGTAAACGGACATTTGGAACGCATTTACATCACATTCCTCCGCCCGTTGAAGTAACTGACGTGTTCAATCTCCCGGTTTTACTGCCGTATTAATTGTTTATTAAGATATTATCAAATGTAAGGTAAACGCCTTTGTTAAAAGATGGTTCCAATCCAAGGTCTGTAAAGGATAAGATATTATCTTAATCTTTTGGGGTGCGTTTTTAGGGCTTAAAGCCTAAAAATAAGCCCTAGAAATGCTGGGTTTTGTCGATGCTGTAAGATACTATCTCCTTATAAGAAACAGTCCCAAGACTCGAAAACCAGCCGAAAGTTGTTTAAGATATTATTTCAACCAATTAATACGGTAGGACTTCCTGGGTCCGCTTTGTTCGAGCAAGGCTAATGGTCAACTGGTGCTAGAAGGATGCGTTGATTGCACATAGGTGATTTCTCATTACTTAAGTCTATCTTCAAGTTACTCTCTCCAAATGTTCCTTTCTCCGCTGCTTATATGCCGCCCTTCGTTCGTCTTCTCGTTGTATTTGATCTGCTGTAGCTGTTGGTCGAGTGTCTTCGTCCCATTGGCTTTGTCGCTCTAGCTCCTTCGAATCGTCCTCCAATTCCGGCTTCAAGGCTTCATACTTCTTGCCTGTGTCAAAAGTTAGTGATGAAGAATTGTTAATAACGTTTTTGGGCTTGTCGTACCGTGTTCTGGGCCTGGCTTTCTGCCATACCGAAATCTGAACACCAGGTATTCGGCAAACCGGTTGAAGAGATCCGAGATATGCAGAAGATCCTGGCCAAGAACGACGTCAGCTCGACACTCCTTGAGAATGTGGAACGTGAGCTTGATAGGCATTGAGGATAGAACCGGGCCGACACGAGGACCGTGACCCAACAATTCCGCATTCCAAAGTAGCTGGTGACGATGAATTTCCCCAGAGAAAGTCCAGAACAATTCAACGTGTCCAAGTGTTGGCTCCTCGCTTCCATCCACAAATTGGACATAATTTCTCGAAGGTATAATCTCATAGCCCCATATAAGAGCCCACTTCTCGCTCATGAAATTGGCTTCCGCGCCGGTGTCCGGGACAGCGAATACTCTTTGAGCTTTATCAGACCAATTGCGCTGTATGTGACCTTCTACACGGCGTTTTGGACTATCCAAGAGGGACAAAGATAATGTCTTGTGGCTCGGGAATGAACATTTCTCGAGTAGATGGCGTTCAGTCGTAAGCACTTTCGTTTCTGACAGAAAATGATCTCCTAAGATCAAATCGAACACAGACGTAGGCAGTACATGCACTAAAACAGGATATTTCCTTCGGAATGGATCATTCTGAAACATCCATTCAAATTGAGCACACCCAACGCTGCTTATTTTTCGAGAGTTTCCCATAGCGAACGTGCAGAACAGTGGCCAGACAACAAGGTTCATTTCAAGTGCCAACCGCTGCGATATCACGTTGAGTTCCGAGCCAGTATCAGCTAAAGCTGCATACATCTTCCCATCAATGATACCAGGTAAACCTAGTTTCTTGATAGATGTCGGCTGAGTGCTTGCGTCTATGATTGGCGGTCGCAAAGCTCCCTCGTTGGATAGGTGTCTTCGAAATGCTGCTAGGTCTTCCTTTCTCCCTTCATGCTCGTACAGGAGGACAAGGCTGTTTTCAATTCTTGTCATTGTACTCTGATCACCTATTAGAAATGTATTCCGTAAATACCATGATTGTAACATTTGCGTTTCTGCTTCCTTATGCCGACCATGACAGATGTGGAATTCGGCTTGGATTTCTAACCATAACAAGGCCCGAATAAACGTTGCGAGGTTGTTGTTCTTTCTTAGCCTTATGAGTGGCCGAGGCCAGTTGCGCCAGTTTCTCTTATTCTCCTTTCAGCACCATACCTCCCGCAATTGTGTCCTGTTCGATGACAGTATCGTCGCCAACATATGGGAGCCAAGTCTCGTAGGCGCTATCCGGATCATGAAGAGCATAGTATATCCTCGAAAGCCACCACGCGCTTCGGAGCATCTCGACATGATGGGGTCCCAATACCCTCCTCTGCATATCCAAGAGGCGAAGTTGTGCCCGTTCCGCTTCTTGTAGTGACCCGGCCGCGAAGAGGATGCGAGTCAATACTGACGAACATGCTAGTATTTGGGGACGACGTTCGCCATATTCGTAGCGGCAGCGAGAGACAATTCGTGTAGCGATGGCTTTGGCTTCATTGAACTCCCCCTTCTTTCTGTGTTCCCATATGGCTTGTGTTTGTTTTTGTAAGCGTTCTTCATCTGCTGCACTGACTTTCAATGGCTTGAAAGTCTTCTGCGTACTGCGAACGGAGCCGCCACCCGCCATGACTTGCTCTCAGTTAATAGATCTCCCTAGTCGTGGGAATATATCGGCGCCGAGTGCCATGGTCGAGTCGGGGGTTGGAGATGTTTTGCATTAACCACGCATGAAATCTATTGCGTTTTGCGGGATCTGGACGTCTTTGGGGAGGTAACCCCAAGAACAATGCTTCCAAAAGTTAGCTTGTGTGCTTTTAGTGCAGCTAAGGTACTGTACGTATAGCCTTCAATCACTTATGCAGAAGTCGATCGACTATGTCCACCAAAGTCGCATCGAATTGAGCATTTACCCCAAAACCCGCTGAGAGGCGTGGGAAGGAAACAATTAAAAATTGACGTCGAAATCGGGAGACGACTCAGCCTCGTTGTGGGCTGTGCAAGTCATGTGTGTCACGCTGGCGGCTGCTGTTGGGCGTCAATTGGCGGGATCTCAATGCAGATTCGACGATGTGTACGACGAGGCATCATGACTTTCGGGTTGAGCAAAATGACCAAACGTCTTCCAAAATCTATCCCTCACTGTAGGACGCATCGCATCGCATCGCATCATGAGTTTCAAGAAGCCGCGGATGCATCGCGGTAGATAAGTTGGGCCAGCACGACTTGATGGATACCCTACATTAGCAAACTTCACCGCACAAGATCAGGATGCAGCAATATGTCGGAATTTGACAGATTGAGTGCACGCAACATATTATACAAACAAAGCGAGCTCTTGGAGCTCGAGGCACAACTTGAGGAATTCGATAAGAAGGATGTGAGCGAGAATGCAGAAACGAGAAACGCAGCGAGAAACTGGAGGAAGTTTTGGTATAGTAGCGACCAACGCGGTCAAGAAAGGAGAGCCTTAATGTCCAAGATTCGAGAGACTATCAAAGATTATCGTGAGTTTCTATATGCTGAGCAGTATAGATTGGAGTTTGACTGTGTCCCATCAGATGAAATGCTGCTCCTAGAGTCAGATATGCACAAATTAGAGCGGCCATCTCAAAGGACGGTTTCTACTTTACGGGAGTGGTTCCATGCCAACAATGTTCCAGTACGTTCACTCACTCTCACATTCAGTCTTTTCAGAGCTAACATGCGTGGTGGTTAGGTACTTAGTGGACTTGACAAGACCTTGCTTAACGATGAATTCACCGAAGACCTTGTTGCGTTGGCTCCGGTTGACACAGATCGGTTGAACATGTTCTTACAAAACAACTTGGGATACCTTCTAAGGGCAAGAAAAAAAATCTATCCAATATCTAGGAGAGTTAACAAGATGTCTCCTAGGCAAAGAATCAAGATCTCCCGCACCAAGACATGTTCTATTTCCCGCAGAGGCGTGTGAGGCTCGTGTCCGCACTTATCAGCACTATCCTCAGCGCAATCCTTCTAGTCGGGGCTATCATTTGCTTGCTCTTGATTCCAAGTGCGAAATGGAAACTTCGAGTTGGAATGATAGTACTTTTTACCGTCCTCTTTGCAGGCATTGTTGGACTGCTCACCAATGCTCGCAGAGCGGAATTATTCGGATGTACTGCAGCCTACGCCGCGGTTCTGGTCGTTTTCGTCAGTGGGAACATATCTGGAAACTGAAGCAGGCCTGGTGGGATACAGTTACTATCTCCTCCGTCATGTCCATCATAAGTGCAAGCAAACAACTTGGGGTATGCATTACAGTGGTTGGTAGTCTGATAGAAACGCCCGACGCGGTCCCGATGAAGCTTTCCTCAAGACGAAGCCTCACCCTCGCGGTTTTCAATACTACAACAAGGACACGCAGGAAATTGGGAAGAGGAAAGCCTCCAAACGGCCATCCTTCACTACAGGCAGGATCCGTTGGCATCGAAGATGCAGAATTCCATCCATGGTCGAGGCGTGAGAAGCTATATCCAAGCTTGTGGAGCGCAGAGCAGAAGGTTAATACCCGAGATATCTAAAGGCATGGTGGCTTTAGGTCGGCGCTAGTCGAGTGATTCTGTACTTGACTTGTCAGGAGGTTCAGGAAAATTCAGAATAGGAGGTGGTACTCGATGGCAACGACATATTCAATGGCCTAGCCTTGTCTTGACATTCTCCGCCTGGAATGCGATGATGTTCAATTGGTGGAAGTCTCGCCACGTCAGCAGTGAGTGCTGCGCCACAAGGCATCAAGCCTTCAAGCCTTCAAACTTTCCTTCCTAGGTTCCTTGAGTCTTCATTGCAGATGCGAATAGCTCTGCTCCGTCTAGATCACCTACCGGTCCCTGGAGATTCGCCCAGACCTATATTTGTCAGCAACACCATGAATCATGTATTCACCTCTACCAAAATCCAATCGGTTGGGTCAAATACAATCCGGCTGAAACTCCATCCTGGCCACCAGAATGCTGTCATCGAATGCGAACTTGAAGTCTTTGACCTTGAAGCTCGTCCTCGCTTCGAGGCATTATCATACGTTTGGGGCAATACGAACCCGCCAGGCATCATAACATGCAACGGACAACAGCACCCTGTCACGCCGAACTTAGCACTTGCACTGAAGCGTTTGAGATTGCCAGACACGACCAGAATTGTGTGGATCGATGCCATCTGTGTGAATCAAGAAGATCTCGAGGAAAGATCGCAACAAGTGCAGCTGATGAGAGTCATATACAGCCAAGCATGGAGAGTGGTTGTCTGGCTTGGAGAAGACAGCGGTCTCGCTACAACGGTAATCAACACTATAAAATCGTTCGTAGGAGAATGTTGTGCTGGAATCGGGATGTTACTTGACGAGACAGATTTGGATGCAATTCTCCTATGGACCTCCAGCTACGGAGTTTTCAGACTGCAACAGAAAGAATAGCGCGCCCAAGTCCAAATTAAATACCAGAAGAGTGGCGAGCCTTAGAGTGGTTTTTTGACTAACCTTGGTGGTCAAGGGTCTGGATAATCCAAGAAGTCGCCTTCGCTCCAGCGGTGATCTATGTTGGGCAATTTGAGATTGGATGGAAGTAGGTTGCTGTTGCAGCCACGTGGGTCTTTTGGAATGTAGACCACCCTCCGCAACGAGGTGTGGTAAACATCTATTCGCGGGCGGAGGAAGCCTTTACCCAGGAGGAGAAGACAGGAGCGTATCTCGAGGATTTTGTCGCCAGGGATCTGATGAAGTATTCGAATGCAACGGATCCAAGAGATAAGATCTATACGTTCTTAGGCCTGCTGCACGATTCGGACCAAAAGAGTAACTTAATCCAGCCAGACTACACGAGACCAGTCTCGCAGGTATATGGCGATGTCGTCCGTCAAATGCTTCTGGAGAACGAAGAGGACGGTGCTACCAATCTGACTGAAGCGTTTGCTGCTATAGAAAAGTTTGATGTCGAAACCGGAGACTTTCCATCCTGGATTCCGTGATGGGATAACCCATCGATGTTGAAAGATTCCGAATACCGACTCGATATCGGGTTCCCGGACCTGGGATGGAGTGCTAGTCGTAACAAAATTCCGCAAGTCCGTCAGACGGCAGAGCATCCAATTCTTGTCCTGAAGGGTATGAAGGTCGCCAGAATAGCTTATATATTTCCACTCCAGAGAAAGTCGGGCGATGGTGATTGGCTGAGGCATCTTTGGAAAGAGGTATCGTCTTTCCTAGATGCTGGGCCATGGGCAGAGACGAAGAAAATTGTCTTTCTCAAAGCTATTGGAGGAGCATATTACCGAGAATTTTCTGAGAATGTGGAAGCGGCATCGGTGGATAGTTGCAAATCTTTCCTGGAAATGACGTTTATATGTTGCGGGATCGAGTATGACAAGGACGAAAATCCCAAGGACGAATTCAATCTCAGGGAAGGCTTAGACATATATCTGGAGCCCGGCCTAGTAGCAGCGACCATAGAAGCCAATCTCGACGCTTGTACCGTGCTTGCCTCTTATGTTCACCTCTATCCCTTCTCTCTATTCGTAACAGAAGATAATAACCTGGGAATAGGCGCCAGATCTGCGAAAGTCGGAAATCGTGTTTGCGTTCTCTTCGGTGGCAAGATTCCGTTCCTTCTCCGACCAGCTGGAGATCAGTACATCTTTATGGAGGCATGCTACATGAATGACTTCATGCCCGGAGAAGGGATCGATGAAATGGAAACAGGAGAACGGGGTGCAGAGTGGTTCGAGATTCGCTGAAAAGACAATCGGCTGCACGTCGGGTTTTCGAACGCCTAGTTCGAAACTCGGCATTCGAACATTTCGTCGCACGTTGACTCCAATGTCTTGCTCGGCTGACGACACTCCGGATTGCTTGAAGCTGGGCTCCTGGTCTCCAAGATAGAAGTCCTGAGCAGCCACACGTGACTCGACTGCGCCCCCTTTCGCCAAGTTCCGTCGACCAACTTGGCACCACCTCTACCAACAACCTTCCTCATCCAACTCCCCGCCCAGCACTCGGAATCCAAACCGAGATCTTGGCTGTCATTCACCAAATCACAACTCACCTGGGTTCCCCATTCATCATCACTCATCCAATTCGCTGTCGCATGCCATGCAAACGACCCTTGGTATTTGCATGGCAGAGCGGGGTCAATACGTGGACCATATCTCTCTCTGGGTACAAGTATTACCCCTCTTTCGCGTGTTGTTCAGATAGAGCTTATCGCTTTGAAAGTCAGTTCAGCTGTCCTACAACACAACATCAGTTAACTCGTACAATAACGAATGGTTATTACCTCAACTTCTCACGTCGATGGCCAAGCTCACCAGCAGCCAGTCGTCATTGAAGGTCAGGAGACCCAGGATCCTGACGAACCGCCTTTATCGGGTTTAAGTGCTTCCGATATCATACATGATAAACCCGACGGTGTTATCGAGCTTCAAGATGTTAGCACCTCAAGCAACAGCATCTCCAACTCCGACAGTCACGATATATCGAAGCAGCCGAGCTCGACTTGGGACCGGGACCCAGGAACAGCTCATGCCTTCGATGGCAAGAATGTGGCAATTATCCTAGGTGTTGATCTAGGAAGTGGACTTTCATCTAACGAAGCGACTGCTCGCTTGCAAAGGGATGGGCCAAACAAGCTCGAGGGTGCTGGGCAAGTTTCTGTTGCCAAAGTCTTGCTCAGACAGGTCTCGAACAGCTTGACGATCGTAAGTTCTCCCCCTTCATCATGGGACCAATTGACGTCGTTCTAGGTCCTGCTCATAGCTATGGCCCTCTCATACGGCACGCTCGACTTCATCGAAGGCGCGGTAATCTCAGCTGTCATTCTTCTGAACATCGTTCTTGGGTATGTGTCTAGATATTCCTCTCTTCGAGCCCCATGAGCACTGTGAGTTAACAAAAGAGTAGATTCGTCCAAGACTACAAAGCCGAAAAGACAATGCAATCCCTCCTCAGTCTCGCCGCTCCAAACGCGCACGTCCTCCGCAATGGCCGGGTCGAAATCATCAAAGCAGAAAACCTCGTCGTCGGGGATATCGTAAAGTTGAACACCGGTGACATCGTTCCAGCAGATCTGCGATTACTCGAAAGTGTGAATCTAGAAGTCGATGAGGCATCGCAGACAGGAGAATCATTAGCCGTGTCGAAAGATGCGACGAAAGTCCTCGCAGGTGGAATGGAGAGCTCGACTGGTGATCGTGTGAATATGGCATACTCTGCAACAACCGTCACTCGTGGTCGCGGAACTGGTGTTGTGGTTGCAATTGGAATGAACACCCTCGTTGGGAGTGTGGCCTCTCTGATGCGTGGCAAACCCGAGAAAACGAAGAGAGGCCCTTTCGCAATGTTTTTGAATAAGTTCTGGCTCGGGTTCAAAGGAATTCTCGGCCTCGTCGGTACACCTATGCAAATCAAGCTGTCCCAATTCGCGATCCTGCTCTTTGGCCTCGCTATCCTGCTAGCGATCATCGTCTTCTCGGTAAACAAGTGGGAGTTGTATAACGAAGTCGTGTTGTACGGCATATGTGTCGCTGTCGCTGTTATACCAGAGTCGCTGATTGCTGTCATGACTATAACCATGGCTGTTGGCGTGAAAGCAATGGCGCAGGGCAATGTAGTTGTCAGACGCATGGCTGCTCTCGAAGCTATCGGTGGCGTAACGAATATCTGCTCCGACAAGACGGGAACGTTGACTCAGGGCAAGATGGTGGCGCACAAAGTATGGGTTCCTAAGATGGGGATCCTGACCGTGAAGGACACGACCAACCATGTGGATCCAGAAGATGGCGTTGTTGATATCAATGACGGCATACTGGATTCTGGAAGCGCCGTCTCGCATCCCAAACTCGAGATTTTGAGACCAGTCCTCGACTCGGTTGCACTGTGCAACTTTGCAAGTGTCTTCAGACGACCAGCCACCCAAGACTCAATGGAGAAGGTGGCATCGTCAGGGGACTGGACAGCAACTGGAGACCCAACCGAGATTGCTCTGCAGGTGCTCGCTATGAGATTCGGTCGAGGAAAAGATGCAATTCTCAGCGCAGGCCAACTTACGTCTGTCGTGGAGCACCAATTCGAATCTAGTTTGAAGCGAATGTCGATTGCATACAAAGACCAAGGAAACGGAAATATCGAAGTACTTGCGAAGGGCGCGAGCGAATCTATATTGCCCATTCTGAACATCTCAGGAACCGACCGGGCAATACTTGAAAACATGCTAGATCGGCTTGCCAGCGATGGACTTCGAGTCATCTGTGTCGCGAAGAAGGTTGTTCCAGAGGGTGAGCAGGTTGCTCTCTCAGATCGCACAATCATGGAATCTGAGTTGGAGTTCCAGGGCCTCATCGGTCTCCGTGATCCGCCTCGACTCGAGACTTCTGAAGCAGTTCAGAAATGCCATATGGCCGGAATCACAGTACATATGCTGACAGGAGACCACTTAGTCACAGCTTCTGCCATCGCCCAAGAAGTCGGGATTTTAAAATCAGAATCACAAACATCAGGATCGGTCATGCAAGCCCAAGACTTTGACAAACTATCCGATGCTGACATCGATGCGATGCCATCTTTGCCACTGGTCCTCGCTCGTTGCAGCCCCACTACCAAGGTTCGCATGGTCGACGCCTTGAAGCGCCGAAAAGCATTCTGTGTCATGACAGGCGATGGGGTGAATGATGCTCCAGCACTGAATCGAGCTGATGTCGGCATCGCAATGGGAATTAATGGAACCGATGTTGCGAAAGACGCCGCAGATATGATCTTGACGGACGACAACTTTGCATCGATCGTCAAGGCCGTGGAGGAGGGGAGACGTTTGTTCGACAATATTCAGAAGTTCCTTATGCATCTTCTGATTTCGAATATTGCCCAAGTCATCCTCCTTTTGATCGCGCTGGCTTTCAAGGACGGTGATGGCAACTCCGTCTTCCCACTTTCGCCACTCGAGATCCTTTGGGTGAACATGATCACCTCCTCGTTCCTCGCTCTAGGTCTTGGGATGGAAGAAGCTCAAACGGATATCATGACCCGCCGACCTCGTGACATGCGTGTCGGCGTCTTTACCCGAGAGCTCATCACTGACAAGATGTTGTATGGTAGTTTCGCTGGCATCCTCTGCTTGGTATCTTTTGTCATCGTGGTGTATGGTGACGGACACGGCAACCTCGGAGTCAACTGCAATGAAAACTGGAATGAGACATGCGATGTTGTATACCGTGGTCGAGCGACGGTTTTCGCGGTACTGAGTTTCCTTCTGCTAGTGACAGCATGGGAGGTCAAGCACTTCGGACGAAGTCTATTCAATCTCGACCCCAGACGTTTTCGAGGAAAGAGCGCAATCTTCAAGGCTCTGGTCTACAATCGCTTCTTGCTGTGGGCGGTCGTTGCTGGATTCTTGATCACATTCCCAGTAGTCTACATACCAGTTGTCAACGAGACTGTGTTCAAGCATAAAGGTATTACCTGGGAGTGGGGTGTTGTCTTGGGCTGCTTTGTGTCCTATGTCGCCTTTGTGGAAGCATGGAAAGCGATCAAAAGACGCCTCGGATTGTGGTCGGGTAGCACGACGAAACAGATGGAATTCTCGGTGTAGGTGTGGAGGAAATGGGCGAGGCCAAATACACGTGCGGTGAGGCACGGGTACAATTCGGCGGTGTAGGATGGAAAGATCGGATGATGGAAGGTGGCAAAGAAATAGTGGTTTTGGTTCTGGACAATTGGTGAGCGATATCACGCGGCATCATCATGGAAGGGGATTATACCTTAGAAGGTCGTTATTATACATAGCAGCTCATCGTTGCCGTCCACTCGTTCAAGGACAAGGAGGCGCTCACTTGAATACACTCTTTACTTCGACTGGCTTAGGACCGAAGCCTAGTTGCTGAATAGTAGCGTGATGCGAAGCGTGATGCGAAAGTTGCGCGTATAATCGCTCGTCCATGCGAGCTTTTCCTCTTTGTCGCAATTGGCCAAGTATTCATCCAGAAACGCGAAGACCAATTCACAAGGGTATCTCACCCTATTGATTGGCGGCTCAATCAAATTCGCTATACACCAATATAGTGTCTCGTGCCGAAAGAAATATTTGTCGAAGAAGGCGTCTTTCCTCTTTCCATGCTTCAATCTCCACTCGACCTTTCCAGCTGTGTATCTGAACATGTAAAGATCTCGAAACTCGAAGCGCGTCGGAAAGCTGTCTTGGGGCGTTTTTTCGCTATTCTCCAGTTGAAAAGCCAAAGCATGCTCCATTGACTAGATCGCAATATTATACTCTTCTGGCAAAGGTTTACCACATTGTATGCTGTCTCTATGGTTAAGTTAAAGGCTCTTGATGGTCTCGCAGCAATATCCACTGCCATAGGGCTTGCATGCTGACGTCCCTGTTGATTTCTGACAGAATCTGAAGGTGTGCTTCTTGTTCGCCATTGACTAGGTTTTGATGTATAGGTATGGCTTGTGCAGCAGTTCGTAGGTCTCGTCGCAGGTAAGCTGCATCGGTCCGCATCAACCAAACATGATCATTGGTCTCTTCGGCCTTTGCTAGACCTGTCGCAATCAAGGCATCGATATCGAATTTTGGCGGCTCCGAAAGGGCTGGTTGATGTGCGACGACCATGTTTCCAAGTGTCCGGATCTCCTAAATTCAAGCTTCGGAATATGAGTCTTGTTGGAATCGGGAGCCCCGCCTTCCACTGCAGGTCGTGCTTCCAGTCCTTCAACGAGAGCCCCAACAACCTCAATAAGAAATGCGAGAAGAACGGATTTCGTCTCCAGAATCAATTGCCCTCGAGGAAATCCGATGATGTCCAAACTGTGTGCCGCACTCTCGTCCCATGGTACCAATTGTCCGTATTCCGAACCCGACATGACGACGCATAAAGGATTGTAATGTAAAGCAAGAAAGGCTTAATTATATCCGTACATCAAAACTTCGTTGTCGTGCGGTGCCCATTCCTCCGTTGAAAATCGTGTGTTCGATTATTCAAAAGCCCCAGCAATCGAGCAGAGTCGTCTTTCAAGGACTCAACGTCTAGCCATGGAAGCAGCCATGATTCGTGTGATTCTCGAGCCAGCTTCCAGTCGTGAGTCGAATTGTCATTGAAAAATCTCGGGATAAACCATCGCTCGGGCTCGAGGTCCGGTTTGCACCCCAATAAGACCTCCTCTGTTATCCCTGCTTTTCTTCCTCCATCGCTTCGCTATTGTAGTTCCATGTTCCGCACATTGTTGTCGCAGATAGTCGAGCGAGGAAGTGATCTGCCTCATGTATCCCGCAACGAGAAGTCTTGCTTCTTCGTCGTCGACTTTGTGGGAGTACGCGTTCCGGAAATGTGTTTGTTGCCCAGTGGTTCAAAATTGTTGATTGCAGACGTAGCACTCGCAGTGCCCTGGGATGATATTTCGCGGCGGGGGCTTGGGAAGGGTTGGATCTATCAAGTATTGCAGCTCTTCGTCCGTCCTGTTCGACAGTTCAGCACGAACCCGATCCATTCGCGTCCACTCCTCGGCTTCTACAATGCTTTTCTTTCATATCGGCCACGCACACAAGTTTGGCAGATTTGGGTTCATACAGCTCCAACGCGTCTGCAGGTTGACGCGACATCTTGGTGGGTTGAGTGGAGAATGGAAGAGGTTGGTTGTTTTGTTTCAAGTTCCGTACAGTGACAGACTCTCGCGATCATGCTAAAGTTTACGAGGCTCACACCTGAAACCCCAGGCCACAATGAATTCTCCAGGCCAAAATCGCTAAAATAGGGGCTTCGCCAGTACCGTGTTGAATTCCTTTGCGCGCTTTGGAATATTAATGTCGCTCTCTTCATGATCACAGATATCATTGACGGAGACTTTAAGAAGTCGTCTTCTATGTCATCCGGGGAGAGGGAATTGATTTTGAGAGCGAACTTCATTTTGTTGGTTGTTTTACAGTCTGGCATGTCTTGCTAACAAATGTTGTGCGGGACATTTATTGATGCATCTAGTCTAGTTTGTAGTCTTATAAGGATATTTATTCATCTGGATTGAAGATAACAAAATGGTTTCTTACTTGAGTCAATTTCGGGCAGCCGGCTGCCGTCAAGTACTTCACATCTTATCTTACTCACTCTACGTGTGTCTACGAGCAGCAGCTCTTCTCGACCGGCTCAACCTCGTTTGGTACCGACGACGAGATTCCTCGCGATATCGCCAAGACAGCTCCTGTGCCTGAAGGCAGGCTAGGACAACGCCCGCATATGCCTCCGCAAGGGCGAGGATATGCCTGTCTCGTGGCAAGAAACTACCAGGGGACATGGAGAGCATGACTGTCTCAATGGCAAATCTGAGTCTGTCAAGAGTGATACGAAACTGGGTCTGGAGAGAGTGTGGACGAATTCTCCAGCCCCAGGCTCTGAATAGCTTTAGGAGCAGGTTGCGCATTGTAGTAGGGTCTTGTCGAACGAGATATTCTAAGAATGCTGCGGAATAGAGAGCGTTCTGTTCGAGTAGGAGCTGCTCCATAGTAGAATAATTTGGGACCTTGAGACTCATGTCGTGAGGCTTGCCACGGAGTGAATTTTCAGCTGTAGGAATGCGTAATAACAGGCCGTTGTTAACAAGGAATTCGAACATGTCGAATGTCATAACTGAATGTAGGTATTGTGGGTGCATAGATTCCTGTTGGTTTGGTTGGGAGCATCGTTGCAAAGCTTGCTGATAGCGTAATGTAAAGTAGATGAAGTTGGATCTGCTGTAACGAAGTGTTGCTGATGGACTGAGAGATAATGATCACTTTAACCTTCCCTGTGATCTAGTACTTTCATACAACGCCTTGTTCTAGCGGAGCAAGCACTCCACATACTTCAATGACTACCGGGCAACGAGGATCTCGAAATTGTGCCAATCGGCCTCCAGCGCAGGAAGGAAGTTGACGACAGCGCTCAACGAGTGTCGCGGGTCGATTTGCGAACTATCTAGCCAGCACTTGCGGGTCATCAGGAAGTTCAAACAAGGCTAGGTCATCAAAAGATCCTACAAGAGATTTTGCCATGGCAGAAATTTGCTTCGACTTTGATGTGTCGACTTATACCGCGCAAATGTAAGCGTTCGGGGAAAGCAGAGGAGAGAGAAAGCGTCAATGAGAGGGAGATATTCGAACAACCTAAAATGAGAAGGCAAGAATAGCTTGGGTCTGTGAACGTGTGAGAAGTAGCTAGCGAAACAGGATTTAGCGAGTGAACTCAGGCACATAAGAGAGCAAAACCCTCAGCACAGGATTTTTGTGATGGAGATACTTACTTCTATGATAGATCAGGGAGCAAAATAGATCACAAGATTCTGTCAAAATGGAGTTGGGAGTTGAAATTGGTTTTGTGTATAAGTGTATTCAGTTTAGTAACAGGGGTTAGTAGCAGGGGAGGGTTACGTACTTTCAAAGTTGCGATCTCGACAGCCAGCTGTCAAGAAGCTTCCTTTTAAAATATTCCATCGATCCTGGTATCTTGATCTTTGGTTTCTTTGAGACATCTTCACTCTCAAAACACATGGGACCAAGTCTCGAAGATATCAAACATATCTCCCTCTGAATTGTCGTTGTCGTCAAGATAATCCGGACTGAGAAACTCGGCAAGCTCAAGATGTCGTGAAAGAGCTTGACACTGTGTTCTTAGGGCGCCCGGCAGATGAATTGTTTCGTCAAGGACAGGGACATGAAAAATGTCCTCCATAGCTGCACCAATATTCCGAAACCAATCGACCCAGGACAAGATTCAGCTTCGTTTCGAGCGATTCCCAGCCAAACCACGTGGCTAGCTGTGCGAGCCACTTAGTTGACCTGATGGCGTTCAGCAGAGTCAGGTAGTCTAGAAATCCGATGACATTCTCTATGTGGATCCTAGCCCGGATTTGATCGGAATCAAACGGCTCGTCCACATCCATTCATACTTCGTGTTTGTTGAATAAACGCGAGAACTTGCTCTCGAGAGAATTGGGACGAGCAGGGAATTGATGTAACTAATGCATCTCAATGAAATGAGATGTTTCTTTGATCATGACGAACGGTACTGGGAGAAGATCATCGTCTTCCTCGAAGATGTAATGATCGAAGTTGTGACACATCGTAAGTGGTTTGTCTGGTGATCTGGTAGAGAGGGAGAAGTTCGGTTTCAATACTTGAGTTCTGTAGCGGTGGTTTGAGGATTGCTGTAGATGGTGATGTAATGGATGATAGTGGGAAGTGAGAAACCAATGGACACTTTATGCGCATGAGATATCCGAACACAATGAACTGTTCCTGAAGAACAAATGTTTCTTGGCTTTTGTGTCCTCACAAGGGACCCTGGTTGTTGGCAAATCTTTTACAGCTTGTTCTCTTCCGTCTTTATTCGAGGAAACAGGATCATTGTCGGAACGCGGTGTCAGTTCACGTGACCCGTTCTCCTCTTTAAAGATCAGATCTCAGCAGATAGTAACGAAACAGAATTACATATACAGCGTAGAACCAAGACAAGGCAATTCTAATTGCAAACTAAGAATCCTCTCAATTCGACACAAGGAAGAAATCTCGGGGTGAAGCCCCGAATGATCACTTGAAACAACCCATAGAAAGACCAAGGGGATATGTTTGAAGCGTGTATTTACTAGACTATGTGCAAATCTTCTTCCGAACAATGAAAGGAAAAATCTAACTACTTGAGCATAATAGCTCATACAATATCAACATGGGGTATCTCCGGGTATATCCAACTGAGTCTCCTCATATTCAAATATGTCCACCTATACAAAATAAACAAGGAGCGTCAAAGCGCTTTTGACAAATCCCGAGCCCCTGAAAACAAAAGAAAACTTATGTACGTAATCTATACAATATAGAGAAGTCTCTTCTCAACACCAATATTCCCAACACCACAGACATAATACACAATATGAACAATAGATGAGCCAAAGATCATCACAAAACAAACAACACCACCACCAAGAAGATTAACAACATCGATATCACACTAACACTCAAGACAACACCACCCTCAGACTTCGAGCTCGATGCTTGAGGGATCTCCGGGAACGGATGGATAGCCGTGTCATCGACACTCTGGATCGCCGGACTCTCTACATGCATGTTCTCGGGAGCTTTCTCTGCTTTATGATCGTGAACCGCGTGGTGTTTGGATACAGCACTCTGTGGAGCAAGCGTCTCAACAGCTTGTTGCTGTGAGATAGGCGCCTGTTGTGGTACAGCGTCGTGAGGTATAGCAGTCTCAGATGGGAAGGTCGTTGCTACCGAGGTTTGAGGAGCGGCTGTGTGCAGGATAGAGCTATGAGGCGAAGCACTCCAAGAGGTCGAGTTGAACATGGTCGAGTTCAGCATCGCGGAGCTAGAAGAAGGGCTGTATGAAGTAGAGTTGTAGATGCTGCTGATGCTTGATGAACTCAATCTCAAGGACAATGGCGACCCTTCAACATTTGTGAAGATCGGAAGCTGGAAGCCAGACGTGAGCGTGACGCCAGAGCAGGACGCGCAAGTATAAACCACAGGAGGAGTATATGGCGATGGAGCGATACCAGGGCTGCTTCTGCAAAGCGTCCGCGTGATGGTTACTCTAGATGACGGGCAGGAATAGTGTGCCGCTGACATTTGGCATGGGTAACAGGGCTGTCCAGCAGTTGCAGTATTCCAGAGCTCGGTCGTATCGCTGTAGAAGGTCTCCGTGATGTAAGATGTTGTTGTTAAGCCATCGTTGATGGTGATCTCGACGATGATATCTACAATGATTGTCACAAGAATGCCGATGACCTCCTTGGGCTCCGAAGATTGCGTCGGTTCTGAAGCTTGCACATTTGAGGCCAATTCTGCATGTTGAGATTCCGCAGGAGAAGGAGGCTGAGCAGGAGGATGGGCAGGCGGCGAATCTGGAAGGAGTGGAGTTTCGATCGGACTCTGGGATTCGGCAGGCGGTGGAGCTGGGGGCGGTACCGATGGTAATGGTGGATAGCTCGTAGTATACACAGGTATTGAAACCGTTGCGGTCTTACCCAAGGGGCAATTGGTAACAAGTACAGGACATGACGTAATGGTATACGTGATGGCAGTATGTACCGTAGCGGTTGTCCAAGGAGGTAGCTGTGGAGCTTGCGTGACTGGATGGGCCGAGGTAGTAACAGAAATGATCTGCGTGGTCTTGCTTCCAATTGGGCAATCTGTGATGACCGGAGCACAGGTTGTGATAGTGTCGATGACTGTTGTGTAGATGGTTTCTGTTGTCCAAGTAATTGGAGGTTCAAGAATTGGGGTGATGAGTTGTGGGGCTGAAAACACAGGAGTTGATAGGAGACGAAGAGGAGACACAGGTAGAAGACCTGTTGTTGATAACGATGTTGAGATTTCCGCTGGTGAAGATAATGTTGTGACAGCGGATGTAAGGATAGGTGTAGCTGGCTCAGTGATGGGCGCCAGAGACGTGAGCACAGCTGAGGATGAGGTACTCGATTGGACGATTCTAGATGTGTTGTGCCATCTTGACATGGTATTGAAAAGCCCGTGAGTAGAAGATGGTTGAGCCAAAGTAGATTGGGGTTCCGATATGGCCAAGGTTGAAAGTGGAGAGGCGGGAATAGCAGAGGTCTCTGTTTGAGGACTTGCTGGAGTAAATATGATTGAGGTGGTGGTAGATGCCAACAGTTGCGAAGCTGTTTCTTGAACATTTGAAGTAACTGGGAGAACAGTCTCTTGGTGACCGGAAGATGCACTACTGTGCGCTGCTGTAGGAATGGAATACCCTTCTGATTGAACCGTAGCTGGCGAGATGATCGAGCGATGTTCTGTTTGACTCTGAGCTGCTAGTGAGATCTCTGATAGAGTTGGTTGTCTTTCTAATGAAGCGCTTAGAGATTTCTTGGATGCGACACCAGAAATTAGCTCTGAGATGCTAGGAACGGCCTTTGAAACCTCCGATTGTGCGGCTGAAGTTTCTGACAGGATGGTCTTGGCTCCATTAATGACAGAGGTCATTGGAGAAACCATTCCCGGCACAGTCGAAGCAGTCGTCGAGAGTTCTGAGGAAGTCAATGGAGGCGGGATCTCTATCTGTGATGTGACCGAAACCAACGATGTTGAGCTAGATGCGCGAGATATTCCGAAGACAATTGACAAGTTTCCATATATCGTACTTGAAGAACTGAGCATTCTTGTATGGAAAATATCGAGAGGCGCCGTTGTCGGTGTAGCAGAGCTTTCAGAGTAAGACAAGAATTCTGCTGGCGCTGTCCCGGATTGGGTAGTTAACGATGCTGGACTCTCGAATGCAGAGCCCTGAGCGTGGGAAACCGTGACGCTTGTAGTTTGGCTTTGAACTGAAGAGATGCTGACATCCGAAAGAAGCGATGTCGATAGAGTAGCACTTCGCAACGAAGTCACTGCAGAAGTCCTGACCAAGTTTTCTGATACTGAGATGGGCGATGCTTCTGAGAGTATGGCGGAGGAACTTGATTGGAGAGCGATTGATGTGGTCGTGACCGCGTTCGATACCTGTGACGCGGGGAAAGCTACAGTTTCCGATGCAAAAATTGCTAGGCTTGAGGTTAGACCGCTTGCATGAGTGCTAAGAACATTTAACATCGATGCAGTGACAGCTGTTGAGCTCGCAGAAGACCTAGGAACCTCAGTGGGAGCCAAAAGGCTGAAAGTCGATGTAGTTGTGACAGAGGCTTCGATGACACTTGAAACCAATTTGGTTGAAGGCATGATGCTCTCGTGCGCCGTGGGCAACGAAGTTGGCGGGCTTGTCAAAACAGATTTCCTTGGGAGAACAAACGACAGATTTCCGTACATGGCGCTGCTAGAAATACTCTGAGCACTGGCGAAACTTGAAAACGATGAGGTGACAACTGGAGAAGTCTCTGCTTGGGCGACACTTGCTTCTGTGGCTGGGCTGCTGGCAGATGAAGCGGCCTCCGTCTGGGTGGCAGTTGGCAGAGCGTTGGTAGACGAAATGATAACACTGCTTGCGGGCTCTGTAGTAGATGGCAATGTTGGTGAGCCAAATATTGGACTTTCCAGCGGAGTCGACAGAAGTGCGGAAGATGTGCTTGTCTCAAGTTCAATGATACTTGAAAGTGTTGCGGCGGAAATGAGAGAAATCTCTGGAACAGCAAGAGTTATTGTCAACAACTCAGTGCTTTGAGAAACAAGACTCTCTGACATAGCAGTTGGCGAATGGTACTCGGCTGACATCTGAAGCGAACTTTTGGAAAGAGTTTCCAAGGTACTTGATGTCAGTGAGCTCAGGTGCGCCAGGCTCTCGGTCTGCTGCGCGGCTGAAGTCGGCAATAGTGTGTTGATCGTTGTCGACGGCGTTGTCTCGAAAGCTGGGATATGAGAAACCTCTGTAACGGATGGCTCCACGGCCATGCTTCTCGAGGACGGCAGAGAAGCAGTCGTGCTAGCCAATACCTCCATGACTGAAGTCAATCCAATCAATGAGGTTCTTTCTGGAGTCTTCAAGGCAGAAGACACACCCACAAGAACGCTTCCTGATTCGGTGGCCGTTGTCGAGGCCAAATTCATATCCTCAGAAGTTGACGCAAGGCTTGGCATCTGACTTTCCAAAGTGGCAGGTGGAAATGTAGTTGCAATTCTCGAAGTGTTCCAGAAGCGAGCCCATGAACTCGTCGCCGCAATGGTTGACGAGTATGTGAGTGACGATAGCTCATGAATGAACGTTGGGTTCACTTTCTCTGTTTCCAATGCGAGGCTGGATGAAGCAGATGACTGTTCTTTGATGCTTGATGAATGACCGGCTGACTCAATTATCGTGGTACTTGGGAAGGCAGCTGACGAAACTTGAGCTGTTGAAGAGCTTTCCGATTCGATCTTAGGGCTTGTAGTCAATGAGGCAAGTGTCGATTCTATGGTTGTCGTCTGGCTTGCTGCGGGTGGACTGGGGGTCAGAGTCGAAGAGCCGAGCAATGCTGCTGCCGTCGATTCCGAGTGGGCTGAAAGAAGACTTTCAGAAATTTTGATCTCGGAGGTCAATGGTGACTTCGAGCTTGTTGTGGAGCTCAGTAACTCGGTCTCAAGCGTTAGAGATGGCGAGGCTAGCTGTGATGTCTCAGACAATCCCGTAAGGATGGCGGATTGAACAACAGCTGACGACCTAAGCGATGATGACACTGACACAAACTCGGAATTGCTAGCCGTTTCAATTCCTGGAGGTATATTTGTTGCTGCCAACAGAGATGCTTCATGAGTTGGAGAACTTTCATGCTCTGTCACCGAAGGGATGAGCGGAGGCAGTGAAAAACCTGCAAGAGTGCTCTCCAAAGTCAAACTTGGAGCCAAAGGCGATACCTGTAGAGTTTCTGTGGAAGTTGTAACTTTTTGTTCAACGTTCGTGTTGGAGATAAAGCTGGTGCTCGAAGTGTTCCAATAGCGAGTGTATCTTGATGACAGAACTTGAGAAGTCAAGCTTGGCACCTCTGTGTGGAGGCTTGAAGCAATTGATTCGATCGATGCTGTGCTTAGGTCCGTCTCTTGGTTGTGCAATGCAATGGTCGAAGTCTGGGTCTCATAAGGACCAGACTCAGTACCAGGTAGTTCGGGTGATGCCGAAACAAGGCTGCGCTGTGCCTCTTGGGTGGCAATCAGGGATGGCGTGAGACTTGCCAACTGTGTTTCTGAAGAAGATACAGACAAGGAAGCGGAAAGCTGGGTGGACTCAACTTGTGCAGTTGTGTTAACAGTCTGACTAAGAACCAAAGTTGGGATGGGTGCTACACCGGTGAGAGAGACACCAGCAAATGATACCAAGATCGAGCTTGGGGTGAAGGCCGATGCTGTTTCAGCAGTGGTTGGCAAAGATTCGAATGCACCTGAGATCGTTGATACAGAGCTTGAGACCAATGAAGGCACTGGCGAAATGTTGACAGAGGTGGCAGCTGAGGTGAGCGAGAGCCTTTCTGGTGTCGTGATTACCGAGGTCTGAACTGACTGTGATATCAACAATGGGGACAAAGTCGATTCCAGAACAACCGAGATGGCGATGCTCTCAGCCCGGGTTCTTGACGAGACTTGTATCGAGGTTCGAGCGATTGCAGTTGATGCTGACCCAAGATTTGAAGCACTTGGTAGTATACCAGGCTGGGACAAGGTCTCTGTAAATGATGCGATCATAGTCGTAAAGTATATCAAGGAAGTCAAGATAGATCCAACAGAAGCTGATTGGGTGTTTTTGGACGAAGACTGAGCAGGTACAGAAGCCTCGGCGACCGATGGCGAGGTCGTAGTCTCAATGCTCCCAGTGGTAGATTCCAGAGAGAGTGTTGTTGAAATTATCCTAGACAGAACGCTGCGAGAAGTGTTTCGGTACAGAACTCCCCTGCTGAAAGACACAGGACCTTGTTGACTCGACATAGGAGACACCGATATAGTTTCGAACGTCGTGAAGGACTCGGCAAGTGTGGCAGACGATTCGAGAATCGTAGTTGATTCCTCGATGATACCTGATGCGGAGGACTCAGATTGTATAGCTGTTGTCGTCGACTTGTGGAGACCTGGATCATACGGCGATGTAGTGATTCCAGAAGCAGATGGAGGCGACGGCGTAGTCGATTCTAGCGAAGCAATACTGATCAATGACTGTGTCGAATAATATGGCTCAAGGGTTGTTGATGGGCGCATACTCTCGTGGGTCATGCTCGTTTCCATGGCTTCTGCTGATACAACACTTGTGAGTGACTCTGGCACAGGTAATCCAGAACCCAGCGATATACCTGAGGTGAGGGACACTAGCCTTGCTCTCATGGTTGGGGAAGCAAAACTCATGAGGGACTCAGCTGTAATAAACTCTGGCACAGTCGTGAAGTTGGCGCTTGATGACATACTGCTTAGTGATGCCGGATACTTAGACGATTCCGTAAGCGAGGACCGCGGACTGGTTGCCATGCTTGAGGGTGTCGACACCATTCTACCTGTCGATGAGATGGCTAAGGTGGATTCGATCATCGACGACTCTAGGGCAGTCGTGAAGCTTGATCGAATCTTATTGGTAGGCAAGGCGATGCTCATGAAAGACGAATATTGAAGGTCTGTCGATAATCTCAAGCTGGTCGGAAGCGTGTTGCTGGCAAAGCTGAAGCTCGATACAGACTCAGTGGTTGATATCGACGACATTGTCATGGTTGCACTGACGGGAGTCTTTGTCGTAGAGTTCAAACTCTCATATTGACTCGAAGACTCGATGGTGGTCGTGATGGTCGGGAGAACTGACTGAGTCGCTGGTAGTGACAATGTCGTGAAACCAGTCATTGCCGATAGAATGCTTGAGCCTTGAAGGGCATTGTAGCCTGAAAGAACCGACATTGGCATTGTAGTTGACTCTGGCGGAGGTTGTCGTGATGTCGTTGCTATCGGAACACTCTCAAATACAGCAGTCGTAGTCATGGATAACGTCGTAGTCGTGTTCATGTATCGTCGTAGGGCGGTACTGAAGGGGCGATTGTTCCAACTGCTCGTGCTGATGATCGGCAGAACAGAAGCTGAGATTGCCGGTGCTGATGATTCGATGGCTGTCGTACTCTCCATCTCCAAAATAATGCTTGATGATTGGCGTGTAGCAAGTGTTTGTGTCGATGATATTTCTCCCATGTTACCCTCCACCGTTCCAACCGATTGTGTTCCTGAACTGCCAGGTGACGATGCAGACAAAGTCACGCCTGAAGCTCCACTACCCGAGAATATGCCCAACTTTGACCTAGAAGTGCTTTCCACCGCAGATGTTACTAGGTATGTTTGCGCAGATGCCGTAGTAGTTACTGTTGAAGTCTCAGAGAATGGTCCAGAAGGTGAAGGCGAAAGGGTGTGGAATCCATTGGCTGATGGCAAGGTCGTATAAAAATTCGAGAGCGATCCAATTGTGGTAGTACCAGACAGAACCATTTGACTCATATGAAAGTGACTTGAGAAATATTTAGACTTACTAGTACCAGATGAAAACTCCACCATGCTCGACAAGCTTTCGCTGACGGCTGACGATACAGATTGGGGGCTTGAGACGACCGAAGTTGAGAGGGCGGCAGATGTAGCATTTGCCGATTCGGTAGAGGATGCAATTTGGATCGAGAGAACAGTCGAGGAGGCGACAGATTGCAAGGCACTTGCAGAGGTAGACAAGGACAAGGCCGCAGAGACCGACGATGATTCCAGGGACGAAACGCTTGAGAACAAGCTGCTGGATGCCGAAGGGGTGACCGTAGATACCGAAGATGCTTCCAGAGTCGAAAGGCTTGAGAACAAGCTGCTGGGCGCTGGAGTAACCGTAGAGACCACACTTGAAACCATGGAGCTGGATTCTACATTGCTGAGGGCTGACGAGACCACCGACGAAGAGAGGGTCTGTGTGACGGAAGCAGAGGTTGCCTGGCTTGCAACAACCGAGGAAGTTGCGAGGGACGAGCTCTCCAGCGTGCTAGACACAGATGACTCCGTTGGTGATGTAGATGAGACCAGAGCAGATGAGGACACAGCTAGTGTAGAAGACGCCAAGGACAAGGTCTCTGTAGCTGAGGACAAGATGGCAGAGGCGCTGAGTTGGGTCGAGACAGCACTTGTCTGGATCGATGAGGATACCAAGACAGATGTTGGGACACTGGATGTGAGCTGTGTGGACGAAACAGCGACAGAGGATTCAATGCTTGAGCTAGCGACGGTGCTCGATTCCATGGTCTGGCTCGACATAATCTCAGATGAGGCCACCGAGGTGAAAACAACCGAAACCTGGGAGGAGAACACGATCGATGAAGACACCGTAGCAGACACAGCAGGAGTAAAAACCACTGATGAAATAGCCGATGAGGATACGAGCGAAGAGACGAACGAAGTCTCTGAAACTGGTGCCGACGAAGACGTGATCTGTGAAGATACCACCACGGATGGAGATACAGACGCAGATGCAGAGGAAACGACAGATGACGTGAGCGAAGCAGACGAAATTTCTGTAGAGATTCTTGATGACACGGCAGGCGAAGAGAGGATCTCCGTAGCTGACGTGAAGCTGGACACTGAAGCGGATGATACCAAGCTTGAGCTGACCATTGTGCTTGAAAGCATTGATTCCGAAGAAGCCAATGATGAGCTTGACTCGACAACAGTTGAGGAAGCAGCAGAGACCAATTGAGTTGCAGAGGCCGTGGGCGATACCAAAGAGCTGACTTGCGTGCTGGAGACCATGACGGACGGCATAGACGAGCTGACCACAAGGGACGACGAAACTAATACCGAGCTTGAAACCATTGAGCTTGAGATCATAACCGACGAGGATGGCAAGACGCTGCTGCTTTCGACCTTTGTAGACGATTCCACGGCCGAGGAGCTTGGCACAACTGTGGATGAGACAATTGATGAAGACAACAAGGTCTGGGATGCGGATACAGAGATGGAAGTCGATGGCAGAACGGTTGATACAACGCTGGAAACTGAGCTTGAAACCATAAAGCTTGAGACCATGACAGATGACGACAATACGCTGCTGCTTTCGACAGTTGCACTCGAGACGACAGACTTGGAGCTTGGCACAATTGTGGATGAAACAATTGATGAAGATTCCAAAGTCTGAGACTCGGATACAGAGACGGAAGTCGATGGCAGAACGCTTGAGGCAACGCTTGAGAACACACTGCTGGATTCGACAACGGTAGACGAAGTAACAGATGAGGAGCTTGGCACAATTGTGGATGAGACAACTGATGAAGATTCCAAAATCTGAGACTCGGATACAGAGAACGAAGTCGAGGACGCCGGGACACTTGATATAGAGCTGCTTTCGATGACCGTGGACGAGATAACAGCTGAAGAGTTTGGCACAATTGTGGATGAGACAACTGATGAAGACTCCAAAGTCTGAGATACCGATACGGAAATTGATGATGAGGACGGCAGAACTGAAGCGAATGATGACGAGAGCTGAGTGGTGTTCGCCAAGAAAGTCATTGAAACGACGCTGCTGATCTGAGATGGAGCCAATGTAGCCACACTGCTTGAGGCAAGTGCAGATGATTGGATCTTGGACGAGATCTCAGTGCTTGAAGCCAGTACAGAGGTACTGATCTGGCTTGAAACGAGCGATGAAGTGATTTCAGTAACTGACGAGGTGAGCGATGTCGAGGTCAACGAGGAAGTCGATGGCACAGCGGTAGAGCTTGCCACGCTGCTGGATGCGAGAGTGGAAGGTTCGACCATTGTAGAGCTGATCTGTGTGCTGGAAGCCATGGCAGACGACGACATGAGGCTGGAAGCAATCGAGGAAGATTCGAACAACGAAACGCTCCCAGTGACGCTTGCGGATGAGGCAACCGATGAGGACGCAATGCTGGAGGAAACGAACAACGAGGTACTTTCTGCGAGTGTCGAAGATGGCATGGAGGTCTCGAGGCTGCTGGATACCAAGGTCGAAGATGGAATGAGGGTCTCGCTCTGGGAAGTCAAAGATAACAAGGATGCAATGCTTGAAGCAATCGAGGAAGATTCCAAGACAGACGTGCTCTCGACAGTTGCGGATGAGACAACAGAAGATGACACGAGGGTAGAGGAAGCGACCAAGGAGATGCTTGATGATACAGTGGTCGATGACTCGAGCGTCTGTGAAGATGCCAAAGTCGAGGACGAGAGTACCACGGTTGAGCTTGCAAGGGAGCTTGATACCAATGAGCTTTCCAGTGTAGATGATGCGAGGCTTGAAACCATAGTCGAAGATGGTATGCTGCTGCTTGGAACAATCGATGTCTGGCTTGCGAGGCTGGAGGCAATCGAGGAGAGCATGCTTGAAGATTCCATCACGGACGAGGACATTGTCTCGGATGAAACAGCTGTCGATGGTGCCAAAGACGAGATGCTGCTGCTTGCGACCACGCTCGTTGCTGAGATGGACTCAGACTGAGTAGCGGAAGATGACACAACAGAAACTTGGCTTGACAGGACCGATGATGATGCCAGTGTAGATGTTTCCACCAACATGCTGCTTGAAACTGCGCTCGATGCCGAGACGGACTCGGACTGAGTAGCAGAGGATGACACAACAGAGAGTTGGCTTGACAAGACACTTGACACAGCTGAGGACACGAGAGACGAGGTTTCCAAGGCAGATGTTGATGCAACAGTTGTAGAGGGCACAGTCGAAGATTCCAGGGCGCTGCTTGATACCAGAGTCGTGGATTCCAGGGCGGATGTCGAGGCAATCGATGCGCTGCTGACCAAGGATGACGACAACGAGGAGGTCATTGAGACTTGGCTCGAAACAACACTGGTTGCAACTGAGGATGACTCAAGAGTAGATGATTCAATTGTGCTGCTTGCAATCGACGAAGAGAAAACGGAAGAGACAACACCAGATGTCGAAACACTTGATGATTGCACTCCACTGCTGACCGACGACGCCAACGACGACACAAGAGAAGTCTGGCTTGAGAGACCAGAGCTGAAAACGGTGGATGAGACGAAAGCGGATTGCAGCGATGACACGGAGGAGGCAATCGATGAAGATTCGAGAACCGAGGATACCGTGGCGCTTGCGGATTGCGACGAAGATTCCAGGACAGACGATGAAAGCGTGACACTTGCGGATGGAACAGAGGATGACTCGAGAGTTGAGCTGGAGAGAACAACGCTTGAGGATACCGATGACGATTCCAGAGCAGATGTAGATGAGATGACGCTGACAATTGGCACAGAGCTTGAAACTGAGGCACTTGAAGCAACCGAAGATGATTCCAAGAGGCTTGACGAGAGCGAGCTTGATACCAATGTCGATGAAACTTGTACTGAGCTCGAGAGCGTAGCACTTGAAACAAGGGACGAGGACACCAAAGCAGACGTCGTAAGGCTTGAAACCACGGACGATGATTCGAGGACAGAGCTTGACAGCGTAGCGGTAGCAGTTGGCACAGACGAAGACAAAAGAGCAGAGCTTGATACCATGGACGAAGATTCCAACGTAGAGCTTGGAACGATGGTCGATGATTCCAGGGCAGAAGTCGAGAGCGAGGCGCTTGAGGTTGGCATAGACGATGATTCCAGAACGATGCTTGAGACCGAAGCACTGGAGACAACAGACGATGATACCAAAGCAGAGCCCGAAACCAAAGTAGATGACTCGAGAACAATGCTTGAGATCGTGGAGCTTGAAACCATTGTCGATGATAGCATTTGGCTGGCAGATGGCATAGTCGAGGATTCCATGGATGTCGAGAACGAGACGCTGGCAGTTGGCACTGACGATGATTGGACCACAGAGCTGGAAAGCACGACACTTGAAGCAGAGCTTGAGATCGTGACACTTGGTACAAGCGAGGACGATTCCAAAACAGAGATAGAGAGAGTAACACTTGAAGCGACTGAGGAAGAAACCAGGGCTGAGGTCGATGGCGTGGCACTTGTTGGCACAGACGATGATTCGGAAGTCGAGGTTGACAGCATGATGCTTGATTGCATAGTCGATGTCTCGATAGCTGAGCTGCTGACAAAAACACTTGAAGAGACCAAAGATGAAACCAGAACGCTTGAGGTCTCGGATACCAAGGAGCTGACACTTGACGATGGCACAACAGACGAGCTGACAATTGCTTGAGAGGAAGTCTGAGATGATACGACAGATGAAGCGATGGATGAGCTTGGTAGAATGCTGGAAACGAGGCTGGACACCACGGATGATGTGGCAACTTCGCTGCTGGCAGACGAGACCGAGGATACAAGCCTGGATGACAAAATCGATGAAACAACTGAAGAAGCAACCGACGAGCTTTGGATGAGAGAGCTTGAGAGCGATTCGACAGATGAAACAGACGACGATGGTGCAAATGTGCTGACAGATAGCATCGATGACATGAGGCTTGATGATAGCACCGAGGCAACACTTGCAGAGGACACCACAGACGAGCTCTGGAGGGAGCTTGAAAGCGATGATTCAACAAATGCAACAGACGATGAAACCGTAGAGCTGATGGATGGCATAGATGACATGAAGCTTGAAGACAAGATCGAAGATACAGTGGCAGAGGCAGTCGATGACGATGGCATAACCGATGACATGATCGATGAGCTTTCCAGAGTAGAGCTAGCAACAGACGTCGACGATTCAACGCCTGCGGATGAGACAGAGCTGAATACCGACATTGATGAAGCCATGCTTGAGCTGATCAGGGTGCTTGAGGAAACGGTTTGGCTTGAAACCAAGCTGCTGGAAGCAATGACGGAGCTTGCAATCGAAGATGAGGATTCCAAGACTGTGGATGAGACAGAGCTTGAGACTACCATCGATGAGAGCATGCTTGAACTGGGTAGAACGCTGGAAGTAGCAATCGAGCTTGATTCCACAGTCTGGCTTGACAGGCTGGAGAAGGAAACAGAGCTCGATGGCGACATCAATGATACCATAGAGCTGACGACGGTGCTGGGCACAACGCTGGAGCTGGCAATCGTGCTTGATTCGACCAAGCTTGAGGACACGAAGCTTGAGACGGAAGTTGAAAGCGCTATGCTTGAGCTGACCAGAGTGCTTGATACCAGTGGCGAGCTTGAGACCAGGCTGGAGCTGGCAATCGACGACGACGATTCGAGGACTGTGGATGATACAGAGCTGGAGATCGGCATAGACGACGATACCATGCTGGAGCTAAGGACCGAGCTTGATTCGACAGTGCTTGAGGCAATGCTGGAGGCAACGGTGCTGGGGACAAGATTGGACACGAGGCTGGAGCTGGCAGCTGATGACGATGATTCGAGGACTGACGAGGAGATGACAGAGCTTGAGACCGACATGGAGGAAACCATGCTGGAGCTAACCATGCTGCTTGTAACCATTCGCGAGCTTGAAACCATGCTGGAGCTGACAACAGAGCTTGATTCGACGGTGCTTGAGGCGAGGCTGGAGCTGATAACCGAGCTTGATACAATAGTCTGGCTGGATACCAAGCTAGAGCTGGCAACTGATGAGGATTCAAGAGCTGTGGATGAGACAGAGCTTGGGATCGACATCGAGGACACCATGCTGGAGCTGAGGACGGAGCTTGAGACCATTGGAGAGCTTGAAACCATGCTGGAGCTGGCGACGGTGCTTGATACCATTGGCGAGCTTGAGACCAATGAGCTCGATTCCACGGTGGAGCTTGACACAACGCTCGAGCTGACAAGGCTGCTGGAAGAAGCAAGAGTCTGGCTTGAGGCCAGGCTGGAGCTAACCAGGGAGCTGACTGACAGAGAGCTGGATGCGACAGAGCTTGATTCCACGGTAGAGCTGACCATAGAGCTTGATGAAAGCGTGCTGGCAGCAACCGAAGAGGATACCAATGAACTTGAGGCCAGAGAGCTTGATGGCAGAGTGCTTGAAGAGAACGAGCTTGAAACCAAAGAGCTTGATTCCACGAACGAGCTTGACACGCTGGAGCTGACAAGGGAGCTGGACGGCAGAGTGCTGGAAGCAAATGACGAGCTTGAAACCAGAGAGCTGGAAACGATGCTTGAGCTTGAAATGATAGAGCTTGAAACAAGGCTTGAGCTGCTGATGAGAGAGCTGGAGACCATGCTGGAGCTTGATACCATAGTGCTTGAAGGCATGCTTGAGCTGACCAGGGAGCTTGATACGATGCTGGAGCTTGAAACCAAGGAGCTGGACGGCAGAGTGCTGGAAGCCAAGGACGAGCTTGAAACCACAGAACTGGAGACAATGCTTGAGCTTGATACCAATGAGCTAGAAGCAAGGCTTGAGCTGCTGATAAGGCTGCTCGAAACCAAGCTTGAGCTTGACACGATGCTGGAGCTGACCAAGGAAGAGCTGGACACCATAGAGCTGGATGGCATGCTAGAGCTTGAGGCCAGGGAGCTGGAGACAACGCTGGAGCTTGAAACCACGGAAGAGCTGACCACAGAGCTTGAAGACACGAACGAAGACATCATAGACGAGTACATCGAGCTGGAAGCTGACAGTGACGAAGACACCATCGAAGACACAAGCGACGACGAACTTTCGAACGAAGAAGATGAGTACGACGACGAAGACGATGATGCACAGTCCCAGCAGACCAGAGAGTACATGCTCGCAGAGGACATCGTAGGCATGGCCGGTGGCGCATACGTTGGAGCCTTCGCAGTTGTTGCTGGCGTCACAACTGGTGCCGCTTCGGACGAAGTCACTGGAATGACGATCGCTGTAGTTGAGGCAACAGGTGCTTGAACAATCGAGGTCGATGTTGTGACGGCAAGGATGTGTATTTCTTCGGTGCTGGATGCGAAAACTTCTGTTGGTGTAGCGGACTTCTCGACAGAGACACTTGGTGATGCAACCTCTGGAGACGTGGCCGTAACAGACGCGGAATGTGTAGCAATTGGTACAGTGCTTGAAATAATCTTCTCGGAAGTCGAGATAGTTGAAGCAATGACAGGTGCTGCACTTGATGAATAGAAGGTGCTTGATGCAATTGGCGCAGTGGAACTGGCGTTCAGGCAAGCATCTCCCATACCGATCTGGAAAGGCGATTCAGTGTATCCTCCAGGAGTAATACCATTGAAAGTGACCAAGATAGTTCCTGACATCGAGTTGGGGTAGTTGAACGAAGCAACACCGCCAACGAATAGCGAGTTGGTCCAGATCAAGGCACCGTTCGAAATCGAGAAAGTAGTCATGATGTTGGAAGCGTCATATGGACCGAAGGAGAAGTCCATAGAGCCGGCTGTAATGTCTGTAGGCGTGGTGAAAGCATACAAGCCATTGGTTTCGAGAGTACCATCGGGGTTTACTACGAACTTGGAGGCGTCGGAACACGAGATCGTGATGGTAGATCCGTTGGCAATGTAGTTGTTGTCTTGTAGTGCCGGCGGTATCGGGTGAATATGGAACGGCATGACCGAGCTGGTAGCGGGCAGAATCGATATAACGGTCTGCGCTTCTGAGATGCTCGGTGCGACGGTCGTGTGCGCAATAGCCGATGACACAGGAGAGATAGCAGAGGAGACAACCTGCGCAGCGCTTGAGTAGAAGCTGGTGGATGGGAACGCAGAAGAACTGCTGTTCGTGCGACATCCTGCGGCTTCTGGGCTGTACGACATCATCATGTTGAAGACTTGTACTGAATAATCGGAAGGAATGACACCATCGAAGGAGACAAGAACCTTTCCAGATCCCGCAGTTGGGTACGCGAATACCACTTGATGGTTGGGAGCTGAGAATTGGTTGTTGGTCCAGGTGAGGATGTCACTTGGGAACGTGAATTGGGTCAAGACAACATCTGAGGAGGTGTTGTATGGCCCGAACTTCAGGTCCGTGGAACCGATTGCGATTTCCTCGAGCGTTGCTTGGGCAAACAGGCCGCCAATTTCCATTGTCCCATCGTAGTTGACGGTGAAGATTGGCGCGGAGCCACAAGAATCAGTGATCGAGACAGTATCGTCGTTGTTGAGTACAAGGAACACAGGTGATGTAGTACCTCTCTTCATCTTGCGAAGCGTGGAGGTCACGTTCCTGAATTGACCGTAGAATTGAGCCATCTGGCTGGGTGCCGGTGGAAGTGGAGTAACCGATGCCACGATTGGGGAATGGCTGGGCGCAACAGTGGTATGTGGAAGTACCGATGGAGCCACAACTGAAACCGCAGTGCTGACGACAGTGGCAGAAGCCCCAGCAGATGAGGCTTGAGGCGCACTTACACTCAGTATTGTTGATACAGTTGGGGCGGATTCAGCCAGTGATCTGGAGGTGAAGCCAGAGCTGACTTGGGGTGGTCCGGATTGGGTGGATGCCACGGAGGACACCTCAGTCTGGCTGAGGGCCTGTATTGTGGAGGCGAAGCTCGAAGGCACCAAGGCAGACGAAGTCTCGGTTGCCGACGAAGAGAGAGATGCTTCGGTGGCGAATGAGGAGATAGAGGAAGAGATCTGGGTTGTCAGTAACGACACAATGGTGGAGGCTGTCAAGGTTCCCATGAAGCTGGAGCTTAGGAACAATGAGGCCGATGCACTGCTGATGAGAGCCATTTCAGATGTGGAAGCCGTTGCGCTCGTGATGTTGACTTCGACGCTGGCGACAGCAGAAGAAGATAACAACGCCGATGATGAGGATGGCAGAGGTGACTGTGTTACAGCGGAGGAAACTATTATCGCGGTCAGCGTCATGTCTTGTGACATATTAGACGTCAAATGAGTCAATCTTGAGCTCTCAGAACTACCAACAACACCCGACACTATCAAGGTTGAAGATTGAGAGTCTTGCAAGGTCATGGTTTGTCTGGTACTGGTCCACGATTGTGTCGTCCTGGAGGGTCGATTGGTCGTTTCGATTGGTCGAAGCGAAGATTTGTAGTCGAAGGATTCGATAGTCGTAGAAATCGACTCGAGCGTCGAGATTGTCGTAATTATCGAAACGGTACCGAAAATTGAAGTGGTCGCGGATGTGGTGGGGTTGGTGAAAGTGCTGGGAATAGTGGAGATGCTGGGGCTGCTGACGGAGAACGAACCCGAGCTTATCGTAGTGCTACTTGTCGAAGATAGCAGAGATGATAGAAGGGTAGGATACTCGAAAGACGATGGCAAAGGTGTCTGAGGGAAACTACTGAAGAGGGGCGTCGTAGGTCCGTTCGAGATGGTGATAGCATTCATGACCGACAGGGTAGACAATTCGACACTTCCTTTGCTTGAGCTCAAGGTCCCAATGCTCGGGGTGGTCGAGGGATTGAGGGACAGATCGCTGGAAGCGACGGAAGGTGGGTTTGAATAGAATATTGAGGTACTGCTTTGTTGTAGTGATGGCAATACACTCGAGGCGCTAGACAAAATTGTCGTATAGACTACAAATCCACTACTTGAACCTCGAAGTATCAAGGTAGTTGATGAAAGGAAAGTAGAACTGTCAGCCGGTTGAGGGGAGATGATCAAGATGCTTGATACTCCACTGCTGGACAGTGATGGAAGTTGTGAGTTGGACAAGCTTGAAAGCTGAAGGCTTGTCGAGAGTGTCGTCGATGCTACCTCTTCACTAGTAGACCTCAGGATGACCGAGGTGAGAACAGTTGACGGAAGATATCTAACAATGTCGGTCGTCTGGAGGGAGATGCTGGAGGCACTGAACAATGCGCTGCTTTGCCCCATTGAAGAAGGCAAGGTCGGCAAGCTGGAAAGCGGTTGAGCGTGAGTGGACAACGAGCTTATCTTTGATGTAGAACTCACCACCTCAGTACTTTGCAGCAGTGAAGGTGGCAAACTGGACATCAACGAGCTTAAAAGTTGTTGCCGAGAAGAGCGGATACTCGACTCAGTCGATATAGAGGTAGACTGACTGCTTTGTAACGATGAAAGCGGCCGGCTAGATGAACTCGAAAGCCGGACTCCAGAAGACGCAGAACTCAGCACCTGACTGCTATGAAGCAGTGAAGCCGATAAGCTCGACATACTCGAAAGCTGAGAGGACGCAGAGCTTATCAAAAATAACAAGCTCGACGCCGAGGGGGTCTCGGTCTCGACGGGGCTCGAGAAGCTCGACACGACATTGCTCGAAAGTAATGACGATGCTAAGCTGGACGAGCTTGAAAGCCGTTGGACCTGAAAGGACATTGAGCTGAGCGCGGATACAGAGCTCAATGCAGACGCTGCGGTGACAGACGTGGTTTGCGTCACCGAAGATATAATGCCGGAGGAGACGATACTCGAACTGAATAGAGCATATGAAACTAGATAGTCTATGCTGCTAGGTATCGAAGACAATACACTGGAGGAACTTGACAACCTTGGTAATTGAGAAGGCGCAGAGCTAAGTATGAATATCGAGCTCCATGGTGAGGTTGTTGCCGTGACCAGAGAAGAGAGGGTTACCGAAGATATAGATGGTGTCGAGAATACAAAGCTAGATGGCACCGTATTCGGTGAAGTCGAGCTCGATAGGCCAATTGATGTGGAGCCTATATTGCTGGCGGATACCGAAGGCGAGGAGAGTAGTTGGACGTGCGAAGATGCAGAGCTGAAGAGAGAAAATGAGCTTAACAAGGACATTGTATCCAAAGAAGATGCCGAGACCGAAGATATGCTGCTGGAAGGTATGATACTGTGAAGCGTCGATACCGAAGTCGTTAACCACGTAACCTTGTTGACTGAAACTAGCGATGTTTCAGCTATAGATATAGATGGCGTGGCAGAAGAGGAAGAGGAGGATGTAGAAGAGAGCACGTTGAAAGCTGTGCTCCCACACTCCCAGAACTCTGCCTGGGTAGCGACATTGCCTCCGGACAGAGTAAAGGTTGAGTATATGGGATTGCCATTGACAAGTAGTCTACCAATGTATTAGAAACAATCACAAACAAGAATTTCTACGTACACATTTCCTAACAGAAAGAGCACAGTCTGGAGGCGGTTGGGGGGTCGAAAGATCATTGTCCGTGAGGACGAGGTGGAGAGGAGAAGCGACACCAGCCACAAGTTGGCGAGGCCTTCGCAGGCTGACTATCAGACAGTAACGAAGGTAAGCCCAGTATTGGGTGAAGTAAATCAAAGAACTTTGTTTCATGTGTTGGTGTTGATATCAGTTTGCGGTATGACCAGAAAACGAACGAAACGGGGGAACTTGGGTATATAAAGATACTTTGCGTGTTGGATTCCAGGGGGAAGGCGAGGCGAGGGGCGCGTCCACCTCGAGGAATTCCAAGGGGCGCACAAGGGGGCTCGCTTGAGTCAAGTACATTTGAGACATTTCCACTACGCGTGAAGATCCATATCATACCAGATAATCTGAGATACGCGACGGGGCACAAAAGTTGCGGGGGATGTAGCTACTGCTCAAAGCTGTGAAGCTTAACAGCCATCACAACACAGTTCATTGCCATGTACTTTGCACACAGTTCTCGCAAGTATCGTAGAGCTTTTGCTGCTACAATACGTACAATTTTCCATGTATGCAGCAGTGAAGGGGGTGAGCAATTCTGGACGGTTGACGCCACCCGTCAAACGCGAGAATCCAACAAAAAACCTCCTCCCAGAAGTTTCGGCAGATTAAAATCGATCCAGAATGGAGAGAAAAGGGAGGAGGAATTCAGATGGCTCATGCACGAGGAAAGGGAGAATTCAATTAGGAATCTGGATCTCTTAATTGACGCGTCGAATTGATGACTCTGTCAACAAATCGATGTATAACTTTCGCGTCTCCCTTTGCCTCCTTGGCGTCGACTTTATGTCTTCAAGAATGGCATTGTGGCCTTACGCCGGATCAGTGTGGATGAGGGGGATTTGAACATAGGAAATGCGCCCACTGGGGAATTACATCGGGGCAACGAGGCAGGGTCGGGGTATATTTCAAAGCAAGGCAAAGGAGGCAAGGCAAGTTCAAGACACTTCACGATCAATGTGCAGATGCTTCATACGTTCAATGTCATTATGCTAGTGCAGTCCGTAACGCCTGCAAATCAGACCTCCAACGCCCGCTAAGTCGAGGATGTTTCCCCAGAGGCCACTAAATAAGTGCGCCATCATACATTCAGTGCGAAGAACTATCATGATAGTCCTTGCAAACCAAAGCCTTAAGCTTGGTATTCTGCGTTGTCGAAATCTGAGTGCTTTCCATAAGCCTGCCAAAATCAACGGTGGGGGTATATTCGCACTCTCGCATTTTTTGCTGTGACGAAGGGACGGAAAATCAGTACTCGATACAATGGCCTGGACAGCTGTCGACGATCAAGCTCCGACCATTCCAGGACCGTAGCTATTGTGTCGAACAGGAGCCGATGGGTAACCGTGACCGGGAGTATTCTTCGCTGTGTGAGCTAATGCAGACACAACTAATGAAGTGTGAGACGAACCTTCTTAGGACGCTTTCTGTTACCACCCCTCTCGTCAGCATCGCCGCCGGTAGAATATCCGACCTCGTGAGCGTCATCATCAACGTACCCCTCTCCGTAGCCCTCAAAACTGTCATCACCATATCCGCGCTTCTTCGTAGCTCGCTGTGGGCGGGACTTTTCGGATGCGATAGTTCGTGATACTCCAGCTGCCTGTGGACGTGCCGCCTTTGCACCATTGACTGCCTTTGCTGGCTCTGCCTTATCTGCCATATCTCCAAGTACAGAAGCATCCCACATCGTCTTTGGTATCGTGCCTTTGGACATCGTGAAAGCCTTACTGAGAACACTATCATCCAGCCCCAAGCCATTCTCAATCTCCTTGCCTCGAGTATGCTCAGCATCCCATTCCTCGGCTGGCGCAATCATCATCATGAATAAGGACTCGGGTGAATCGAACTCTCGCTTTTGGGAATCGAATTGGCCACTCACGCCATGAGTCTTGATGTGATTCTTGTAGGTCTTTCGGAGCTTGATACCCTTTGAATGGCCATCCGGACCAAATCGTGCAACCGACTCCGCGAGATCATTTAGACCATACATCGGGAACAAGTCATCGCAGAGCGAAGGCTGGCTTGGGTTGTGTGCTACATATCACGTCCGTGTTAACCAAGTTCTGCAAAGAATTGCGAAGGGCTTGAGTTATACAGCGCCTGGAATACTAGACCAGGGAGTGGCAGATCTGCGTGAAAGAAAAAAGCCTTACCACGTCTGCAGAGCAGGTATTTATCGCCAACGTCCAAATGAAGGTCGTCGATACTGACTCGGCTCTTCTCGACATGGGCCTTCTTCTGCTCTCGATCTCCATTGTCCTCAATATCCCGCTTGCGCTTGTTAGAGACTTCGTCAATCTGCATTGCATCGGGTACCATTTCCGAATTCAAGGAAGACATGCTGCCGTTGATACTGTGTGCGGGTGTAGGGAGGGAGTGGGTGGTTCTGGGTGAGGTCGAGGGTTTCGCAGGAAGCTCGTGGGAGGTATATGTCGATGGACTCTGTGGTGTTCTAGGGTGGCCAGACGACATATCGGTCGAAGGTCGAGTATCTCGAGGTTTTGTGGAGGGTGGAAACAAAGGGTTTGCGGTTTCGTAATTTGCCGGCCAAAGGTGAGCGGACAAGAAAATGCGACTGTTTGCCAGATGCGCCAGCACTCGCCTCGAGCAACTGAACACCGAGGACTATGTCCTGGAGGACGCTTCGGACTCGCAGCTCGAAGTAGATTGTGCTCTCGATAGGTTTGCTCGACTCGTAGATGGGCGGAGGTAGGGTTCGTAGATAATGAGGAGATCGGTCGCAATCTGCGCGAAGGACGCCGAGGCTGCGCTGCTGCTATGTCGAGTACACCAGCATTCAACCTTCCCGATCGATACCAGCAATTCCTTGTATTCGTTGACCTGTCGACGAAGGGTTCGTGATGTCGTCGGTGGTGTTGTATGATCGTTGAAGTTCCAGATCGTCGGAATCGCCGTGCAAGTTGGACAAGGCGCCTAAGGCGCTAGTCAAATCAGTGGGGCTGAAGAGCACGTGAATGACCCAGACTTGGTGCGTGAATGAAAGAGCAAAGATGCTCTGAATTTGGCTTGGAAGTCAAAGGAATATCTCGAAATCAAAGAGTCGAAATCGAAGACCCAAGGCAAGAAATTTCTATGTCGTACGCTGAGTAGCATTTCCAGTTGATGTTCTCGATACCGGCTCGACTTGAAGTTCACGTCAAATGCGCTAGTCCATATCTAGAGTAGCGAGCGCTCTTTCCCATGAAAGTCTAAAAAAGTTTCGGATATCAAAATTTCGAGATCAGCCAAACGGCACTGCCAGAATTCAAGAAACCATGGCAAAACGACAACGCGTCTCAGAAGACGGCGAAGCTGCTTCTGTCGATGTACCAGGAGATGCCCAAGACCCTCCATCCAAGAAAGCACGAAAAGAAACCAATGCCTCCGCTCAAAGAACCCTCTTCGTTCGCTCTCTGCCCGCAGTAGCAACCAGCGAAGCCCTCACCGAATTATTCTCTCAAAATTACCCTCTCAAGCATGCGACTGTTGTCCTTGATACCGAGACCAAGCAATCGAAAGGATATGGATTTGTCACTCTTGCAGATGCAGAAGATGCGCAGAGAGCTTTGGAGGAGTTCCATGGGCAGATGTTCATGGGCAGGAGGATGAATATCGAGATTGCGCAACCACGTTCACGAGAACTCAAGTCACAAGGCGCGACTGGGAAGGTCAAGAGTCAGGTTTCTGCTGAAGCTGCGGCAGCGAAGAAGGCCAGAGAAGACAAATTGGCAGACGACCGCAAACCTTCGAAGCTGATTATTCGAAATCTTCCTTGGAGTGTCAAGACACCAGAGCAATTGGCAGAATTGTTCAAGAAGTTTGGAAAGGTCAAGCATTCTACGTTACCAAAAATCAAGGACGATACACAAGCTGGGTTTGGATTTGTGGTGTTCCGGACCAGAAGGCATGCTGAGAAGGCGTTAGCTTCTATTAATGGCACATTAGTAGACGGTAGAACGGTGGCTGTGGATTGGGCTGTTGATAAGAATGTTTGGGAGAGCCAGAAGAAGTCTGCCGGGGATAATGAGGAGGATGTGAAGGACGAGGAGACAGACGAAGAAGACAATGGCGCGAGAGTGGCCGACAAGCTGGCAGAGTCCGAGAATGAAGATGACGACGTCGCCAACTTCTTCAAGAATTTTGGCGACAACCTGGAATCCGAGGACGATGAGGAAGCAGAGAAGCTGGATACGGACGAGGCATTCAGCAGTGAGGATGAGGAGGAAGTTGAGGAGTGGGAAGACGAGAGTGATGATAATATCGAGGAAGAGTCCGAGGAAGAAAAACCTAAGAAAGTTCTCATCACCGACAACTCTACAACCCTCTTCGTCCGAAATCTCCCATTCACGACCCTCGATGCAGACCTCAAAGAACATTTCAATCAATTTGGACCCGTCCGATACGCACGAGTCGTCATGGACCGAGCCACCGACCGACCAAAAGGCACAGGCTTTGTCTGCTTCTTCAACGTCGAAGACGCAGATGCCTGCTACCGAGGCGCACCCCGCGGCCAGCCAACCGGAGCAAACGCCATCGCCCCCAAAGTCAAACACTCCATTCTCGAGAACGAAAACGCCGACTCGACAGGTTCCTACACAATCGACGGCCGCATCCTCCAAATCGCCAAAGCAGTAGACCGAGACTCTGCATCCAAGCTCACAGACACCGGCACGAATTTCCGCACAGAACGCGACAAGGACAAGCGGAAACTGTACCTTCTGTCAGAGGGTACTGTTGCATCTGGAACTCCACTCTACGAAATGCTTGCACCGTCAGAAATCAAGATGCGCGAAGACTCCGCCATGCAGCGCAAGAAACTCATACAAAACAACCCCACACTCCATCTCTCGCTTACCCGCCTCTCAATCCGCAATCTCCCCCGAAACATCAATTCCAAAGACCTGAAAGCCCTTGCTCGTGAAGCAGTCGTTGGCTTCGCTAAAGATGTCAAAGATGGTAAACGTGCACAATTATCCAAGGAAGAGGAATCCCGAGGAGGCGATGAATCAAAAGAAGCAGAGAAACAACGAAAAGCAAAAGGCAAAGGTATCGTCCGCCAAGCGAAGATTGTCTTTGAAGGTCGAGAAGGTGTCAAAATCCCCGAGGAAAGTGGAGCAGGTCGCTCTCGTGGCTATGGATTCGTCGAATACTCGTCACATCGCTGGGCACTCATGGGATTACGCTGGCTCAATGGTCACGCATTGACAAATGCCAGTGGGAAGAAACAGCGCTTGATCGTCGAGTTTGCGATTGAGAATGCGCAGGTGGTGCAAAGACGAAAAGAGAAGGAAGAAAAGGCTAGGTTGAGGAGTAAGGAGGTTATGGAGCTTAGAGAGAAGGGTGAGCTGCCGGAGAAGGAGAAGAAGGTTCTCACCAAGCCGGCGTTGATGAAGAAGACGAGGATGGGTATGAAGGGTAAGAAGGGGAGACCGGAGAAGCCTCAGAAGTCGTTTGAGAAGGTTGAGTATAAGCCTCAAGGGGATAAGAGGAAGCGAGATGGGAATGATGAGCTGGGCCCGAAGAAGAAGTTCGCGAAGGGGAAGGATGCTAAGCCAGCAGCGGCTTCTGACAAAGACGATAAGTTGAGGATCAAGGCTCAGATCATTCAGAAGAAGCGGATGGCGAGGAAGAATCGGAAGGGTTGAGATGTCAAGATTTGATAGCTTGCTTGTTGAGTATGATACCACTTTTGTCATCTGAATGTCAAAAATACTTCTTGCTTTTGCCAATATAGCATGTTTCGTGATTGATCCTCACGTCTAGTAACGTTCACTCAGGTGCTTTCAGAACTCGGATCTATGCTGGAGTTGCTATCTTATCTCGGACATTCACATTTCCGTTTCATTAACTCCCTCTCTCGCTGGAGTATATCAGCCCCAGCGTGGTTGCTTGTTTATGATATACTCACTCTCATACTCAACCTCACAATACTGTTGCAAAAATCGAGCATAGATGGACACAGACTTCAAACCCACTACCCTACCATCAACTCTTCCACTTCCAGCAACCACCATCCCGACACCATACTTCACTCCACCTGTCTCTCCTACCACAGCCCCACCACCTCTAAACCCTTCCTCTCCAACCTACAAACTTCCATCACTATCCTTATCCCTATCCTCCCTCCCACCACCAACTCGCTTTCTCACTTCAACACCAAATTCAATTTCGATATCAGCAAACCCAACAATCGATCCCCGCCGCTGGTGCGACCCTTGTAAGTGTTAGCCCCGTGAAATCATTTCATTCTATTTTACCAAAGGTATCTTCTCGAGATGCGCTCTCTCTATATACACTTGCACTCTTTAATACGTTTCAAGTATGCAAACCCCAAACTAACTCCAAAATCCTTCTTCACAGATCCCAACCCCTCCACCACCCCCTTCACCTCCCAGCCCCCAATACCCAAGTTCAACACCAACCTAATAGAAGGATACCCCAGAGATCAGAACGTGAAATGGCGTCCTCGACCCGAACCAGCTGAGTATATGGGGGATTGGGAGCCTAGGTGGGATGAGGATGGGATTGGGGGGCGGTATCCTTGAGCGGATAGATAGAGAAGGGAGCGTGAGGGGAGGGGAGTGGAGGACAGGGGAGGGAGGGAATGATGGCTTTGGAGGCTTCGTTGGACTTTGTAGGAGTAAAGTATATATACAGTTACAAGACCTTGTGAAGAGGAGAATCCAATAAACATACATCCGCCATGCCTAATGTTATATCTGCTTACTCGCCTACGTTTTTCGGCTAGGTATAACTGTCAACCATGTATGCCGAGGCTGTAGCAAAGCGGTGAATATTCGCTAGTGGGTTGGGGTCTGTGTCGATTGTTAAGTAGCTAAGAAGACGTTAGACACCGTAGTGCTAATGTACGTCAGAAGCATATGGTCTATTTTCTCGAAGGCCTCTCAGGTCTGCGCAGACTTCTAGAAGCACCCACCAATTGACTAGGAGAGACTCACTATAAGTGACAGGTGAGCGGCGTCGATCTTAGAGGTGAGATTCAAGAGCTGGTAGAGTCTCCAGCCGTGAAAGTGACTAAGAAATGTGATTTCGAGCTCCCTCGCGGAGTCGAAAAATTGTAACGTGTTACTGGGACTTGTCAGTGGAGGAAGTTATCGCATCGCACGAATATACGTACAGTACAGCGTTGCAACATCAAAGAAAACACCTTTCACCTCAAATTCATCTATCGCATCTAGATTGATTCCTTGGTGACTCTAATTCCCATCAATCCGATCTCATCTTGCCCCTCTCCACCCCGCTTTCACTCCTCCTCACCATCCTTCAAATCCCACCTCAGCCCCTCTCTCCACTCCTCGAAATCTCGCGGCCACCTTGCCGCCAACTCCAACCCAACCACCCTCGCGCTAACACTCATCGCACCTTGCTTATCTCCAAACCTCCCACTCAAATCCCTCAACACCTCCTCCGCTCGCTCCTTCTCCATCCGGCCCAGAATTCTCAAAACAGTCTTAAATTTCAAATTCTGATTGATCAACTTCCTCCTTCTAGGCAATAATTCCATCTCTTTCTGTAACACATCGTAGACTGTTTGATTCCATGCTGCCAGTTCCTCGCTGTGCCTCCAAGTCTTTACCGCTATTAAGAAGCTCTCGTTCGGTTTCGCTCGTAGCCTCAAGCTTTCTATTACCAAGCCGAAAGTCTTTTGCTCCTTCGTGATTGATTCGAAGAGTGATTTGTAGATGGGGATGAGGTGCGGCGCAGCTGGGAGGCGGTTGATGAGATGAATTCGAGGTGAGGGTTCGGTGAGAGGGCATGTTGATTAGGTCGGGATAGGTAGCTCGTATGTGTGTTAAGAGTGGTTGAAGAGGCGCTGTGTTTATAACGAGGGAGAGGCAGAGTTGGTGTGCTGGGTTTAAGACGAGGGCTTTTGGTTTCTTCTTCATCGCTGCAAGAGGTCGAGGAAGGAGGTTGGATGTTAGGAGCACGTGACGTGGCTTAAATACTCCTTGTCCGGCGGGAGTCGGTTCGAAGGTGATGACGTTGAGGAGTATGGGGACTGAGAGACTTATGTGTACCGGGTTCCGATATTTTGTAAAAGAGATGTTGAAGGCTAATGGCGGAGCATGAAGGAGTATGAAAGGAGTAGGGAACTCGAGAGAGGTTGGGATGAAAAAGTTGAAGCGGCCGCCCCCGCGATCCCTGGCCAAGCGAGATGTCAAGGTCATCTATTAATAGCAAAGTATTATCAAGATCTTCATTCTAATTCCCAGCATTTCTGCCTTCTTCGAACGAGTACAACGTGTGCTTAATATGCGTAAGTTAGGCTCTGTTATAGAATTGTTGGTTGGCCGCGAATTGTAGTGCAGCACTATTGAACCCCACCATGTCGCCAGCTTGGACTATACTTTCGGTATAAGTCGAAAGAGTCAACAGGGCGAGGAAGGTGTTGAAAACATTGGTTTTGAGGAAGCCACGCCAGCCAAGATTGAGGTGGAGTCCTCTGGTACCAATTGTATTTGCTGTTATTGTCCGTTAACTCCTTAGAATACACGGCGCGGAGCATTTGTAGCTTATGTCCAAGAAGTCAAAGAGCCAAAGGTTCTGCCATCTTGGGACGTTATGGAGTGCATAATGTTGGTATTGGAATAATTCAAAGATGAAAAGAAGTTGAGATGCGAGAGGTTGGGAATCTGAAGCGGCCGCCCCCACATTGCTCTTGCATGCAAGCGAAACAGCAACCCTATTTCAGCCACAGCAGGAAATATTGTTCCAGCTGATTTCTTTCAAGTATCAGTGATATCTTAAGTCGAATTCTGACTACATGGCGTGTTTTGATTGTCTAGTACAGTGCACCTAGTGAAAAGCTATGTAATACAAAGTCGAAGAGAAGCACCGCCCTTGTTTTTCGCCCCTTGTTTTCGGGAATCACCAGGAGAACCTCCTAAAGTCAAGTGAGGTCTAAGCGCAGTAGAACCCCTTAGGCGTCGTTCCATCACCAGTCCCATTGAAGTACTGCAACTTCGGATACGGACAAAGAGGCCTATTGATAACCGTCGCGGTATCCACACTCGTAGCATTTAATGTATCCGGAGCGATTCCTTCTTCCACCCACTTCCGCATGCTATCGAACGTTTCGTCAGGATAAGGACCGTCTCCGCCGAAGCAGTGGCGCAAGCCAGGCGCGAGGAACATTCTGTAGAAGTCATGAACGTTGGAATCGAGGGCTGTGACAGCGTCGTAGTAGTGGAGAGTGCCGTTTGTGGGAATGAGACTGTCAGCCTATTGCGATATTTAGCGTTCAGATCTGCGAAGGACATCGAAGAAGGAAGGACAACATACCAGCCCATGATACCCCAGAATCTTCCCACCACGCGCTTTGTATTCCGAGAGGTCGGGATCGTTGGTACCAATAATTGAAGTGTACTGCTGCACTCCCATGTGGAAAGCTTGTTCGTACTCGGCATGTGTCATTTGGCTGAAATCAAAACTGGCGTTCTTCAGGATGAAGTACTTGAGCCAATCACTGGCGAAGTCGAAGTTGCCGGCTGTGCAAGTCCCATTGGTTGAACATATAGTCGGGATCATCGACGGATCTGTCGTCGTTCCGCTCAAGATCGCACCTTTATTAGGTCCGAACCAGAGAGATGAATTGTCGGTCTTCTTGGCACCGGAAAACTGGAACTATTATCAGCAAAATAATCTAAATGTTACGGGTGAGTAACTTACAGTTGCTTGGACAATCGTGGCTGCCACTGAAGAGATCTCTCGCTCGGTGCCGAAATCAGAGCAATTGAAAGTTTGGCCAACAACGGACATTGGATCAAACAAACATTTGTTGGGATCACTAATGATGCCATCAACCAATCCATCAAGACCATCGCATGCATCAAGAAGGGCATCTTGAATAGCACTGATTTCGCATGAAGGTGGATATTCTCCCAAGCTGTTCATGAAGAATGAGGGCCATGTATCGCCCATGAAGAATTCGCTCCAGTTGATCGCGGGGGCTGAAGAAGCGATGCCGTCGAAAGCATCAGGATATCTTTGGGCAAGCATCAGTCCCTGGCGACCACCTTGTGAACAGCCGGTGAAGTATGAATACTTGGGCGCTTCTCCGTAGAAACTGGCTGTAACGGCTTTGCCAATGACGGAAGCATCGTTGAGCGAGACTGACGCAAGGTTTTCGAGGAGGTAGAGGTTGACATTTCCGGGGCTCAAAAGCGCCCAATCAGTTGGATATATTTGGGAACCCAGTCCGGCATCAGTCGAGATAGTTGAGTATCCTTGCCCAACAGCTGCTGTCATTCCCATGATAGAGGGCAAATACAGACCCGCCTGCCAACCGCCTCCGCCGACCATCTAGGAAGTATTAGATTTATTGAACGAGAAATAAGAATTGCAGTGCTTACCTGAAATCGACCGTTCCACGTGTCGGTTGGCAGGTAGACCTTGACAAAGACTGTATCGTCTTGGCCAGGATGGGTATATGACATGGTGACATTGCAGAAAGAAACGTTCGTGACATCGACAGAACCATGGTTGCTGTAGTATCCCGAATGTACGAATCGCGAGTAATTCTGAACAAGACTTGCTTCAATGGAGAGGAATTCGGCTCCGAACAAGGTGGGGTATGGAATCGCTGCAGCAGAGCAAGCGGCAGACGCCGAGAAGTTTGAAAGGCTCATTGTGACTTGGAGCTGTCGATAATCGAAGAGTTTGAGACTGCGAACGATGATAGAGACGAGAATGAAGGAAGGGAAAATCATCATTATAAACATTGTCCCCGAAAACGCGGAGATTAAAAATGCTTCGAAGACTGCTTCCATACGGCGTACGAAAATATGGTACCTTGGCGATCATTGTGGGGTAGGTCGGAGATGTTTATGAAGTATTTGTAGCAACCGTATCGGCCGTATTGGATTCCTACCCTGGAGCATATGGTCCTCTAATTCTCCATGCTAGCTCAAGCCGGCCAGATATCCATAAATTGAGGCTTAGCAGACCGAATACGTCGATACGGCAGGGATACGGTCGATACGATGAGCAACTTGCCACTGGCATCCACCAGTTGCTCTGAACCCAGTTAAATTGTATGTCCATCCCAGGGCAGCAGGCATTGAGCTGTTCGGGGCGGATACCAGGCAATACGGTAGGTAGTTGGCATTGTCGCGTCGAGGCACCAATATCATGAAGGCGCAAGGGCAACCGGGACTAGAGCATGTAACGTACTCAGCAGTTGTGGGACGGCGGTTACTGTAGGGAGTGTTTGGATGTGGATAGTGGATTGTGCATCGAATTTGTTTGGTGGTGGAAGAAAATAGGGTTAAGGGACGGATTTTCATTAATGTAGATAATGAGTGAGATTTTGTGGTTCAGTGCAAGTATATACTTTCTGAGAAAATCGATTTCTTATAGAATTGCTTGCCGTGAACGAATTTGTGTTGAATTAAAAGGCTCGTCCAAGCCTCCAAGTCCTTATCTCTGGCGTTGTTTGACAAGTAAGAAGCCACCAAACGCCGTGGCTTGAAGCCTGCATACGTTGTGCAAAAGTCCCATCCGCAGGGCTCCGATAGGACAACTGCGCCCACTACGTCCGGTATCAAAATTGAGAAATATGGTTCTTTTGTACATGTCCAATCGCTTCGAGACCAATCATCCAAGACCGCCTCGAAAGCCACCGACAGCCTCACTTATATCTGCCTCTCTTCTCTCCTCCTATGAGATAGCATCCGCAGTCAGCATTCAGTGATATCATTTATAAACAAGCTCGATAGCCAATCGATAGCCCATTCAAAGAGTAGTTAATCCAGCATGAATACTTCAGAATCTCGCGTTTTTACTGCAGCCTCGCCAAATGCAGTTTTTATAGGTGACAGAACCATGTCATCGAAATATCTATTACACACCACCTCTTTCGAGGGAGACGTAATGAGAAACTTTGGAGCACGAGAGATGACCCGCCAGCAGTGGGAGAGATTGAAGCCCCTCATTCAGCGGATATATATTGATGAGAACAAGCCATTCCATTACCTGGCAGAGATACTTCGAAATGAGCATGGGTTTGAACCAACGTGAGGATCATCCTCAATTCACAATCTAACTTGACCGCAAAATACTAATAAAGATCTTAGGAAGCGTCAGTTTTCTCGAAAGATTGATACGTGGGGCTTTAGGAAGAATGTATCGACAAAAGAACGTCGGCAAATCATGCAAACTATTCCGAGAGATATGCACGATCCGGTTCCAAACCTCGATGATCGAAGATTGAAGGCAAACAAGTTGAAAAACTGGCAGAGGAGGTATCGGGAGGAAGCACAGCCAGTATCTGGTACTCTGAATCAGCCGAGCGAATTTCAAAGTGAGTTGTGTTTCTAGTGGAACCCAGGACAATGAACTCGGGTTAATACTTGGTTTAGAAGCTGTCCCTGTTATGGGTATTAGAGACTCAGCAGGGGAAGATGAAATGAGCCAGGCTCCAGGTCTCCAAGAAACGTCTGGCACATTTCCCAAAACAGAGAACCTGGGAGAGGATCCTGGGATTGAAGAAATTCATCCCGATGTTATCAACGCTATGGACATATGGCACGATGAATGGCCGTTTGACTGGTCAACAGTGGACATCCCCGGATCTCCAGGGCTATCACGCTTATTTAGGGGTCTGGAGACCGAGTGTGCTACTCTAATTCCACTTTTGACGCTCGAAGAAGGCGAATCTGCCGATCTCATGTGTTTGTCGAACTCTGAACTTCAGGAATTGTCAAACAAAAGCTCTAACACGGCGACTGACGACTTCGATACGTTCTCGTCTCCCCAAAAGAAAAATTCTGTGGCCATAAAAAGCAAGTCAGCGGATATATGTCCTCAGTACCCGTGGCGTGATATCGATAACGTCTTCTGTGGGTACACAGCGAGCCCACTAAATGAGATATATATCTTCCCACCCTGCCAATATAATTTGCACAAGGACGACACTTATATCACGGACCTATGGGCATCTCTGACAACAGAGATATCCGAGCTAGAAATAAAATTTGCCAAGTTGGAAACTCAGTTTCAGGATGATCACCCGGCCGTTATACGCTTGATGGAAGATCTGGCTGCTCTTTATTGTCGACTTGAAACCCCCCGAAAAGCTGAGCGAATATATAGAAGGCTTGTCGATATATATCGCCGGAGAGGAACCGTGAATGTTAAATTTCTGGAGGCATCTCTAGGTGTGGTTAACTCGCTCATGGGTCAAGGTGAATATTCTAGAGCCCAATCTTTGCACCAAACGCTGCAATTTGCAATATCGAATCTTGTTCAGCCAGGCCACGACCTTGCTATTTCCGCAATGTGGACACAAGGCTGGATTTTTTATGAATTTGGGCAATATGAAAAAGCCGAGATGCTGTACAAACAACACCTTCAGGTCGTGTTGTCGTTGTATGGGCCAAGAGCCAGCCAAGCAATACGTATTATGGTAAAGCTGGGCGGTCAAATCAGGAAAAGAAAGCCGGAAGAAGCGACGGTGCTACTGCGGAGAGCTGCGTGGCTCTGTACTCAACTCCAAGCCACAGATGAAAAGGCATGTCGATCAATGAGAGGGGTCGCACGACTGCTCTCTCTTCAAGGACACTTCGAAGAGAGTTACAACCTGGCAACTAAGACAGTGGAGCGGTTCGCACATTCATTAGGGGCCAAACATCCGGACGTTTTGGACAGCGTAGGGCAGCTTGCATGCTCTATGAAGAATTTAGGAAAGTTTCACGAGAGCAGAAATCTATTTCTAACTGTGATAGCCAATCGAAGTAATGATGAATCCGACGAAGTCAAATTAAAAGACTGGTATGCACTGGCTACGGTATTTGACAAGACTGGAGAGATTGACCAAGCAATTGTCTGGTATGAGAAGGTAGTCCAACTCCAAGTTCCGGAGGCCGGAAATGGCCATGCAACTTGTGTCTGGAGTGCCTATTATCTCGGACGCTGCTACCAAAGCCGTGGCCGGTACGATGATGCTCTGCAACTCTACCGCCAGACGGTAGACAGGATACGCAAGTCTTTTGACAACCACGGGGAAGCAGCAATTTTCAACCTCCCAACGGTTGCGGACTTTGAATCATGTATCTCACATGCTGAACGGAGTAGACGGGTGATGGAAGGGGATGTTATATACTTGTCACCGAGTGAGGAAGAAGGTTTATATGACTCGGATTCAGAATATGACAGCGAGGAAGAGGAAGAGGAAGAGGGTGAATGAGAATAAGATAGAAATGAGGTCATCAGGAGATCTTGCGTACTGCTCCCCTAGAAGCACAGCAACTAATCTACGCCAATCTAAAAATCGGTCCAAACAGTTGAAAGTGTTAATCCTCAGACGACCACACAGTTTAAGCTTCTTCTTTAGACTTCGGCCCGCCAACGCAGACTAGCTAACCTTGAATCAACTCGATGTATGCGGCATTTCGCTGTTGCAGTCGGTCGTCCTTGAAATTCTTTATTCGGCAAGGTAGTTTAGCTATCAAAATGAAGCTGTTTTCAAACCTTCTCAAGCATACTCAATGAAATCTCAAAATAAAGAGGGGTATTTTATGGGGCTTAGTTAGCATGTGCTCAGGCTGCAAGGCCCTGCTAAGGCCCTGCTCAGGCTTGCTTACCTCGGCTTAGGCATGCTCAGCATCAGCTCGGGTAAAAGCGGCCGCTGCTCGTGTCCGGAGATTAAAATGGAACCAGCCAAAGAAAAAATTAATCCTGAGTCTATGGGCATTCTTCGCTACAGAGAAGCGAGCAGCCCCTGAGCCCTATTGTGCGGGGTAATACTTTTCGAGCATTGCCAGGTGCGTCTTTGAAAGACGAGATACTCATCTTAAGTTTAGACCGCAGCCAGATTAACTTTTAGTCAGTGAATATAGATTTCGTTTTAGCACTCTCATTTAGTGAAGGAGAATTTCGTGAGTCAGAAGAGTGGTATCGAGTCAACTCATCTATCCCATCATGATATATAAAAGCTCAAAGATTGAGCACAGAGTGGTCCTCATCTTGTGCTACATAACAACACGTCTTTGCCTGTCTTACTCCACTGAAGCTTTCCAACCTCGATTAACTTCAATCAACATCAAACATAGTCTTGGGCGCCATTCGTCAACATGGCTACTCTAGCCACAACACTTGAAAAGTTCTTCCAGAGTACAACTTCCCCCTCATTACACCTTGGTTCCATCAACACTTCTCAAAAACATGCTATCCACGCCGCAGAAGTCCTGGGACAAGCAGCTTACCCTCCGGCTGGATGTTCATCGCATGGCACTTTGTTGAAGGAGGGCCGAAAAAGCCTCGACTCTGGGCCAGACACAAACTCCGACTCAGACCCACTTTCCATCCTCGAGTTTCTGGATACGGAAGTACGCACTTCGATCGATACCCTACTCGAAACCACGAGCGAGAATGGTAAAGGAGAGGAGAGCTCGACCACCACATTGCAGGAATTGGCAACCAGTATTCGGAAAAGACTGCATGACGTAAAGAAAGCTATTCGGTATCGTCTCTTGGTCGGCAAGCTCAAGTTCGATGAATGTTCAACACCTCCATACTATCCATACTATCCTCATGCACTTCAGGTACGTCATGTTGAAGGTCCTTTTAACTTCTCGGTTGACAGAAGCACAGGCTGAAAACGAAAAGCAACAACCCCAAGCCAAGTCCCCAACTGCTGTCGAGTGCCCGCAATCGGCAAGAGTCTCTTCTATTGACGGTGTCGCTGCTTTGCAGTGCTCGCTATTGGCACTTAACACGTCTTCTGCCTCTACTTTAGCCAGATTCGAAACCTCTCATTGAAGTTGGCTCCGCTAGGAATTTCATACATTTAAGCGACAGGTTTCTGAATCCGAGGTCCTCCATCGGCATATATGACTGCAGTCTGGCTTTGAACACGATAGTGGGAACATATTGTAGTTCAGACTCCTTTGCTGCTGTCTGGTATATAACTCTATGAGTTTGCATGGATTTCTACAACTTCTGAGAAATGTCGTTCCTTTTTTGCGTTGCTCGCACTCTTGTATTCAATAGATTATGTAGTATTCAAAGACTTTCGAACAACAAGCCACCTTCACAAAAGTTTGGACAAGCAGTTCAGTGTTGTCGGCCATCACAGTTGAAGAGACTTGTGGAATACTATCCGTCCTGTCACAAATATCAATCCTCGAGTCGAAGCCGAAAAGAGTCGTATCGAGATGCTAACGGGATAATGGCGCAAAATTGGTGATGAAGCAGATAGCGACGGTGACTGGACCGATTGAAAGTGAAACTTGGTAAAGGACGAAATGGCTTCCATGATACCCAATTTAAGCCCGGAATTTTGGGAGCATGGATGTTGTGGGAATGAGTGGTGGGGAAGGTAGAGTGAGCAATCAGATACTAATTGTGGCAGGCAGGAGGTGGTCATCTTAAAGTGAGACGAGTATGCAAAGATTTTATTACAGCTAGTAATCGCGGGCGAAATTACGGATTTCTTACAGTATATTCTAGGCCATTATCTACATGTATCTATTCGCTGCTGTGGCACATCTGATTATCGTTCTGTCTTGGTACACCGCCACTTACCCACTATCTGGGACATCATTTGAAGATATGGCATGGACCTGAACTGTTTTTTGAATGATTTCCGCTTCGCTTTTGCGTCACCGAGAGCAGCTCCGAGTAATCACTCTAGCTTCGTTAGCAATATTTACAGCGTCGTTGCTCCTTCATTCGAAAGTTTGATGTAGGTGCAATCTCCCACTTGAACTCATACATTCACGAGACAGATTCTGAATGCCATTCTTCGACCTTGCGAAGTTATTCAAAAAAAAAAAAAAAAAAGAACAGCTTCGGTGTCTTGCTCCCTCCTCCGTACAATACAAAAAGACAAAACATCTTCTGCTGCCAGAATTCCACTTGAAAGAATGTCCCCAGAAACCCTGACTGCCCACATCGCCTCCCAAATCCTCGACCCCTCCATCTTCGTCAGTACCGCAAAATCGCAAACCCTCATAAGAGCAAAAGCCTGCCTCATTGATATCCCGAAACGATCCTCATCAAAGCTTGCAATACAGAAAGAACACTCGCTTCCGCCGTCCCCTTCAAGAACGCCTCCGCCCCACCAACACTGACTCCCTCACCACCTCTCGATTCACCTCAACTTTCGAGTCTTGCTCTTGCGGAGACCTTGGTATTGCCAAAACGGCTGTCCAACTTCCTCAACTTCGTTTCTTCATTTGATGCTCAGTATAGAAAAAATTTCAAGTCCGCGTGCACCGACCTCGCGATTCTGGAAACGATTTCTGTGCTCCCATATGGGGCCCTCGAGGATGAAGTACAAGCATGGATCGAGGAACAAATTCCCGAACTCAACTTCACAGGTGTAGATGACAAAAACAAAAATCTTTACATGAAGGTCATGCTTAACACCACTATCAGCGGCATACAAATTGGGCTATTAATGGGAATCAGTATCCTGAGATCGGCATTGACATATTTGCGACAAGCGTTCAGAGGCGAGATGCTCAAGTGGATTGAAGAAGGAGAGGACTTTGTTGCGGATTTGGAGTGTTTGAGGGAGGGTATTGGTGAGCGCTACTCCGCTGGCGGAGTTAGTGTACTACCCGGAAAGGAAGTCCCTCTGCTTCACTTGAACGGGGAGGAAGTGAGAACGATAGATGCCACAGGTAAGGATGGAATATTGGAAGAAGAGGCAGTCCCCCAGCTCTTGGTAAACGAAGCGGAACTTGAGGAAAGCCACGCAACACCCAAAGAATTTATGATTAGCGGAACGGAAATCTTTGAGCTCGATGCGAGCGCGATACACGTTGGCGAGGATACCGGCAGACTGTCGTCGAGAACGCAGACAGCACATGACATGAGCAGAATGTCCCTAGTATTTTGGGAGAACAACAAGTTACACGAGAAGCTAGAGGTAGTGAAAGAGAGATCAAAGTCAGTAGCATAGCAAGTGAAAATCTAGATACATTGAAATTTGAGCTCAAAGACATGTATTTGAAAGTGACTGTAGTCTGTCTGCCAGCAGATCTCAAGGAAAGACGATGACCGAACTCAGAGTAGAAGAAGAAACTTCCACAATCCCACCATCACACCTGGGGCCCCAGGCGTATCGCAACGATAAAAGCGAACAAAACTGTGTACAGGAAAGAGCGAGTATGTGTCGAAACCTCTAAACCTCCTCATTCTCAAACGCACTGCCATCCTTCTCGGCAAAATGCTCACCACCCTCCGCCATAACAGCATCCCTCACCGTCCCAAACAGTACCACCCCGCTCTCCTTCGCCCACTTATCAAATGCAACATTCTCACCAACTAACTTCCACCCCGCTCTCTGCAGCTTCCCAACAAGATTCTCTCTCAAGCCTACAAAGCGCATCTCGACTTCTCCTCCAGCATAAGCTTTCAGCTCAGTCTGCATATCTTTCAATGCTTGGATACCTGACATATCCATGTAGGTGACTCCTTGAAGGTCTAGGACGAGAGTTCTGACCTGTGGGAGGTATTCCGCTTCGTTGAGAGGGATGCCGGCTTTGCGACGGAGGAGCTCAATATGTTGGGCGCCGAGCTCGCTCCACATTCTGTCCGGGTTCTTGGATTTATTTGTGAATGCTGTTGGTGCACCGGAATGATAGGTTTGAACAGCATCCAAGATACTGTTCTTCGCTCTCGAAGCGTTGAGGAAGATGATAGGATGCGGCATCTTGACCAAAGCCGTGCCGGAAGGAAGCTCATCGATCGCCTCTCGAGTAGAAGAAGAGGGGTAGTGTTGGAAGAAAGTACTCTTGGTGATGCCCTGTCCCTTGGAGAAAATGATCGAAAGCACAGTAAAGGCAACCATGAACGCAGACGCAGTCTCGATTCCCTCTTCCGCAGACACGAACAGCGTAACCCAGAACGCGATCTGAGATGCAGCGAAATCCGCAAAGCTGACTTTCCAGTAGTGAAGCAACTCTTTGAACTCAATGATTCCCCAGACAGCGACGATGATGACTGCAGATAGTGTAGCTTTAGGGATCCAGAACAGTGCTCCGGTGAGGAAATACACGGAAAGGAGAACGGCGCCTGTGGTGAAGAGTCCACTGAGGGGAGATTTGACACCTGATTCGGAGTTGACTGCTGTACGGGAAGCGGCGCCACCAACGGCCATGCCTCCGAAGAAAGAGTTGAGAATGTTGATTACACCAAGGAACGTGAGCTCTTGGCTTTGATCGATGGTGTAGTTATTCTTTCTTCCAAACGCTTTGCAGATAGCGATGTGTTCGAGAGCGGCTGCGATGAAGACTGCGAGACTTGACTGAAAGACCTTGCCGACGAGGTTCAAATCGGGACTCTTCGGTGGAAGCAAGCCTGCCGGAATCTTTCCAGTGAGATCAAAGATCGGTGTCTTGATGTCTTTGTTGACGAAGAAGCTTATGATGGAGAATAGGAGGATGGTGATGGCATTTCTGCCAATAGACATGATCCACACCACTTTCGATGTCTTGCCCCATTTTTTGCCTGCGTATTGCATTATGCACAGGAGGAATATGCCCGAGATACCGACAGCGAATGTGATCGGTTTCGTTTTGGGAAGTTTCGCGAAGATGTCGTGGATCTGGTTCGCAGCTCCACTACCGACATTGGTCTCACCGAAGATGGCTGGCACTTGACCAAGGATAATTGTGATGGCAGCCGCCGAGATGAAGCCTGTTAGAACAGGAAGAGAGACAAACTCAAGCAAGAATCCGAGCTTGAGAAGTCCCATTACCAGGCAGTATACACCGACTGAGAATGCGATCGCAACAGCAATAGCAGTTGGCGTGTACCCGTCAGCTGATACTTGCTTGATGATTTGTGCCGTGAGGAGACCGATGATCGAGGTAGGGCCGACGCTGATGTCTGGTTTGAGGTTAGCAAATGGTCTAGCATAGGTAGGCTGTCTACTCACCTTTGGATGTTCCCATGATAAAGTACAGAGCTGAAGGTAGCCAACTTGCAAGTAATCCATCCTGAAGAGGGATTCCGGCAATTTTTGCATATGCCAAAGCTTGTGGTACCTGTTGGTCAAAACCTCGGAGTCAGTCACTGCTGTTAAAGGTTTCGGAAGAGCAGACAAGTGTCTTGAAGGTGCGTACGGAGCAGTGACTCTAGGTATAACAAGATATAAGGGAGGAATCTCCGAGAAATTGTCACTTACGAGAATGACTCCAACTGTCAACCCCGCAATCAGGTCGTTGATGAGCCAGCGAGGTGAGTACTTGGGAATCCATTGAACAACGGGGACTTTTTGAAGGACATATCTGCCAGCCGCTGAAGGAAGTTCGCTCCCTCCATGGCGAACAAGTTGTGTTGCGCGTCGTAGGTTCTCATCCGTTCTGAGACCAGTCAAAACCTTCTCCCCACTGAGCGAGAACCCCATCTTCAGATGAGCTGAAAGACGTAGGTTGATGGCAGTATATCAATTCTGAAAAGTTTGATAAAATGAAGAAATAAATTGACTGTGAGTCTGTTGAGCCTGTCGAATGCTTGAAATGACAACCACGAGCCTCCTCTTATCATGATGAATAACGTTGGCTCTCATCAAAGGTATATCAGACGATGTCGTTTCAATATCGAAAATAGCGGCGACAGCAAATGCCATCACTATCTGAAAGATAGACTCGAAATAGATGAGACTGCATCGAATGTGCTGCAGTCAAACAACATCTTCAAATGGTCTATATTTATCGGGACGTGCGTAGATCAAGTCCGTGCCCGGAACCAACAGATGATCCGGGGTAACGGTACTTGATAGGTGGACAAAGGTTTCAAGGACCGGTTCCTCACCGAAGTAAAATTCCTAGCCCTGGGATATGATTGAAACAGGGAGTAGGGGATCCCACTAAGGAAAGAATCTGGAAACTCGAGTAGATCGGGCCGGCAACATTCGCATCGATCTTCCACTATAGGCAGGAGCCCATGAATCGTTGTTTCTGAATAACCTCAAATTTTCAGGTTGTACAGAAGATGGCAATACTGAGCAATCGACGATGATTTGTGAGTCCAGATGTTCGCAGCCATTTGCTTGTCGCGACCATCTGGAAATATGATAACGTGTGTGGTTGAGCTTGCTCGTAGGGAACTACCACGTTGTCGTCCTCTGTGAAGTGTGAGGAGAGTAACTATTGTTGGACAACCGAAGACTTCCCGAATTATCTCCACGAAGGGTATCAATGTCGGCGAATAACGCTCGACCATTGCTGGAGGCAAAAGAGGAGATTGTCCACTCTCGGCCGATGATGATAGAGTAAACGGGAGAGTTCCGTTCCGGGGAACCTTCAGGTGATAGGTTGAGATGTGCATAGCCTTCTTCGTCCGATCTTTACAACCAGTCATTGCGGTCTTGGCGCCAGATGTGCTTCCAGATTTGTTTCACCAACCGTCTTGGTAATCTGATAGCGATAACCTTATTCAGTCCACATCACAACTTGAAGACTTCTACTCGAGGTGGGGGGATATGAGAACCCCAGCTCAGCTGAATCTTTCCTCCACTCCTCTCGACGTCGCGTCTACTCCCCTCTGGGCCTCGAGCAGTCCAAGGATCAATGAAGTAGAACCGGTCCGAAAGGCTTTGGAACTTGTTAGACAAACTGTTGTGGTCGATTTTTTGGCTATGGTGCAGCCTAGCAGACGACCTTGTAGCGGATCTGAGGAAGTTCTCGAGGAGGTTCTCCATCAAGCAATCGGTCATGCCTGTATCGTGCCATTACCGCTACGTTATACCCATGCTCGAACTCCCCCAAATCAAAACAAGATACTGAGACTTGTTCTCCACGATAATCTGCCAAGAGCAAGGATTCGAAGCATGGCTCATCACGTGAAGTCAGCGGGCTCAGCATATTCGAGGCACTGTCTGGGTTTTGACCATGAGGGTCGGGGTACTCCTCCAATGGTTTTGTTTAGAGTTGAGAAGGAGTTCAGTTCAACGATCAGAGTAAGCAGCTTAACACCGCAAAAGAATCCCAGAGTCGCGCCCAATCGCTCCGCTACCAATAGGGAATCGCGCCCGCGGAAGGCAGATAAGTCTATGGCTAGATTTCGAACCCTCTCGAGCTGTGCGTCTCGCTTAAGGCCTCTGATTTCGCGCAGGATCTGACTTGAGTTCCATGTGGGAAACCACCAAGCGGACTCGTAGTTGAGAAAAAGATGATCCTTTTCGAAGTCGAAATAGACAGATGGGCCGGAACAATTGCCAGAAAAGGCGCGTGTGTAGAAACGTGAAGCAATCAGGTGTGATTCGCGACAGGCAAGTAGATCAGAAGGTGCCAGACACTCGAATTTGAATTTCAGGCCAGTTCCTGGGTGTAACCGTCCTCAGCATCATACTCAGGGTCGCCAAACTGTATGTTTCCATTGGTTGACTGGTCACACCACAGTTCTTTGACTGGCTGTCGATATAAGTGAACGATGCGAGAGACTGGCAGGGAGAGCTCCCATATCTCGTCTCTCAACTCCTTGGGCAACTTGTTAAATTTTGGGAAGGCTGCCCCACTCCGCATGTCCTCCTGAGCCATCTTCTACGCTTGCTCGCTCGACCGCAGAGTCTTCGAGAGCATATGGATCTAGACCGCGGTGCTGGACTTGTTTCTGGCGCGTGCAGCGGTCGAAGTGATTGATGAGGATGTTGTGATGTTAATGAAGACAGGAGGAAAGCGGCGAGTCGTCGGAATGCGAAGTCGCGTTGTTGACACTTGTCTCCTTCAGGCAATCCAAGCGAGGACCTGCCATTAGTCAAGACTCACTTTGAAACCTTTTCAACTCCAACATCCTCAAAAACAACAGACGAGCCAGATGTCAAAAACTCTTTTTCTAATCCCCTACTAAATATTTCCCCCCCACGTTTCTGAGCCCCTGAGCGGTCATTTCGTCTTCGCTTGACACATGCGATCGAGCCGGAGTCATTGCCGGTAAAGCCGGTCTATAACCGACATGCGGGGTCCCCACGCTTCATCATGAAGTAAATCACCACCATGTGTTCCACGACATTGACTTCAATTGTTTCGTGTTGCACAGGTAAATGATGAAGGGACTTGTAAGGGCGTATGGGCATTTGTTCAACAGGCCACCTCGTCTTGGCTCTTTCTTTGCACCGAGGAGATCCTACGTTTCGGAGACATCGAGGAGACGAGCTACACCAGTAGCGGATAGAGGATTGACATATCCTCTCATCGATCACCACTACGAGTATGTATTCCATGAGTATGATGACAGAAAACAAGACTGACAGCTGAAGTGCAATCGTTGTAGGTGCAGGAGGTGCTGGCCTTCGAGCTGCTGTCGGACTTGCAGAGTCGGGTCTGGATACAGCATGTATCAGCAAACTGGTATGAGCCAAAACCTCTTTCTCACTCCTATTCCTAGTATAAGTCTCGTTGATTTTACGGTCGCATGAAATCTGGGCAACAAACCTGGATATTCCGGGGTCTCTCTCATGTGACCCTGCTTATGCTTCTCTTCCTTCACGCTCATTATGAAGCAATATAGGACATACTGACATCGCTTCTCAGTTCCCGACAAGATCGCACACAGTTGCTGCTCAAGGAGGCATAAATGCCGCTCTCGGTAACATGACCGAAGGTTAGTACCTCTCACGTGCACACCCTCAATGGCTCTTGCTCACCACCACAGATGATTGGAGATGGCACCATTACGACACAGTCAAAGGTAGCGACTGGCTCGGCGACCAAGATGCAATCCATTACATGACTCGAGAAGCCAACGCCGCCATCTACGAACTGGAAAACTACGGCATGCCCTTCTCCCGGACCGAAGAAGGGAAGATCTACCAACGTGCACTCGGCGGCCAGTCATTGAAGTACGGGACTGGAGGTCAAGCATATCGTACCGCTTGTGCAGCCGACAGAACTGGTCATGCTTTACTTCATACGTTGTATGGACAGAGCTTGAAGCATGATACTAATTTCTTCATCGAGTATTTTGCCTTGGATCTGCTGATGGTTGATGGTGCTTGTGTGGGAGTACTGTGTCTAAGTATGGAGGATGGGACATTGCATCGAATCTTTGCGAATAATACGGTATTGGCTACTGGTGGATATGGTAGAGCGTATTTCTCGTGTACGAGTGCTCATACGAGTACTGGCGATGGGAATGCCATGGTTGCGAGAGCGGGGTTACCGAATCAGGATATGGAGTTTGTGCAGTTTCATCCTTCAGGCATATATGGCGCAGGTGTTTTGATTACAGAAGGAGCTCGAGGAGAAGGAGGATATCTGCTAAATGCTAATGGTGAGCGGTTTATGGAGAGGTAAGTAATGTGTAGTCTCTGTTGAGGAAGTTCCATGAACTTACACCTCTATCACAGATACGCACCAACAGCAAAAGACCTAGCATCCAGAGACGTAGTCTCTCGATCCATGAACATGGAAATCAGAGAAGGTCGAGGATGCGGCGATGAGAAAGACCATGTCTACCTCCAACTATCCCATCTCCCCGCCGACATCATCCGCGAGCGGCTTCCTGGAATCGCAGAAACAGCAAACATCTTCTCCGGCATCGACATCACTAAACAACCCATCCCTGTCTTGCCAACAGTACATTACTGCATGGGCGGCATTCCCACAAATTACCATGGCCAAGTCCTCTCCGTCGCCGAAGACGGAACAGAGAAACCCGTTGATGGCTTGTACGCTGCGGGAGAATCGGCATGCGTCTCCGTCCATGGAGCAAATCGACTGGGCGCAAACTCACTTCTCGACATCGTAGTTTTCGGACGAGCATCAGCTCTCCACATTGCCGACAATAATGAGAAAGGCGCTCCTCACCTCAAAGTCCCAGAAGACATCGGCCACTCCTCCCTCACAGACCTCGAGAAGATCCGCACAGCATCCGGCTCCATCCCTAGCGCCAAGCTCCGCCTCGACATGCAAAAAGCCATGCAATCCGACGTCGCCGTCTTCCGCACCCAAAACTCCCTCTCCACCGGCGACTCATCAATCCAAAAAGTCGAACAAGACTTCTTAAATGATCTCAAAGTTTCAGATCGGAGCTTGATTTGGAATAGTGATCTAATAGAGACGTTAGAGATGCGGAATCTGTTGACGTGTGCCAGCCAGACGGCGAAGAGTGCGTTGGAGAGAAGGGAGAGTAGGGGGAGTCATGCTAGGGAGGATTTTCCTGAGAGGGAGGATGGGGAGTTTTTGAAGCATACGTTGAGTTGGCAAAAAGAAGGTGAGGAAGTGAAAATTGGGTATAGGGACGTTGTGATGGGAACGCTCGATGAAAATGAGTGTGCCAGTATCCCGCCAAAGAAGAGGTCTTACTGAGTGAGATGGGGTGAGGAGTTTTTAGACTCGGGTATTGGGTTGGATGAAGAGATAGATGATATATATGGTTATTCTTAGATTATAAGGTATGATGGGCTTGTTATATCACAGTATAAGGCCCCCGATCCCGAAGATAGTTGCTGATTTCATCTTCCGACTCGCCACCGACGTCCGCTCTAATTATACTCTGTATCTCCTGCTCAGTAAGCCATTCAGCAACATACTTACTCTCTTCTCCTTTTTGTTTCTCTTCCTTCTTCTCGCTCATCTACTCCCCGCCCTCCTTCCCCCCAAAAAACAATACTCACTCAGAAGCCTTAGTCCTTTGCTCATATTTATCCATAGCAACTCCTACTAAAATCATACCAAACATAATCACCCAAATGATATGGTAGTCATGCCAGATGTCTAAGAATCTCATAAACATATCCCATCCTTGTGTCGATATTTCGGACATGTGAGAGAGGATTCTTTGGTGCAGCGGCATGGCTGCGACGAGACGGCCTGTTGCGAAATATACGGCAGTCTTGCGTCCGATTACTTTGGCTGGTGTGCGGTTTCTTTGCTTTTGCTGTTAATTATGTTTGGAAGGGATTGGAAAAGTTTGACGGGTCGGGGTGAGTGGAGATTCAGAACATGGTAACGGAAGATAGGCGGAGAGGATTTTGGGTTGGTGTTTGTTGCGGGAGCAGGAGCGGGAGAGGGACCTACGGGTAGTTTTTTCGAAGAACAAGCTCAGAGCTTGGGGTTTGATCTATATCTGAGATAGTTTAGCTTGCTTCACGAATACCGTGATACGAAGAAGTAGCGATCAATATGCTAGTTGAACAGAAATTTGCAAGCGAAGTGCAGAAGAGGAGTACAACTACCCTGCACTTTCGAATATGATTTGAGGAATTTGGACGAAGAGATGCAAGGCTTGAATTTGGAAGGAGTGGTGGGCAATTGCATACTCAAAGCTCATACAGCTAAGCATTCCTGTGCCGACTGCATATGGCTGAAGTTCTCGAAGCTCGAGTCCCTTTGCACACATGCCCTATAACTCTTCCTCGCCCAGCTCACCAACATCCTCTCTTATTCTGCAATTCCTCATCACCAATCCCCTCGCTATCACTCCCATCCTCACCCATCTCACCAGCTTCCTCTTTAATCCTCCTCTGCAATTCCTGGTCTCCAATCGCATCGCCCAACACACTATCTTCTCCCTCGTCCTGGCTTTCCTCCTCATCCACCTTGATCTCCTCCTCGAACTCCTTCACCAATTTCCTGATCCTCATTAGCAATCCACCGCCAAAAGAATCAGAACAAACTCACCGTCTGATCCCATCCCACTTCCTGTACTCGTCCATCACAACCCCCAAAACAAACAAAGCTCCCAAGATCGCCCACAAAGTCTGACATTTCGAGCTCTGCCAAGTATCCATGAAATCTGTGATTTTGAGTATGTATGATCGTTGGCGTTGCAATTGGTAGAGCTCGTTCAAGATTTCTTGGTTCTGGACGTGGGTTTTGCGGATGTCGGAGATGTAAGTGGAGGCGGGGTCGAAAGATGGCCAGAACATTTTGCTTGTAGTATTGTGTAAAGAGCTTGATTTTGAAGGCCTGATTGAGATTTTAGAGAAAGTTTTCAGTAGGGAAAGTGAGGGAAGTGGAAAACTTGATGGGTTTGGATATGGACTGCCAGAGGACGGGTAGACGGGTTTACTAAACCGGGATTTTAGTTCAGCTCTAGAACTCTGATCTAACCTTCTAAGTGAGAACATCAATGCTCTGTCCCAAGCTCATAGTGGTGACTATACAGGGCGAGGAAAAATGCGCAAGTGTTGAGATGAAGTGGAGGTTAAATTACCCCGCTAGTACCCCGCGTTCTTTGATTTTATCTGTATCTCAAGCCACCCAATCCACTGTAAGTCCCCAAGACTAAATATGTGGCTCATAGTTATCAAGGCTCACTGTACCATTTACGAGTATACAAGACTAGTTCAAGGTTCAAAGATTTAATTTTTACATCCTATCAAGTTGAGTCGGGTAGATGAGGTGTAACGGTTTCACCACCTATTGGAGACAACGATCTTTTAATCCAATACGGGAAGCCCAGAGCGTTCTCGAGAAGCCGTTTGCTAAATTGCCAGATCAGCTGTAACAGAAAAGGGAGATCACCGTCGTCCCACGGCGGGAGTGAGACGATCAAGTAGGGTAAGCCCATGAAGAGACTCATAAAGATGAACTTCAATACTTCTCACAGTCCTTGGCACACGAGTAGCAGTCTCTGGTGTGTGTACATCACTCCTTCAAACATATAAATCAATACGATTATAATGTAGTTGAGTGCCACAGAGATGAGAAGAAAAAATATCATAATTCCGACGCACGCCGCAACCTTGTCGGCTATAGGTCTTTCTGGAGTGTGTGGTTCCTGGCAAGCATTAGATTCCATCCGTATTGAAGGCATGGTTGTGGCAATTCAAGAATGAGCAGAACTTACATCATGGTGAGCCGGCCCAGGCTGTTGAGGCGGTGGACTTTCGATCCCCGCGATGGCTTTTCTAGGATATTGCTTCTTGATGCTCTCGCGAGCTGTGTTGGAATGTTCCTTAGCGTAGATCGTTCTTTCTACCCGGTCTTTAGGAAGCTTGTTCGCGTTGTCCCGCTCGCTTTTATAGAATTGGATTGCCTTCGACGCAGAAGCTGTATCCAGCAAATCGCAATTGAATCGGACCATCTGAAGTATTTCGTCTCTATTCTGGGATTTAATGCGCCCATCGTTGCATACTGCATGCAATACGACTTGGTAAAAGGCGCCTCCAGGGTCTAGACGGCCCATGTCGTAGCAATTCAGGTACATATAGTGCTGCGAATTTGGTCCTACTGCTATGCTGCGGGAGCTTTCTTTTAGCCGAATTGGTAATGTAACTCGAAGTCCATGCTCGGTCATAAAAATAGGTGGAGGAAGTTCTCCATATATTTTGGAGCGAATCGATCCGGACTCCGCAAAATCCGCTGGAGATTCTGCCAGCAGCCCACACGCCTCTCGATCACTCCGCCAAGCAAAGATGGATTGGTCAGGTAGGTTCTTGAGGATCTCAAGCTGTAGTCTCTGGAAAGCCTGCTTCTCTTCTCCATAAATCATCGTCATGTGAACGCCGAAAAGTCCCATCAAAGAGTAAGACCTATCCTCAATCCGAGTCGTCTCCCGATGAGCAGCCCAAGACATCCTCTGCGCCACGCTCGTGAATTCGATTTGCTCCCAATTCTCAAGAACCTTTGTCGGGATGCCAGTGATCTGACAGAGTGGATATTTCAAGCTTTCCTTCGTCCCGACTTGTACCCAATGCTTGTCAAAAAAATCAATTTTCGACGATCCAATCAGTTCCTGCAAAGTCCAGCCTCTAGTAAGCCACTTGCATCGAGCGAGCGACGCATCCGTTTCCGCCAAATCGCAACTTCCCTTCACATCAGCGAGATAGACGTAGCAGAGTTCTGCACGCTGGTACCACCGGAACATAGCATTGATTGCTTCCGCGAGCTCGGTGCTGTTGCGCTTGTCGATGCAGCAAGTGTCTATCCACACGTATTGGAAGCCATCCTCGACGGCCTGCTCACAGCACACCTTAACCTTTCTCCAACCCGCTTGTTGTCCGGGAGCCTCGAAATTTTCCCCCGTCCAAACCTTATTGAGTAAGCCCACTTCCATATCAATGAAGGTAACCTCCCCTTCGCCCCAAGTATGTGAGAGAATAGCATATTTCGGAGGGTTGATAAACTCGCGAATCTTGAAGGTGGAAGTGTCGAGAATTCTCATTATCGTATTATTGAAGAAAGAAAAGGGAAGTTCAAATCCGAAATTGTAATTAAATGGAAATGAGGCTGAGCTGCCACCCAGACTGCGGCCTCATGTTGCGGCTGCACGAAATGCTGATCAGCCCCTGAAGACCCAGCAATGCAGTAGCCTTAGCGAGCACAGCCACTGTACCAATCCAGTCACCATTCCTTGCCTCACTCGTGATGCCCAGTCCAAGTTGGGGCATTGAACGATCTCTTGAATTCTACAACTTCTTCGAACCGGCTTCACTTCGTAAGTGTACAGTTTCTGACAATTTGCTCATGGAAATAGATGGATTGCAGTAGTGTGAATATGTTCCGCCGAGAGGAAAACGTTCTACCCCGCATCCAAGAGCTTTCATTCGACTTTCGAAATAGCTTCATTGTATCTCAGTCTCGATGCAAAGATCGGTAGGGCCCACGAATCAGTAGTCCTCGTCCTCTTCAAAACTCACGAGTTCATGATTGCTCTCGCTCAATGCAAACACAACCTCCTCTTCCATTTCTTTGGCCGCCGTAAATACTCCAACAGCTCCCTCACTCTCTTTCCCAGAGCGCACTGCCTTTATCAAATCGAACTGCTTCGCATCCTGCAACATTTGCTTCTCCAATCTATTACTCAAAATTAGCAACTTCCTTCACCTCAGATAGGGCTTGGTAAGAAACTCAGCAAATTCACCTTCTCTCCTTTACCCTTAGCCATCTGAAAATCCTCCATGAACCACAAGACAGAATCAACAATGCGCTGGGAAGGATGCCATAATGAAGCCTCTGGCCCATAGATCCACTGCATGGAGTGGACTTGGGACGATATTTTAAGATTGCCGGGTGCCGGCTTGGTAGGGGAGGGCGCGGCATTAGCCTGACTCGAGACTGGGATTTGGAATGAACGTATCTATTTCCTCTCCTGTTTGGGAGCTGGGCTTGTTGGATAGTGAAATGACAGCAGACAGCGGACAGCAGATAGCCAGGAAAATTGAGCGAGGATTTCTGTTATGAAGATGAGATTTCGATTTGAACCGCCCAAAGTACTTTTCGCTTTGGCTTGACTCAACCACGAACATATGGGCTAGAATAGACACCGCCTGCCTTTCAGGCTGTCCGTGGCTTCCACTCATAGATGAAAATTATCTATGCATTGTCATACTCCAACTTCGTCCGCCCTTTCCATGTGGGGAATGTACCACGTATTCCGTAGCCGAAAAACTCTCTCCATGTGTTCTGACTTTCTTGCAGCCATCTCGATATCGGTAGGACCTCCTTTCCTTAGGAGCTTGGTGCTATATTAGGGGTGGGTATGTGAGCCTGTGTGTGGGTAGGAAGACCTGTTTCTGTACACGATAAGTCAGTCGTGTTGGTTTTGAGAAGACACACTATCAAACGAACAAATACCATAGGATATCTTTCTAAGCACTGGCAGACAGTATACCATCTTGAAAATGTGAATAAAAATCCTTCAGCAAGTATTGTAGGAGCTGCTAGCCGCATGGCGATAATATGTTGGTGTCGTGGCGTTCCGGGTGGTGGGAACTTTGCTCGAAAGAGCTGTCTGTCCCTGTCTCTAGTATGGAAGTACCTTATTCTTGTAAAGCCGCTCTGAAATAAAACCCAATAGAAATGAACTTGAGGTCTGCTCGTGGGTGGCTCCTGCATAGAGACTATAGTAGTGTACAAAATGTGTGTCTACTACCTTCTTTCGTCGCTTATCTGTCGCCCTGGGTATCGGCGACGTCCACCTCGGCAGCTTGCTGGGTGATTCGCGTCTGAGGACTCGAAGAGGATTAGAGTCCGAAATTAATCGCTTGGCTCTTGACCACTGATGCTGCATGTTGACATTTTGATGCTAAGGTGAGAAGGTAACGTCGTATCGTGTCTCATCGCCTGTGGCAAATTGGACATGTTAGCATCAGAGTTGACACTTGAATGGGGAGGAGTCATAACGCGATCATGAGAAACACAACAGTAGAAAGACGAATCGTTCCTGCTTCAGGCGTGGTTCTGGGTCTTGACTTTGGTAAATCTCTCGGCGGTAATTCGAGCCGATCGCTTGTCCCAAAACATTATCTTGCATACGGAACAGTACTTCATCTCCGTGAGGTAATCTGCAGCTTAGAGCCAATGACAGTTCTGTGCGAAATTACTGCAAAAGTGTTGAAGATGCTCCTCATGCAGACTTCGCAAGGTCTTCCCAACAATGAGGCATGACCAGCTTGAAAGTACAAACCTCAAGCCCTTACTCAACATAAGGAGTACGAACCGAATGTGCAGCCAATATGACCATATTAGCTTCAACCCAATATGATTAAATCGTGTGCTTGATTTGCTCTGGCACTTTTGAGCAAGTTTCCAAACCTACCAATTGAAACTTCTCAGGTTGCGGACGACTCAAGATGGCAGTGGTCCGCTAATATTCAACACCTCGTCGGAGAGTGTATCCAATGGCTTTCTGAAATCTCGTGAATCCATCACTTACACCGTCCTTCTTCCATCATATCTTCTACTCAAAAAAGCTGTGTTCACCATTCATTGGCTACAACAACACGTCACTTCCTCCTGGTCGCACACGAGCACAACGAGGTCACTTCACCGTTTGATCGTCACTTCATCTCAGACTCAAGCACCAATATCAACCTCGACATCACAACCTTCGCAAACGACAGATCCCATCACAGCTGAACCCCTTTAAGCCCCTGCATTCCTTAGCGAGCCGTTTGTGAGATTTCGCCTCCCTGCCCCTATTTACTTTTTTCGATGCTAAGTAACGTCACACACAAAGCCTTCGCTTCTCCAATTCCTAATTAATTCTTTCTTTCTATTTCTTCCTTTGCCGCTCGTCGAAACGACCTCAAGATTTTCAACTGCGTGAAACCGCCACCCCCACCCAGTCGCAACAGCTCCTTGTTAAAGTTCAGCTCCTGGAACTTAATGACCCTGAAAGGCTGCGCTACCAAGAACAGTTGGTCCGTACACACAGCAACTTTCGGCGATGGAGCGCTGCAAGACATTGGATCATCCTTGTCGTGTAAAGTTTTGCACCTTGGACACGGGTGATAGGTCAATGATGTGCAGTGGTGGTGGCGAATATTTCGTGATAGTTCAGCTCCAGAGGTTTGGTGGTTGGAAGCGCACAGCCACAGCTGATGTGCGAGGCTGAGAAGGTGGGGTTGCAGCTTGCGGCTGAGGTCGATGAAATGGCCGCGGGGCGAGAGACGTGGGTGAACGAACTTCTTTTTTTCAGTCGCGTGTTCAGGAGAACATGGACGATCGCGTTCGTGTTCTTTCCCTAAAGCAAGACAAGTTTAAGGCGAGGAATCTCGGGGACGGGAAAGTTTTGTTCTAGCGAATGTTCGAGAAGTGATTGGTTGGCAGACATGATGCCAATGTCAACTACGTTCGGCCGAACATGACAAAGTCGAGTCGGAGAATTTACCGTGCTTAGGCAAAACGTTGTGACCATTCGTTTTCGGGCCGCCGGGTACTTTAGAGCATGGCATGATAGGTGTGCAAGCGTTGAGGGGGATTTTTAATGGGAACTGGCTTTGCACAGGTTGCAACTAGGTGCAGCTGCTGGTGGACATCAAGTACCGTGGTACCTTGAACTGGTTATTCGGCAAGTTCCAAGGGGACTGACGATAGTGATCTTCGATGAATCGACGATGAGGTTCATACCTCGGGATAGGGCAGTTATTGCTCCAATTTCCTATGATTTCGAGAGGGACGAGTTGTCTTGCTGATCTGCGAGACGGCGATGTTTGACAGCGCATGGACAAATGCACCGAGAACGGAGATTTGACCTAATATTGCAATTCTTTGCGAGGGGAGATTACACTGAGAAGGTCCAGAGTCTCTAGTAATAGAAGACCCGAGGGCCTGGATGGGTGTTGCGTATACAATTCTGCGTGCCACTTCACGTTCTGTTGCATTGTCACGGAAAGAACTGTGATCTTGATCATGCTGGAGCGCGGGAACCGCTAATAGACGTTGTGCCCACCGAATCAGAGATCTAGATGAAGTATGTGATCAATACAGCATACTTCCCGCCGTCAAGGGAATGGAAAACCCTCGGCATGGCTGGCGCCTATCAAAATAAACACAACCTTATGTGTGCCAGTGTTGCAGTTCCACGATCTCGTGATACTAACGACGATCCTTAGCTTTCTGGGCACGGAACGTGACACTGCAAAGTAAAAAACCCTTGATGCAAAAGAAACGGACAAGAGGAATATAGAGTTTGAAATCAAAGAGGGGTAATCCAGTAGCTTAACACAATTCGCCGACTTGTGAGATCTTCATCATCCCGAGCAAGCAAAGAAATTATGCTCATTAATCGGCAGCGAATCGTTGACCAGGGAATAAGTTGAAGATAAGAATCTTGAAAGAAAAATTCTTCTAAGTGCTATAGACCGCCTCATCCGAAGATCTGCGATGGAAAATCGACAGATCAAAGAAAGATATATGTAAAAAGGTCGTTTTTCCGAGAAGCGTTGAGGTGTTCGCTAAATCCGATCGGCGGAGGCCGAGAGAATTTGACTGAATTTTCATAAAGGCTTTTTGGGAGCCTCAAAACTGGCGGAAGAAAATTTGAGTTAATAAGCCCCGAGATGCATAATTTTTCTAGACAAAAAGATTTCAGACTCGTGATAGCGCTAGAACCAGATGACAGGCCAATAGCACCGGTACTGAAAACCGCTATCGGATTGTATCTGGAGCTTTTGACGTTGTACAAAATGTTCTGGGGAAGTGATCCGAGAAGTCTCCGCATGCTGTAAGCCACTAATCCTCTATCACGTTGAATTTCTCAGCTGGCGAGGGATGCTGTAGCGAAGACAACCATGGCTCCTAATTTCGACGTGTGAATTAGTGCTAGTGGTATATTTCATATGGTGTGATCCCTGAAATGCCAGAAAGGGAAAGATGCACGACATATTGACGGCTCCCAAGAGTCAGACTAATTAAGGGTCTTGCTGCTACAGTTCTAGGGAACGGGTCACCAAGAGGAGGCCCCGCAGCTTGTTGAGATGTCCTCATCCAAGGCACCTGGATCGCTGTGGCGACCTTCGCAAGGTACGAGAATCGTCTCCATGTCCATGGGCCCATTGTTGCAGTGACGACAGGGCTATGACCGCTGGAAGACGGGTATGCACAGAATGAGGCGTGGATATACTATTTTGAACATCAGCAATATGCAATCGTCCCAAGAACACGGACACGGATCAGAGGACCAGATGGCCTGGCATCGTGCCCTGTGCCCGAGGAAGCTTGGGAACCCATTTGCAGGAGAATCATCTTGCAGTTCGGAGTGAGTGCTTGATGAGGAAGTTCGGACGTGTATGAATCGAGACCCGCCATGTGAGCTGTAGACAGAAGCACAAGGCCTCTTTCAGCAAAGAAAATATTGGATGTCCAGGATCTGACGTTGAATTGGACAGAAAAGGGGCTGCATTTTGCCACGAGCTGACACTGGCTTTTGTGATGTTAGAAGAAACAGAAAGAATGAAACATATGACGACGTATGGGTAGGGTTATGGGCCGTTGTCTTCGACCAAAGTACCAATGCGGTCAATGATCCACGGCCACGATATGAGGCTCGAAGGCGCCCTCATCCAATGTTCGGAGTAGCTCAAGCTCTTCTGGAAGGTCTATCCTTGAAACTGTGTGAGGAGTGCTCGCCCTGCTGGTCCATCGCCGGTGCCTCAGCTGGACATATCGAAGAGTACAGTGCAGGCGCGACCACCGCACTTCGGAGAGAAACATCGTCTGGCGTTCCCGACACGGACCAGCTGAACCACAGTGACCATTGGTCTGAATTTAGTGAGCCTTTGATCACTGTGGACCGCAACGGCATCATGAGCCTCGAGCCACTGGGTGGCACTTGTCCACTGGAAATGCTCGAATGAAGCCTTCCACACCCCAAGCCATCGTTGCTGCCGGCGTCTGCCAGCCGACCCAGCCTAACAGGGTTTGAACAGGGGGCGGTACAGCCTGAATTGGCGTGGTGTTTTTGGTGATCTACCCCCGGGCGTTGGCGAAAACCACAGACATCGCGCAAGCCTAACGCTGTTAGATGCCTTACCACTCATCACTCCCACTACTCCTCTACTCGTCCAGTCTGGATGCAACCATGCAGTGTACTCGCATCTAATCTCAGATTTTTCTCCCCTCCTTCGTCTCCCGCTACTCCTCTTCTGATGCCAGATCTCTTGTCGCAGATATAAAGGCGCCATAGCCTCGCCCCAACGATGGCTCACTTTAGGTTGTGTTGCGAGGAACAGCTTCATCATTGACGGCGTTTGTTCTTTCCTCACATCTCTATGTGCCTCAGTCAATGCGTTTGATCCCACCAGCGTCTCCTCTTTAGGTGAAAGTCCCGGATGCCCAACGGCGTGCTGAGGGACACACGCTTTCCTCGACCTTGGGTATATAGGATTGACATCGAGCCTGTCCTTGTCGCTGCCGACTAGCAGACTTCACTTGCATCAAGCTGTGCTCCTCAGAAGTATGGCATTCAATTCACAAGCCGGCTCTTCCTCCCAAGCATACCAGTCCGCACCATTCGCGCACTATGGTAGTCCTTCTCGAATGGACACGACTACGGGTCAACCGCAATTCGAGATCCTCGAATGGTATCCCCAGTTCCTGAGTTGCCATCGATACTTTCTCGATCATGCGCAGCATAGCGGACCAGTCCAGGCTCTGGCAGCTTTTGTGAACATTCAATTACCCTTTCAGAAACTCCCGAACCCTATCATCTCCTCCACGACCTCTTCACCCCGCTCTGGCGGCGGCGCAGATATACCCCACCTTCGACAACCGAACCCATTCGCTCAAAGCCATAATGCAACACATGCACAAGGTGTTTCTCTCATACCATATATACGCCGATTAGTTGCGACGGGACATGATACTCCGGGTACGTGAATGATGCGCGGAACTATGTAGCCCTCGGGACATTTGCTGCGCCGAAGACCATTAGACTGACTCGTGTGGCAATGAATAGGTGTGCTACATGGCTTCTTCGGAGACGACTGGGTAGTTGGTATTGGATCATTACATGAAATTGAGAGGAGAAATTATCTGTTTGCGGCGAAGAGTACCAGTTGGTTGAAGGTCAAACAAGCATACGACATGAGCCCTGACGAGACCATACCATACTTGAGCCCGCTAAAGGACGCGAGCGAGAAGGAGATACAGATGGCAGAGGCCGAATGGAGCAGATGGCTAGCTATGCAGGACTGGATGCTGGGTCCAAGGGAGCCAGAGATTCGCTCTCCGAGAGTGAAGCGGGAGTCGCAGGACTGACTTGTGGGAGATACAAAGTGACTGATCGTCGAGGAGGCCTCGAGATCAATAGCCTGAGGACTGCAGGAAGTTATAAAGATGAGACATGAACTTATGACTGGTCAATTGGGATTGAATCATCTGCTGGAATGGGAGCGGGAGAACAGAGCGGGATAACAGCACCGCTTGGCATGACTTCTATGCCAGATCTGTGTCAATTATTTTGTACTAGATACTCTTCTTCTTTTTGAACTCCAGTCTTTCTATGCAATGCCTCTGTATTGATAGCAGAGATTGTTGTATTGCGATCAGCCTTCCTCGCAGGGCTGAAATACGAGGCTGAGGCCGCCAGGCATTCAATTTTCAGCGAATCAGCAGCGAGCCGGTGACGAACCTCAGCTTCAATGTCCTCGCGACTTCATTCACCTCCAACAACAACATTGTTACTCACCACGTTGGAAACTATATACCTACCTTAAAAACTCGATCGCATCACGATGATAATGACCTATCCACACAACAGACCTTGATAGTCCTTCGCAATGTCGACCATCTCCAGCTGGCAGACATTCCTCACCAACAGCCTCGCGACCCGATTACCACCCGAAACGTTCGAATCCTATGTACAGATCCTCAATTCGAGACATCCTCTTTCCCCCAACCGAATATGCGATATCTTCCTCCATCCGCGAGAAGGGAACGACTACAGCTTGGATACGAGAGCCACCAAGTACATTCAGATTCTGCTGTCGTTGAAGCTGGTAAACATTCCAGCTATTCTCAAGACTCTGCTGAAAGTCTCGAGCTTCAGCAAGCATTCAGAGGAGCAGATTGGACACAATGAATCCGTGAAAGACACACAAGATGGAAATGGGCAGAAGGAGAACGGTCCTGCTCGCTGGTGGAGAAATTCCTACGGCGCAGAAGAAACATTATTCTACCGTCTGGCCAAAATCATATCCTCTGGAAGCGCCCCGAGCAAGATAGAGGAAGCAGCAGAGTTGGTGAAAGCTTGTATACAATGGATGGAGGTCGTTATAGCTGCCAGCCATGCAGCGCAAGAGATGATGGGCCTGGACCAAACACATACCCAAGAGAAGAATGCCCAGAACATGGCACTAGGAACATTGGTGATTGCTGTGGTAGAGAATGCTCAGGTTATGCATGCTTTGAGCAAAGGCAGTGTGCCTAAAGCGACACGGAAGGAGTTGTCAAAGACACTGGCGAACTTTGTGCCATTGCTGCTGCAGAACAGTGCGCAGGCTGCTGCAAGATTGGAAGTTTTCAGAACGGAAACCTTGGTCGCAATCGAGCCTGTGGATAAAAAGGAGATGGCTGCTGATAAAGCGATTGAAGACATCTTGGACGAGAGCATTGGCTTGGCACATGGCGTGGATAGCATGGTGGTTGAGGAGGTGCCTATCATGAACTCGAGGGCAGGGTTATATATTTACTTGAACTCGCTGGTGCGTATTACGGATATCCCGCTCATGCCGGGAGCTTCTGCTGACTCTGTACAGCTTGTTGCGCGACCTCTAATAGACGACAACGCCATTTTTGCGTATTTACACAATCGATATCAGGTCAGGCGCTCTACATCCACATCAGAGCTCTCGTATTAACGAGCACAGGGCGATATCGAAACAACTATAATAGACTTTATCCTCGCAGCATTCGATGTCCTAGCAAACGCAACCTTTCGCAACGAAAAACCTCAGGCCATCACGATCCTACGTTCATTCCTCATCAACAAAGTCCCTGTCATGCTTACGACTTTGTGTGCACAACTCTTCCCACCACTCACATCAGAGTACTGCATCACACAAGCTCTAGGCCGAGTTGACACAACGGCATTTCCGACCCTATCAAACATGTTTGATGAGTCTAGCAGCGCCAACAACATGTTCTCGGATTCCGTTCGACAAGACTTCTGTTTCGCATGCTGCTTGCATGGATTGATCCAAGAGTCAAGTATTGAGGAGCTGCTAGGGGACATACCAATGCAGAGCTTACCTGCTGGCGGAAGATATATTAAAGATGATTTGGTCCAGCAATGCCTGTCAGATCCCGAGCGAGCAGAGGTCTTGATTGGTGAGTTGGAGAACATGGATGGTAACGTTGGCGCTGTTAGCCAAGCAATCACAGAGGTGTGTATTGGAAAGTTCATCGTGAAAATATTAGACTAAAATCAACAGGTAATTGGCCGACTATGCAGCAATAAGGAGACCATGTCGCTCAAGACGTTGTGCAGCCAACTGTCAAGAAAGCCAAGTTCCCTAGACGTCATATTACTTTTCGAGAAGCCGGTCATTATCCTGCAGCCAATTTGCGAACTCCTCGACAACTGGCGATATGATGAAGACCAAGGCGAGTATCAACCAGTGTACGAGGAATTCGGCTCCGTTCTGCTACTTGCTTTGTCATTCACGCATCGATACGGCTTGTCGACTGTCGACCTCGGTATTCGCAACGCAGATGGCTTCCTTGCGAAATTTCTCAGACAAGGCCATCTCGCTCGCGCTACAGAGGATCTCACGGAGCAGGAAAACAGTCACCTGGATGGCTGGATCCGAGGGTTGTTTGACAGCGGTGGTCTAGGCGACGAGCTGATGTCTTCGTGCCCGCCCCATGATTTCTACATGCTGGTCCCAACTTTATTCTCCACCATTGTGACAGCATGTCATTGCAAGTATTTGTCCGAAAAAGCTCTCAAAGATGGCCTGGAATATCTGGTGGATACTTTCTTACTTCCCTCTCTGATCCCAGGCATCACCTGGCTAGCTTCACACCTCTGGGAGTCTCGAGGAGATTCAAACGCATGCTTGCAGATTCTCTCTGCGCTGATTACTAACCCAGCGTCCATATCGAACAACACCGAAGCATCGCAGATGCTCAATGCTATTCTCAACATTGTCGCGAAGAATCTGGAGATCAAGCTCAGATATGTCCAACGATTTGAGCCATCGAGACAGGACGTCGAGCCACTGTCGAAAGCTCTGCGAGGCAATCTTGGCTGGGAACGTCGAGGTGCTAGTGACCACAATGAGCTTGAGGCATGGACAGCAACTCCTGGAGGCGGTCTCACCGTCGCTATCAAGCATACAATAGCAAGTCTTGTTCAATGGGCCTTGAACCCAACTGCGAACACTCACCCTGCTTCCTACACGCATCGACAATTTCTCGCTTGCGAAAAAATACACGATGCGAAGCGCCTGGTACATACCATTCTAGAGGAAATCAAGACACAAACTGAAGCAGGAAACGCAAGCATCGTTTATGATGTCGCATGCGCGATAGTCTGTTCTCCTGACTCGGCGAGCTGGGATGCAGGGATACAAGTCGATGTACTCGGCACGAACACCTTTCAGCCTCTTCAAAGACGCCTCAATCTCCGTGAAGCCTTGAAGAACGAAGCTGAGAATGCTCCAAAGCTACATAAAACGGACCCTTTCACTGCAGATACGATCGTAAGACTCTACAGGAAGGTAGAAGCTCAACTTGTTATGCCACAACAGACAATGCTGGAACATGATGCCCTCGGAGGACTAGATAGTGGACTACATCAAGCTCTTGACTCTGCAGTGTTGGAGGGCGCGATGGCGGATGCGGGGATGGGAATGGATGGTTTGGATGACAATCAGCATGGACTTGGGGGAATGAATGATCCGCATGGGGATTTGATGCATGGACTTATGGGAGGTGGTGATGCTGGAGATCTACTGGATGGATTCGGAACTGGCAATTTCAACTCCACGGACGACGGAATGGGATTTTGAATTAGTACGAGGGGCTAGAAGCTGGATTTTGTTTGCACGATGATGTTTGTTGGGCATGGGTTTGCTGCTCCAAAGGAGGCCCTTTTGGATTAGGGTGGACGGAGTATTTGCTGGGAGGGGCGATGATATTTACGAAAATATTGCTGATGGGTTAGGAGCACGATAAATTCGAAGATTTCGACACCAGGGCGCTTTTGTTTTCTCTATCACCCGACAGAAAGGCATTTCAGAAGCTCCAGACAAGGCCGGGAGATTAAAAAGCAATGCGGGAGACTCTGCTAGCATCCGGCTTTTGACCTCGAATTGTTGCGGCGTAGCGGGGCGGAGGTGGAGCGGACGTCCAGCGGTATGAATCTTCGTTCGACTTGGAATTACTTTTTATTCTCCAATGCTTTCTTCCCCAAGCGGGGGCATACTTATCTCTTCTCCCCGCAATTCCATTTTTCGAAAGAAAAGCGTATTCGTACTTTTTGTCTTCTCGAGTTTTCGGAAGGGTCGAGTGGGGTCTGTCGGGAGAAGACGGGAGGGATGTCACACCAGGTCTGTCGGCGATGGACAACGTATAAAGAGTTCTCGGGTTTTCTCTTTCCCGCCGGGCTACTTCTCTATGCGTCTTTTGAAAGAGATCGTAGGTTGCGTTCCAGGAACAATTGGAGAGGAAGAAACAGGGATGGTGTGCCTTGGACTTCGGCATTTGCCCTTTCCTCTTGTCGCACCTTCTTCTCTAGCCAGACGCGGGTGTATACTCTTGCAGCTTTGCTATTCCTGTTACAAGATTATGGTTGCATTGTTTATCTTATCAATTTGGCGCCGTTCCCGACAGTCGGGCTGGGAAATGCCAGCCAGGTACTCGAAATGAAGTGACTTGCAGATTGCCAGATCCTTTCACATTTGACCTCCTGCAGTCGCCGAGTCCCACAAAAGATACCAGATTTCCAGCCCCAAGGAACTAAGCATCTTGATTCTTGTCATGCACTCAATGGGGTCATCTGAGCCAGCAGAGGTCAATTGACTCAGACGTCGCGAAATGCACTCATGACAGCTCCGCTATCCATGCCGCAATACCGTCGGTGAGTCTTGTTTAAAGTGAAAACTTTACCTTGGGTTTGCTGCAATGCTTCCTTGTATTGCTCTCCGCGATAGCTCCGCTGCGAAGTCGGGGAGTTGAAGCTCTTTTACAGATTTCCAGCCCCAAGGAACTAAGCATCTTGATTCTTGTCATGCACTCAATGGGGTCATCTGAGCCAGCAGAGGTCAATTGACTCAGACGTCGCGAAATGCACTCATGACAGCTCCGCTATCCATGCCGCAATACCGTCGGTGAGTCTTGTTTAAAGTGAAAACTTTACCTTGGGTTTGCTGCAATGCTTCCTTGTATTGCTCTCCGCGATAGCTCCGCTGCGAAGTCGGGGAGTTGAAGCTCTTTTAGGAGTGCTTTTTCTCAACAAGCATTACCAAGCAATGCACCGGAGATTTGCCAAGTGATGTGTTCGGAGTCCCTCCATATGTATTATGCATGGGTGATGGGCGCGTATGCGCTCCAATGTCGTGAGGTGGGGTTGTCAGGATTCTCCTCCTAGCTTCTCCAGAGTTCAACACGAATGACAGTGCACGTGCGTATCAGGCTTTCATTAATGGGGTAGGGAGGGGCTGGAGGAGGATGGAGACGGGCGGCGAGTGGCGGTCAGCCGTGATGGGATTTCTTGCATAAAGTGTTTCTTTCGTGTTGAGATTTCTTCCTCTATTGTGTCTATCACGAATCTCTACTAAATTCAATTGAACATGGCCATCTTTCGGGGACATCGTTTGTCCGTTGCTCAGATCGGGTTGATTGTGGCACCTAGCTTCATCTTGTTTGGTTACAACCAAGCTGGTGTTGGTGGACTTCTCTCAGTAAGTTGTCAGAGACACTAGCTCATCTCGTGAGATTGACATCGAGCCCCCACTGACTTCAACAGCTTCCCGACTGGACAAAAACATTCCCCGAAATCGACACAACAAACACAACCGGCGCCACCAAATCCCATCATGCCACCATTCAAGGGGTTGTCGTCGCGACATTTGTCTTGGGAGCTCTCGTCGGCGCCCTCTCTTGCATGAAGATGGGAAATTTTCTGGGTCGCCGCAAGTCCATTTTCCTAGGAGCAACATTGTCTCTCATTGGTGAAATCCTATGTTCCTCGAGTTTCGGATTGCCTCAATTCATTGTCGGGAGAACGACTATTGGGTTGGGGATTGGTATCCTGAGTGCGACAGTGCCGGTTTGGCAAGCGGAGTCGAGCTCGAGTGCCAATCGAGGGAAGCATGTTGTGCTTGATGGGTTGTTCATGACGTGAGATTATCCCGATTGATCAAGGTGATGATCAGACTGAAGCTGATATTGAGTAGTCTGGGATACACGCTGGAGTCCTGGATTGATCTTGGAGGGTCACAGATCACGGGAAAACATGCAGCTGCATCTTGGAGAATGCCATTGGCGATCCCGATTGCATTTTCCATCTTCCTGATGGCATGTATCTTTACCATGCCAGAGTCACCACGATGTAAGTCTGCCTGACAACCCGAACGACTTTCACCAAATATCTAATCACGTGAACAGGGCTCGTCATGGTCGGTCGAGTCGAGGAAGGCCGCCAAGTCCTCTCAGATCTCAAGGACCTCCCGATTGATGACCCCCTAATCTCAGCCGAAATCGAAGGCATCCAGTACAGTCTTGAAGAGTCTGTGGCTGGAAAGAAAGCAAGCATGAAAGACATGTTCACCATGGGTCCTGACAAACTTTTCTACCGCTTCTGTCTCTGCATCCTGCTTCAATTCTTCCAGCAGATGTCTGGAAGCAATCTTATCTCCGTCTATGCACCTGTCATTTTCCAACAGAATTTGAAGTTGGATGGGAGGACGAGTCGGATTTTGAGTGGTGGAACTTTGACCTGGAAATTCTTGTCTTCTTTCGTCGCATTCTTCACAATCGATCGCTTCGGGCGAAGAGCATTGTTCATGTTCAGCGGTGTTGGGTAACTATTCTCTCTCAGTTTTTGATTTGAGGAAAATGCTAATGGAGTACAGAATGGGAAGCTGCATGCTGGCCTTAGCCATCGCAACCTCGTATCCCTCGACAAACAAGTCGGCTTCGATCGCGAGTACCTTCTTCATCTTCATGTACAACTTCTTCGTCCCAATCGGGTTCCTTGGAGCGAACTTCCTCTATTGCGCGGAGGTCGCACCTGTGAAGTTGCGTGTCAGCATGTCTGCCATCTCCACCGCCAACCATTGGCTCTGGAACTTCGTCGTGGTAATGGCAACCCCAGTAGCCATCTCCAACATCGGAAACTACTACTTCATCCTCTTCTCTGTCATCTCCTTCTGCATCCCGCTTTCCGTCTATTTCTTCTACCCCGAAACCATGGGACAGAGTTTGGAGCAGATCGATGTGGTGTTCAGGGATAACTCGAATCCGTGGGCGATTGTTAGGGCGAGTAAATTGCTTGCGACGGGGGATTTGGACAAGATTAGGCATAAGAGGGACGAGAAGATGGTTGAAGATGTGGTTGTTGGGGATGAGAAGGAAGGGGAGATTGTTTGAAGTGGGTGCTTGGAATTGGGTACTGGGGTGGGCTCTCTGAATGTTCTGGACCTGTTAGATTTACAAAGAAATGCATTTTTAGAAATAAAGATTACATCAAGTTACACTGTGAGCGGGTTCCAATCACACATCTTCAGCTGACTTGACAGGGCCTCGAATCTACATCCATTTCCTCTCCTTGACCGTTTAAACACCCGCCTGATTCCTCCCCGCTGACCTCAAACGTCCTCCCACTCTCGACTCCCCCGAATCTCTCTCGTCCTAAGAACAATCAGCCACACCCTTACCTAATCTGAGAAAAACCTCGAACCTACTCTTTTATATGCATATCAACAATATGCCAAAGCATCGCGGCAGCACCGGCAACCACACCCGCGAGAGGTAGGAGGACGTTCAGACCGGTTATCAGATCGCCTTCTGCTATAGTTGTCGCGGTGGCGTAGATCATAACCCAGGTACCAATCGTGGCACCTGTTGCGCCTGTGATGAGCAGGTATTTGATGGCTCTTTCATGGATGTCGGCGGTTGTGTTAGTGCGGGGTCTCAGGAGGGGTGTTTGGGAGGACATTTTTGCTGGTCTTGGAAGTTGTATGTAGGTTTTCAATGCTAGGAATATTGGGCACGGCATGGATATTGTGAGATTCTGTTCAGGAAAAGAAGTAATAGAAGATGAGAGATTGGAGTGTTAGTCCAGATGTCAATTGTACGTCGACGTCCAGATTCAAAGCGCTAGCCCACAACCCGCAACGCAGTCCAGATCATCATCCCTCTCTAGTTAAAAGACCTAACTTATCTCTTCTCTTACATTTACCTTCGAAATATCCATCATTCTCCACACACTCCTAGAACATACAAATAAATCCGTCCTCGAATAATATCAAAATGCCTGTACTAAACTTCATCAGCCCCGCAGGCCTCCCCACTGCCACTCGCTACCCTTGGCAACACCAACTCACACGAACAAGTCTTGATCTGTCCGACGCCTGGACCCGAGGTATGCTTTCTGGAATCATCATTGCCGTTGTCGCCATTTCGTTTCTTTCGCTTGCCGCTATTGCAGTGTGTGTTAGATGGAGGGAAGTCAAGAAGTGAGTTCTGTCATTCCCTATCGATAGTACCTTGGAGTAGTTACTGATTTTTGTGTATAGGACGAGCACGACAGATGTTGAAAAGTCCAACATTTCAGATTTGAAGAAGGAGTCGGGTTTGGGTGTTGGTGTGGTAGAGAATAACTTGGGTGAAGAGTGTTTGGTAGATGGGAAGGGGTTGAATATGGAAAGTCTTTAGAAAGATTCGGAAAATTAATCGAAGGGGGACGTTTTTTTCGATTTTTTTTTTCGAAAGTTCTTTGCTCACAGACACTGGACTGGGAGGCGTGGAATACTGAAATGTGTTTTTGGACAAAAATTCTTGTGTTGATTCTCACCAAATGGACCTCTGCCCCACTACATTGAGATTCCCTCAAGTTCTAGCATCACAGTCATATCTCCTCACCGTCCAGCCCAACTACTCTTCCTTACAAGCGTGTTGTGTACCAATCAACTTTACCAATCTTCCATTTAGCATCATACCCCTCCAATAACCTCATATTCTCTCTCTCATGTGCAGGCGAAGGAAAAATTGTATCCCATGTCTCTCGCCTCTTTCCGTCATGCTTCAAGCAGTACGCGGTTGCTCGTCGATGAAGTTCCATGAAAGCCTCGACGTTGAAGCCATATTTTGTGTTCTTTGCTTCTCGTAGGACTAGATAGTCATACCTGCGTCCGTAATCGTTGACATAGTCGCGATCTGGTGCGATGTTGAGGTGTTCTTCGGTGATGGGGTTCAGGTGGAAGTGGCAGTCCAATGCGGACATCATTTTGTCTGTCGTGAAAATCGAAGTATTGAGCTAAGTCCAGTTGAGGTCAAACAAACGAGACATTGGGCAATGACTTGGCGTATCTGTGGAGGTGATTCAAAATGTCCCGGGGTTCTCCAGAGCTTTAGCGAGGAGGGCTTCATGGTCTGTTCTTGACTTGACTGTTTACAAGGCAAAATCTAATGAACCAGTGCAAAAGTTCTTGTGACTGTACCAAACCTACGCTTGATTGTGTTGAACACCAAGAATGTCATAGAATGGGGATGCGCGACTATATATTTGAAGTCTTTCGCCAAATCTCGATTCTAAGTCTAACCACATACTCTTTCTCAACACCGCTCAGCCACCGCACTCCTATTAATCTGATATAAGACTGAACATAATATAGACTACATACAAGCAAGACGAACATCGAAAACTTTGATACAATGGGCTGCGCCGTGATGGAATGCTGCGCCTGTGGCCACCCAACTACCGCCAACGAAGTGAACAAGTGGGACACCGTCTGCAGCAATCCGGCCTGCACAAGTCTCGTTCGCCATGAAATGTGCCCTCAGTGCAAGTACACGCGCATGTGGTAGATCAAGAGGTTGTGGTAGGATACGTGAAGGCGTAGATAGTTTGACACAGTGAAGGTAGGACCAGGGAGAGAAGTCCTTCAGTGCATAGCTTGCATGGCATTCTCCGTAGCATTTTAGAGTTACATACTCAACAATCGATGTTCTTCAATACCTGCAGCATTACGGAAATGTGTTATCCATCAACAAAACAAGCTCCTCTTCGTCCGTCAACCTTCTTCCAAGTGCGGCCTCTGCCAGCGTCTTGCGCATCTTGTCCCTCATCTGCGGCACCACGCGCATTACTTGATCAACAGTCATATTACAGCCCTTGTCGTCCACAGAATCTTTCATTAAGTTCTCTTGAATTATGATTATTTCCCGAAGACCAGATGAAAAGAAGAAAACCAGTGTGGATAAGACCACAAGATGGTCTTCAGGATTCAGAGTGGACCCTCCCCATCGGCTGCCGATGCAGTAAATTGCCCACTCTTCCAACAAAACTTTCGCCTCAACCACGGGCTCCTCTGATATAAGCTCGAGGAAGGCGGCGTTCAGTTCTAATGTGGTGGTGGTAGCTCCTATGATCGGGAAGTGTCTGTGTGCTTATGATCAAAGAGCCGATTTTGAAAGCCAGACTTGTGGGGCCGAGAGGGACACCTCTCGCTATTTTGTTTGCCGCAAGTACGTCAAATATTGCTGTTGCCATTATGATCTTCTGATTGATGAGAGAGGTGAGGTCAAGCTTCCTTGAGATTCGCGGATCATGGAAGGATATAGAAGTTGTCAGTCTCGACTCTCCTGTGGCTGAGAGGTGACTCGTCGATGGGGAAAGTGATGCAGGGGCTGGAAACTGAATGATTGAATAATCAACATTTAAATCGAACTATGCGAATAATAAATGTCGGAGATCATCCTATTGGCTACCGAACTAACAGAGATAGAGCAAATATCGCCCTAAATTAATGTAGAGAAAGGGTCGTCGTAGGAAATAATTTCGTTCAGAGGATGAGTTGGACGATTGACGAGAATCTAGTGCACAATGTAATTACGCAATAGCTAAGTGATTGATTGAATAGAACAGAGAGCGAGTGGTACAGCTACGAGCGAAATCGGTGTCCTGTCTACCTAAACTCTTTTAAACAGTTCTGAACGCACAGACCTTGTTACTGATGGCCGGATATATATTTAACCGAAACCCGAGAATGAGGCAGGCCAATAGGTGTTCTAGGTTCGGAGAGCAAATGCTAACAGCAGCAGAGTGAGAGTCCTTCTACTATCAATGACTCTATTACTACAATGGTACTAAATTTAGCAATCTCAACACATGAGCTTAACCACGTAATTTATAAGGAAATAAATAAGGTTAGTAATGTGACGGAACGTCACGTGGTGCGACGTCACGTGGGCGTGTCTGGGCACCTCTTCCTTATATAGTAGAATAGCGAATTGATCTACGATCAATTCTTGTGCCTTTGGCCTGTTTGGCGCAGTGATTAAAGCTATTCACACCGCTCCCGTTACAATAGCTCACTAGCGCTTTTAACCCTCATTTATGAATGAGGCAAAACGGACGGGGCTTTAAACTACACTTCTATTATAACGAACATCACGGTGGTAGGCTGGGTAGGTGGCTAATCTTCCAACTATCGATTACTTGTATAAGGTTATGGGCCGATTTTAGTCGCTGGACGATCTGGTCGTGGCCTCTAGCTGAGGCCGTCTGTAGCGCATTGCCATAGCGTCCGCCATATCGGCCCCCTTCTCGAGCAGCCGTTGGACGATTTGGTCGTGGCCTTCAACTGAAGCCGCCTGTAGCGCATTGCCATAGCGTCCGCCTTGCGCGTTGACATCGGCCCCTTTCTCGAGCAGCCGTTGGACGATTTGATCGTTGCCTCTAGCTGAGGCCGCCTGTAGCGCATTGCCATAGGGTCCGCCTTGCGCGTTGACATCGGCCCCTTTCTCGAGCAGCCGCTGGAAGATTTGGTCGTGGCCTCTAATTGAGACTGCCTGTAGCGCATTACTATAGCGTCCGCCTTGCGCGTTGACATCGGCCCCTTTCTCGAGCAGCCGCTGGACGATTTGGTCGGGGCCTCTAACTGAGGCCGCCTGTAGCGCATTGCCATAGGATCCGCCTTGCGCGTTGACATCGGCCCCTTTCTCGAGCAGCCGCTGGACGATCTGGTCGTGGCCTCCAATTGAGGCCGCCTGCAGCGCATTGCCATAGCGTCCGCTTTGCGCGTTAACATCGGCCCCCTTCTCGAGTAGCATTCTGACTGATTCTATTAAACCAGTCAGTGACGCGTAGTATAGTGGAGAGGCGACACTCTTCAAGCCCTTGGTTGTATTCAGCTCGTTCCACGGCTCCTCTGGATTGAAAAGCCGAACCCAGTTGACGCAAGCATCTCTCTTAGACAAAAAGAACTCCATAATCAGCAAATGGAATGCAATCGCATCTTCTCCAGCCCATCGAGCATGTTGAGTCCAGTACTTCGCTGCATATCTAACTAGCGGAAGCTCTTCGAGGGTTCGGGAGTTTAAAGAGTCGGGTTTGTCAAATTGTAGAAGGTATAAGAGGCAGGTCTCAGCTATGGATATATTGGCAGTTATCTCTTTGATGCTGTACTGATTGGCTCGCATCCTGTCTGACACAAGATATTCCTTGACAGAGAAATGGGCAAGTCTGATGGCATAGCGCTTTTGTCCCACTTCACCAGTCTTAATCGAGTCGTTTTCCTCGTTCCAGGACGTGGAAGAGTCCGAGTCTTCGCTATAAACGACGGTTACCTGGCTAGGTAGGAAATCCCGCACATTCATCGGGCTGAAATACCTCCTAGCTTTATCGAACGGCGGGGAGGACTTTGGATCAATGATTGAAGCCTCTGCAAGCTCGCTCAATGTAAGGGGACGCATTGAAAATGCAAGCCACTTCAAAGAGCGAATTGCTTGTGCTTGCTGACGTGGGTCAATATTTGAGAGCGCTCGCTCGTATGTCTCGTCAAGACCTGCTGGAAGATCTTTTAGGGCTTGATGTACGGCATCCAATGACTTGGCTTTTTGAAGAGCTTTAAGCTGCAGGGCAATATATTGAAACCTTTCAAATTAGCTGGAGATCTCAGATTGATAATAGGTTGCATCATACATTCCATCAGCCTTGTCTGTCAAAGCCGCCTTTGCGTCGTTTTTAGTCTCGAATGGCCAATCGCGGAATTCTGACGACGCAATCTTTTGGTCAATGTAGGTGCCAATATCTCGGTTGACTTCTTCACGTCGCTCCTGAAGATCAATAATCGATGTTGCCGGCCCTGAAAACAATGGCGCAAGCTCTGCTTCAATGTCCGGTTCAGGTCGGCTTGTGTACAGAACGTGAAGATTGGTCAAAGACCAGTTGTGAATTTTTTTTAGGTATTTCAAGAGCTTGTCTCGCTCTCCATTTGGTCGAGGGCACTCATCAAGTGCGTCGATTACCAGATAGACATTCCTGAAATCCTGTGTACTTGCTTGTAAGATTTCTTCGAGATTCTCAAGACCTGGCTGAAGATTTTTATCTCGATAAAGATGAAGATCTAAGAGAGGCTTTGGCGTATCTGGTCTTCCACCGCAAAGCTGTACAATGAGTGACCGAAGCATGTTCTCGGTGCTTTGCTTCTCTATCTCACTGAAGCTGAAGTAGAAATAGGCTAGAGCTGTGCAAGGATCTGAATCGTACAACTTTTTGAGATGGTGAATGATCGAGGAACTAGAGGCTTGATTAGCCTCAAAAGAGATCAAGAAAAGCCAACAGCGAATAGGATAAGAAAATGAGTGATGTCTAAACTCGCATCTCGTACCTCAAGAATGACTTCCCTGCACCAGCTGCAGAAAATTATTAGCTCCGTGTTATTCGCTCAAGGGGGGATTATACCTTGTCCATGGAGCCAGAGAAGAGAATTTGGAGCTTTCTCCCAGTTCTTGAAATCGCTGCTTTTCTCTACTAGCCAATCACCTGTCGATAATGCATAGCTTTCGCGAGCAGAATTGTAGTTTTTCGAAGGATCGACTGAGGAGAGCCATTTTAGTAGCTTCTCCCGCTCATTGTTATTTTGAGCTTGCATGATAACGCTGCGTACGCGGGAGACTTCGTCTTCAATTGCGCTCAACCCTCTCATGCGCTGCTCGTGTCGATCATTGTGCAATTTGCACTCTTCGTCATATTTCATATCACGCCATTGATCTTCAATAGACTTGAGCGCATTCTCCTGCTGTTTGATCTCGGCCAGCATGTTGTCCCAGTCAGTCCATTTCACCATATCTGCGGTGACCCTCGAAAAGGTAGATATGGAGAGACAACAAACGCTTGTGGCTTGGAAGCTAAGTATCTTTACATAGAGGGCTCTCAGAGCATCTCGGTAGCGAATGTGTGAAGTTTCGAATTCTCTCTTTAATTCGCCGTGGTCGGTGGACTCGTAGCGTCGGTGGTATAAAGCTTCTCGCATAATGCACTGACTTATAATAGTGGCAATGTCATCCAGGCCCTTCACACGAGCGGCTTCCTGTTTAGACGGATTCAAAACGAGCTGAGAGGTTCAGCAAAGCAACCGAGGTATGGTATGACTGGGTGTGAAGCGGCAAATGTTATACTTACTGGAAGCAAGACGCACACACCAGCCCACGCTATGGACCCATAAGGAGAAGGCTCTAGAGCAGTGCCCACAAAATCTTTAGCCCAGTCTATTACACCTACGACAGGCTCAACTAAGTCCTTCACCACTAATTCGTGGTCTTTGAACTTCAACTTCCATTTGCCCTCATCAATTTCCTTTATCTTCTGATCTAAGAGAACCTTCATTTGCTGACATCTTTGAATTTTCCCTAATCCAGAGAACGCTATCGCTGATGCCTGGCCAGCCAAGGCGACAGCCCCGACCAGGCTCTCGGACAACTGTGCTTCATAGTCGGCAACCAAGCTCTTGTCTTTCTTGGATAACTCGTCGTACGCCTCGTCCCAAAGCTCAACTATCGGCCGCGATATCAATTTCTTTACACTTTCCTCCACGATGGGTTCGCCTGCTGAAGGCTGTGACGGCCCTCCTTGCAGTGGGAACTTGGAGCCAGCCTTGTCCTGCGACGCCCTGATGTTATCGCTGCTTGCGGCAAGTGTGCTTGGGCTCGTTGTAGCTGATTTTGAAAACTTCGAAGAAGGGAAGACTTTCGCTACTTTCGTTGTTTTCGATTTGAGCCACGACGTTTTCGGCTTCGAGGCTGTGTCGCCAACGAGCTGGCCCGTCGCAATCGCCGTCGTGAGGTCGTCGGGAAATTTGGATTTTGAGGAACCTTGGTCGCTGCGGCCCCCTGACATTGCTTCCTTGGTTTGTGTGCTCTGCAATGAGATTGATTCGGATATTAGGGTATACCCTCAAGAGCCTAGAAAGCCAAGAGATCTGAGGGGAGTAAGTTTGTCCATATCTGCGGCGACGCGGCAACAAGGTGCCTCAAGCTTAACCTTACGTAATGTGTAAACTGAATAGCGTAGAATGATGCCTGACGCTAAACCAGATTTAGGCGCGGAGAAGACCGTGCAATATCTTCGTACGAATCCTGACACCCTTGCTTATATTGATGATACCACTCATCCGATTGGCTGGAATCGTGAAATCCAACAATGTGGTACCGCCTCGTAGATCACATGATATAAGAATGACTAATCCTTCTCTTCAAATTTAGCCACTTTCTCCTATCGTCGCTTCTGTAGTATCACGACTACCGCCTTCTATTTTTGCCTTACTGCCTGATTCGGGCGCGATAGCGGTAGATTATGCCTTCGAAATGCCTTCGAAATGAGCTAAAAGCTTAAAGAGAAGGTTCTTCGAAGAGAGAGAAAGCGGAATAAGTTCGGCCTTTTACTTTTTCCGTTCTCCATTTTAAGTTAATCCGCTCCGATTAAAAAGAAAGTCTATAATTTCGACTTATACTTATAAAAAGCATTTCGGCCTTTATATATAACCCGATCAATAAATATTTTCGGTTTCGTACTAACTTTATTTAAATTTCGAAGGATTCGTGTGAACCGCAAGCTACTACCTATGTATCAAAGTCCCTCGAAGTACCATGTACGGATGAATATTAATCCGTAACGCCTTTAGCTGGTCCATGCGCTTAAATTATTTCTTAATGAGTGTTTGAAGAGCAGGACACCGATTTCGCTCATAGCTGTACATGACGTAGTATACAGAACTCGTTGAGAGCAAAGATCGAGGACAAAGACAAATGTAGCACGTGACTCCGACCTTACCCCAAACAAAGACACATATCCCAAGCCTTCCCAAACACCCCGAACAGCAAGAGAACCCCGATTCCTATCATTGAGTCTTCGCATCTTCCACACCCAATTTTTCTTGAATAACCTCGTCACCGGTAACACGCTGAACTTGATTCACAGGTGTCTGAGGTGAAATCTCCCCGTCCATATGTCCCACTGTCCGACTGCTGATTTGTCGCATCCTCAAAGGATCGGGTTGAAGTCTGTTAGATCTGTTCGAGTTCGTCCTTCCTAAATCAACTCCCATGATTGTCTCCGACCCTTGCGTCTCGGGTGTCCAAGCGAGGTAGTCCCTCCTAACTTCGACGTAGTCGTATGCGAACTCGCCAAGCTGGTCATCGTCCATGCCCAGCATCTCTGCCTCTTCGCTTGCTCTCAGGTTCAACCCCGGAACCAAGTTGATCAATCCTGCAATGGCAGCGGAGACCACGAACGAGTATGCGGTACACGCCACGATGTATGCAATCTGAATATAAAGCTGCTTGTAGTTGTGGTTTAGCCATCCTCCATTGATGATTCCAGTCGAAACTCCATCCAGACCAATAATATAATCCGCAGCGAAAAGACCATTGAAGATGAGCCCCACCATTCCAGCAATGCCGTGTTCAGCGAGATTGTCCATGCTATCGTCAATTCGAATCCAGAACTTGATCTTCGTGCTGAAGTTTGACACGATGCCGACGACGACTCCGAGGATTATGCTGGCCCAAGGTGGGATGAAGCCGGAAGCTGGGGTGGCGGCAACGAGACCTGAGATACAACCAGAACACTTGAAGATTATCAGCTCAACACCTTCGTACATAAGGCAGAAGATTTACCCAGCCAACCATAGACCACTTCCTTGCTAATCTGTAGTCTAGCAGACACCAAGTGATGGACGCCATCATCGCCGTGAGACAAGAGTTCCAGCAGGCCATCACTGCCCTGAGATTTGCACCAAATGCACTCCCTCCATTGAACCCAAGCCATCCAAACCACAGTATGATCGTGCCAAGTGTCACGAGAGAGACATTGTGAGGTCTGAAGTTGAGCATCATTTTCGATTGACGCTTTCCTAGCATCATGCTGTATGCCAGAGCTGAGACACCTGAGCAGATCTCGACAGGTCCACCTGGAAGCTGTTAGTGTTTGCATGAGAAGGGATGAGGAGATATGTGCCTCCAGCATAGTCAAGCACTCCAAACTTGAAGGCCCACCCGTTGATATTCCATGCCCAGTATGCGATGGGACAGTACACGATGGTGGCCCAACAAAATATGAAAACCATCATAGGAATCAAGCGACCCCGCTCAGCAATGGCTCCTGTAACGATAGCTCCTGTTGTGGCACAGAATTGCATCTGCAAGACATGTCAGCTGGATCCCTCTCTTTCCCTTGTCATGCACGGCATACCTGATAGAAAGCATACAATAGCTCCGGTATCAGCGGGCTTCCCGGTGATGGTTCCCCAAGTGTATGTCGCAACCCAATATGTTCCAGATTTCCAATGAACCCTGAAGTCCCGCTCGACGAAAACGCAAGAGAATATCCCCAAAAATACCACTGTATTGTTACAACAGAGAAGGAAGCCATCGCCGCCCAGATCATCGAAAGTGCTGACTTCCTACGCGCGAGTCCGGAGTAGAGAAAGCCGATGCCAGGAATCATAACAAGCACCATGCAGGAGCAGATGATGATGTACGCTTGATCTCCGGACTGGTACCATTGATTGAGGTTGATTTTGGCTGCGAGATGTTAAATCCAGTGTGAACCAGAATACAAAAACCCAACATACCGGAATCACCGCCATCTGGCAGCGAGCCATTGAAGAGCGCTGGCGCTCCGACGTATCCGTACGACATGTTTGCTCTCGAATCTCGAATCTCGTGGTGTCGTTAGAATTACAGCCCGGCGATGCTTGGTATCTTGAGATCGGAGATTATACACTTTGAGATCGACATTGCAGACGAGCTCTGGGTGTGATATATACTTTCAGGTGAGGCTCCCCCATCCGTGGCGATCCCAAAGCTTCAAACATAACTAAACTCGAAACTAGACAGAAGCATACGATTCCAAGCTTTCGCCGAGCGTGAAGTCCCTGTCAATCAGTATATCAGACCGTCGTAAGGCTCGAAACGCCGAGTGACTGGACGGGAATATGATGACTGCCATTGACTACGGAGGGGTAGAAGAAAGAAGCAATACAAAGTCCTTCTAGATGCGGCAACGCACATAATGACACGCAGAAAAACGGAATGAAATCTTTAACGAGGGCTTGTGAGTGGTAGGAAAGTTTGTTATCTCGACAGAACATGCTTGTTGTGCGATTCAGCAGACGCATGGAGAGCCCGACTGAGCCCGACCACTTGGATAGTCCGCATGAAAGTCCCACGGATCTGAAGCTGAGGCTCTATATTTGAGGTATTAATATCTTGGATTCAGGGCCTTCCGGTGGTTCGCTAGTAGGGCGGGATACTTACTTGGCGTCAGATTGTGCTCCTTTCGGTTGATGTGAGTGTGATCGGGAGAAGATTTTCCTCTCACGCCACTTGAAGTGTGGGATGTCAACAACTTCCATAGGAATTCAGATTTTCTCGTTTCTGGATCTCTCAGAGACAAGATATGGTAGATTATGAACTCGGGAGATGTGTGAAGGGGAGTCCGACGACTCAATAGGAATCTGTTCGTACATCCGCCACGTACCCAACACCATGGATCGACACGATATCTGATCTTCCCGCTGCGACGGCCCGCTAGGGTCTCACAACTGTTCCAGGCGCCTCACCATTCGTACTTTGCCAGCGATATAACTATTCAAGGAGGTTCCTAGTTGTTCGAAAGATAAGAGTTTCTAAAATCGAAGAAATAAGCAAAAGCTTATCTCGACGTCGTTGCAGCCAATGAGAGGATCCATTCCTCTTCTGGTATGGGATAAGGACGTAATGAGGTTTGCTGATGCATAATTTTGGATTTCGGATCTTGTGGAAGGGTCAGATATATTTTAGGAACATTGAGATGAGAAAGGAAAGGCGTGAAAAATTTGCATGGAAGTATGTTAAAAAGCGTAGAGGATTTGATTGGACCACTGCCTAAGCGAGAGTGATTCAGGGGCAACACCCCCACGCCAAGACTTAAGGAAGAATGATTGAGCTGACCCTTTAGAGGGTGAGACGGTATCCTTCAATGCGAGAATCTATTCGCGCATGGTGTATTCCCTCCTGCGTCATTGTTTCGATTCGAGACAATTTTTGCTAGTGCAGACGGGATGGCATTCGGCACACCCGAGAAGGAGCTTCCACATTCCAACTTCCCGCGTTCTCATTCTTCCAGCCTTGCCTGAACTCTGAGATAAATCCTCCCTAGCTCATGGTTCTCCTTGGCTGAAGTCCTATACCAAACCGAAGGTAGCAACTTAGTTCTGCTGTACCTCATCGCTCGAGAGCTCTGCGGATCGAGGCCGAAGAGGCTCTAAATTTGAAATAATAGAACCCATAATTAGAGTTACCAAACAATGGACGCGACAATCCCAAACATCAAGTCACCGTGGCTCAATAAGTGTCTCCTGGTAGCTGCTATCCCCTTGGGGTAAAAACCACGTGATGCTGTACATAGGATTGTAAGCGAGGATGTTTCAGGGGCAACGACCTAAAGGAAACACAACAACGACACAAAGACACGAGAGTAAGGATGAGTCATATTCCTCTGGACGGCCGTTTATTGTATAGCTTCCTCAAGATCCATCGAGAGTCAGAATGTCATGAGCAAGGATCAGTGAATGACGACGCACTTACTTTATCTGTTATGATTTGATTCATCAAAAGTCGATTCACAGTTTGCAAGGCGCTCGCGACATAAAGGGTCTTCGTGGGGCAATGATCTCTCTTCATAACCTCTACATGTTCTTTGAACCCTGACCCGATCCAACAGGTTACTGAAGTTCCAGCATACCAGTACCCGAAGAATACTAGCGACATGCCGACTTCAAATCGACTCTTCAGTCGTGTGCTTATCGCAAATAGAGGAGAGATAGCAGTTCGTATCATACGCACATTAAGGAGGCTCAACATCAGATCTATAGCTATTTACTCGAAGGAGGACATCAACAGTCAACATGTTCGAGACGCCGACGCCTCATACGTATTGTTGGGTACTACTTTGACAGAAACATATCTTTCACCAGAAAATTTTATTGAAGTTGCGAAGAAGGGAGGAGCAGAGGCTATTATTCCCGGATATGGTTTTCTTTCGGAAAATGCGGACTTCGCAGAAGCGTGTGAGAAAAATCGCCTTTGTCTGGATTGGTCCGACGCTAGGCTAGATGCGAAGTCTAGGACTTAAGCATGAAGCTCGGACACTCGCAGAAAAACTGGGGATACCTGTTCTGCCAGGTAGCGGTGTCCTTGGGTCTGACTCGAGCATTGCCAACTCTCCAGTCAGCATTGCAGGCAAAATAGGCTATCCAGTGATGCTCAAGAGTAGTGCAGGAGGTGGGGGCCTTGAGATACAGAAATGCAACAATGTCCAGGAACTACTTCTTGAGACGTTTGAAAATGTTCAACTTCTTAGTTGGAAACTCTTCAAGGACGATAGTGTCTTTCTTGAAAAGTTTGTCAATAACGCGAGACACATCGAGGTACAAATCATTGGTGATAGGCGAGGTTTGGTCGGACACGTCTGGGACGGAGACTGCTCGATGCAGCGTAGGAAGCAAAAGGTTATCGAAGAGGCGCCTGAAAGCTTCATACCAGATGTACCTCGACGCCAGATGCGTGAAGCTGCGATCAAGCTTGCTGCTGCTCAATGTTATCGAGGGGTCGGGACAGTCGAGTTTCTCTACGACGGCGACAATACCGTCACCGTTACCTCTATGCCCCAGTGGCTTTAGGACCATGCCACTTGTAAAATCTCACTTACCCTTTTCCTCTCCCAATTCCCGATGCTTCCTGAGGATAGGGAGGACATTATCAACGAATTCGTGGGCAGAGGCCCTTTTTTGTATTGTTGCAGTGCGGAGCGATGGTTCGACAAAGTAGCGTTCTGAGAATACTATTAGCAAGAGTATCAAACAATTCTAATAAGCTTTTCCTATTCTTAAGCCTTGCCATATTACTCACTGCTCTTATATGTGCCCCTCATGACAAGTGCCGAAGACCAAATGCAGTTCAGATCCAGTAAACATGCACTTCGCCATGTCAGGAGTCAGAAAATCATGTCTCTCACCGATTTTTCTCGATGAGTCGAATATTAGGCACTTATTCGAGGCAGAAATAGGAGCTTGAAGAGGTCACGCTCTAAGTTAGCGCTTCGTTTCAGCCTTTCCAACGTTGTTCACGGGCAGACTGTCAATCGCGAGACTGGGGCTTCATTGGCACGAGGAAAGCCACATTCTCTTGAGTTGGTGGCCTCGCCCAGTCAGCCTTCGCCAAGAACCAACAATACGCGCTGACCTTTCGGCGGCCCCGCGACAGAGACAGAACATCGCAATAGAACCTCGCATTGTGAAAGAAATCAAGGAAGGATAAGGCAGGGAGTAAATGACTCCTGTGAAATTGATTATACAGAAGGTTTAGAAAGGTTTCGAAGATCTTGGGATGAGGTTTTCGTTACCCGAATCTTTCGAGGTAATTTTAAAGGAGCGCAGATGCGAGAGGCCCAAGACTCCTGCAATACGACCTTAAAGCAAACACTTGATACCCAATAATTTCTCCCAGCACGACAATATAACCCTATAAGCTAAGTGGTGGTTGATTAAACGGGTAAGAAACTGACAAGGCTGTGTTGCTCGTTGTGTAACATGATCCTAACATCAAGGCAGAAGTGACCGATCTCGTGGCCGTCAAACCGAGGCTGAGCTTAACATGCTACAGGGATGAAATCAGAGCGCAGCTATGGATTTGACTTCAAAGGCTCGGCGTCATCCTGCACAGCTGCCATCACGCTTGAACAATTTTCGACATCCGCAAGAATGCCAGCAATACTTATATATAATAATAAATTCCTTTTTTTATAAGATTTTATATAAATTATTAAAAAATTAAAAAGTTTCTTTTATTATTTATTTTAAAAAATAAATAAAATTCTTTATTATTTATAAAAATAAGAATTAAATTTATAAATTAATTAAATATATATTATAATAATTCTGATTTTATTATAATTTACGAATAAAAATTATTAAAAAGAAAATAATAAATTTAATTTTATAAATTTATAAATTTTAAAATATTTTATATATATAAATCCAAATTCTTTTAAATTTAAAGTTTTAATTTTACAAAGTGTAATTTAGTTATTTTTATACCCTTTCCCACGATTATAATTTATTATAATTAATAGAAATTATAAACTTTTAAAGTAAAAATCGCGATTTCTAGGTTTTAAAGCTTGAAGGCGTTTTTGCGAAGCCTGAAAATACCTAGAAAATGCTTTGTGCGCACAGACTTATGAGGTTGAGCTCGTAATGACTATATGTTTTTCATATTGTGCAGAGGAGTTTCGCAGCTTGCTTGTAGTCTAGAGGAAACTCATCCTAAACAGCAATGAGATTCGTGGAGATATATTGAAAACTTAAAGCTGATAAGTTCTGAGAATGGCGACCAAGAACTCTTCAGGTACTTGGTTGTCATAGTAGATGTCATTTTTATGCTTCTCTTTTAATGCACACAGACCATTAGCTTGTCTATACAGAAGGCTCCAAATCTTAAATTCGCTAAACATATAGGCGATGGCATTTCTAATTACCCGCTCCCAGAAGTCCGTGGTTTGTGATACAGTGGGATGTGGTTGACCACGAGTATCCAGCAACCCGTCATTCCGATGCTCGCTCCATAATATAGTATTGGGAAAGTACCCATGATCCTCTCTTAGCAACCGGAGTTTGTCTCCCGCTACAGAAAAACTGGCAGCTAGTATCCTCTTGCGCCGTTCCAAGCCGCAAGTCCCAATTTGCTGGGAAACGGCAAGGAGCTTGGGTAGATCAGGTAGCCAATGGGCACTATTCCTGTCTCAGTGGGATGGTCTGATTCCTTAACCTTTGAAATATATGGGGTGGCTGGGACTTGCTTGTCGAATAGAGCTGCCTGGCGGGGCAACCCGCACTGACAGCAAGGCGCCGAGAGTGCCGAGGACGCCCTGTATAGAGCCTCGCCGGTTCACCGACGACCTGCCTAACGAGATGCAGTCCTGCTCAAATCAAAACCAATACGACGCCGAAAAGAGGTCTGCAAGTCTCGCACTAAGCATGGATGCAGTGCAGCCGCACGTCCGGCTACACTGGGTGACGTGTCTTGGGCTGCGCCAGCCAGGTTCGCACCGGCTGCGGGCGCCCTAGATTTCTTTTTTTGCTCGGCTCCTGCGCCGCGGAGAGACGGTAAAGAGCAAGACTCTATCGAGATATCAAAACCCTCGTACCTTCGTAAAGTTTGCGACGTCTTCGATACATATTCATATTTGCACCGAGGCAACGGAGCGCAGTACGTGTTGCGATCTGCGTTTGCAGAGAAGGCTAAACTACGAGGATGATGCAGAACCAACAGATCCCCATGGTGGGGTCCCAAACCGTGTTGCCTCCTGCAAATAACAACACGTTCTCTCTGGCCAACGTCTTTGGAGTCTTTCTGACCTTGAGCTTTTGTCTGCTCACACAGCCATTCGGCAGTCTACTCTATGCAAAGCCTGCTGGCGTCTTTGGCCGGATCGTATTCTTCTTTTGGCGCCTCAATCCTCTGGCTTGTCTCGCTGAAGCGGTCTTGATCCTCTATGGCCTCCTCGATGCCATTTGGATGGCCATCAGGAACCTTCACAGTGCGCCAACAACTCGAGTCGGTTTTGGAGAAAGTATGCATATCGCTGCCACTGCAATTCTCCTACTCCGAGGGCACGGCCGTCTTCCTGAACATTGGAGAGCTATCACTGTTGAAGATACAGAGCAGTCCTCTGGACCAGGGCCTACCACGGGTATCGATGAGCAAGATCAAGAAGAGCCACCCCCAGCCTACGAAGCCCATCCTCAACCTTCTGGTGCTGAAGGCTCACGCGCCGACGAAGTTTCGATATCCAGCCCGCCTGAGGACGAAGTTTCCGGCCCATTGCAGACCGAAAGTTCTGATGAGGTTAACGGTTTCAATCATGTTGCGCAAGACGCGAATGACGCTCGTTCGACGTCACGCCAAGATGCCAATGGACCAAATACTCCAGAGTCATACACAGATTACCCTTCTTCGTCTCGTAATCGTAGTGAGTACTTTCCAAACCAATGATTCCCTTGCCACCATGTTCTTCCATGAGCTGTGGAGTCGTACTCCTGAGTGTTGAGAGTGATTAAAACTAAACAATAATTCTTTGCGACCGAGTTTCCAAGAGCTTGCAAGGGTGTTTGTTAGTCACTCTCAACACTCCGTAGTATGACTCCACAGCTCATGGAACATCACCTCAATTGCACAACGTTCCCAGCAGGCGGTGGCTGATTCTGAATGCAAAGCTGTTGCTCCTGTTGCCGCTATCCCTTCCACAACAACAGTTCCATCAAACAGCAGCCGAGAAACATCAGAACAGGAAGAGGGCCGACGGCAAGCTCCTGATAGCGAAGCCGGCTCGAACATGGAATTCAACGTCAGGAACGCTCTGGGACGCGAGGTGCTCGCTCACTTCGAGCTCCTCATAAGCCTTGTTACTTTCATCTCCGTGGTTGTGGTAATCGTAAAGCTTGCCTCCGCTATCATTCCGTTATACATCCGCGTCGCAGTCTGGTCCATGGTCGGAGGATGGACTTCGGTCCAAATCCTTCTTACAGTATCTCAACGCAAGGAAGTCGACGACATTAACCCTACAACCTTGTTGCGAACCACTATGGCACTGGAAGAAAAGCTGCACCACCGTGTCGTCTGGTTCGTGCTTTCGCTACTGCTACTTCCTGTGTTTGGATATATCACCTTCATTATGCTCTATAGGACGGCGGGCTTGCCTTTCGTGATGGGAACTGTTTTTGAGATCGTCTTCCTTGCCTATGCTTTGGTATTGGATGGCGGTCTTGTGATTTCAGGACTCTTCGTTCGGGCATTTTCATGCATTGGCAACCGAAAGCGATCAGGTCAGTGTATCACCGGACCCTGCAAACTTGTCCGCAAATTTCGTGCCAAAGATGTCATCATTTTTGGGGTTGCCTTGCTTGTGGCGGGAGCCGTTGGAATATTTACCTGGTTCTCAGTGGTAGAGTGCATAATCCACCCTCAGTGCAACCGGGTGCTGTTCACATACTCACTTTGGCCCGTGACCGCTATGCTGTGGTTGTGGTTCTTCTTGCCGGCGCTTTCGTTCATGATTTCCTCGAAAATCTTATCTGTCGAAGATGGACTGAAGCCAGCAGGGATCGAAATTGCGGCGTTAATCTGGAACTTGCTCATGACAGCCTTCATATTCACGGGCACAATGACGATGTATGACGCCAATGGGACGTACAAGCCGGGTTGGCTTGATTGGCTTGGCAGACTCGGGCGGTCGATTCGAGTGACCTGAAGCGGCGGCGAGTTCGAAAAATGGTCAGATCTGGAAGCCGGAAAGTGGAGTATGTATTTCATAAAGAAGAGTGATGTTTCGTTAAGCTTTGTCAGTTGAGGGGTCATGATCGAGATGCCTGGAAGGATCCGTCACATGTTGGCATGAAGCCACTTGATCCGTGACTCATCGGTTTACTAGGGAGTTCCGCCTGGTCAGGATGAGTCGGTGATATCACTTTATTAGGGAGACATTCCCACTAAGTTAGAAGGGCAGATTTGACCTCAATACCAATCTTTTTGCCCTGGCCACTTCCGCAACTGATAAGCTTGTACAAGAAGGACTTTCTGCTTCTTTCTAGTCTTTTTCATCCACCGTTTATCTAATGTATCCGCATGCCTCTCCACAATCTTCTGCAACCTATCCCAATCTTGCATGACTTTCTGCGACCCTGCTTTGGCTTGTTGGCGCACCTCTGCTAGCTCGGGGAGCGAGCCGGGCGTAAATTGCAAACCAGGATAGAGATTGTTGAATTGTAAGCTCCCTTGAGCCCGAACTCGTCTACCTGCTGTGACATTACCGCCATATCTCTTTGACTTGAGGGCAATCTCCCGTTCTCCATCAGCTCACGGATCCAATCTTGCTCTGGGGCCATGCTGACTTGAGTCTAAGATGATGGCGGAGTTTGTTATGTACCGTGTCCAATGCCAGTGATTTCCAATGCGCTTGGTTTGCAAGAGGTTGAGCCTACAGAAGGCGGAGAATGTTTGATGATTGATTCTGTTCGTAGTCTGGGCGAGCATTGTAGGATTCGGTGAACAATTCGGACAGAAAAGCGGTGAGGGAGGAATGCGGACATTTGAGGATGTTCTAGCTTGCATGATTACTCTCAGCTCTAAACTGTAGTGGCTCATCCAAGACCATCCTGGCAGACCCAGAAATCATTGCCATGATGGGAGAAAATGTTGAATCTGTCGTTCAAAGGGAGACGCGTTCCTGGCGGGGTGGCGATTATGTCAGCTTGCCGAGAAACACTAAACCTTAACTAGAGGGAAGGTGGCGGACTGGGCGTGCAAGTCCTCCTTCCTGCGCGGGGCGTAGAGTCTTTCCTGCCCTGGGAGTAGAGTCTTTCCTGCGCGGGGCGTAGCGATTGTCCTGGGAGTAGGGTATTTCTGGGAGTAGGGTCTTTCCTAGAAGGCTGCGTAGGGTAAGGAGTAGCGCTTTAATTAATCGTGAATCGTGAATTGTAGGGGGTATATGGGAGGTAGGAGGTAGGAGGTAGGAAGTGCGCTTCGTGCACACTAGTGAGAAGTGTGGAGGTTGAGAGGGTAAGCGAGCTTGAGGATATACTCTTTACCTCGAGCGATTAGAATCGCGATTAGACGACGTAATCTAAGCTTCTCGCGAGCCGTACGGCGAGGCCTTCCGGCAAATACGAATGTAATTCCTTCTTCCCTTATAAAATACTCAAAATTAGGCCCTCTAGTAAAAGGGAGGCTAGGAGGGCTGCCCTTCTTCTTGTATTCGCTATTTGCGAATCACATATATACATTAGAGTTAATATTAAACCGGGTCGCCCGAGTTCTTCTTTCAGCGAAATTACTACATTGAGCTTAGGGATCGGGTGCTTAGGCCAATAGAAGAAGGGGCACGGGCTTCCCAGAGGATATCGGATAGCAGGACTCATTTATCATGGAACTTCACCTCATGAGTGAGCTTCTTCACGCATCACTCAGGTCTATTACATCTTAACATGATCCAAGTGGGTTTTCAACCAGCAGAGGGTGAGGCGAGGGTGATGAGCGCCTGAGCAGAGCGGCGATGGTGACTAACTGCGTTCGAAGTGAGTCGAGAAGTTTTCGTGTCATCTTACCTATATAATTTCAGACGAAAATTTTGCCCACTAAAGTCCACTTCCGTCTTTGGACCTAAGTCGTTGCTGCTCTAACCTGAGCAGACCCCTGAGTCCTAAGCACGCTAATGAGTCAGCTGGATTTTGCTTAGGGGGACCTCTTCCGGTCCCCTACAAATCGGCTATTTTTCATGTTGAGAGAGGGGGTGGAAATCGGCTCCCTCACGCTGATGCTTCGATTACGCTGGAGCTTGACAGAAGGTAGCATTGAGAAGGGAGCGGAAACTGGCTCCCTCACGCTGATGTATACGTTGCGGTGGCGCTGCGCGTTCTATTTTAGGGAGAGGCAGTTTTCGAACCCCCAATTCTATTTTGGTATTCGGAGTACTACAATTGCGAGTATGCCAGTTTGGAAGACTATAACTCAAAGTGATTGCATTTGACGTACAATATCTTAGCATACTACAAAACGGCGTATGTGTTTTATTTATACTTCAAGCCAAAGAAGTACAGATTGTAGTAGTATAATCCGAATTACTTTGGCTTGAAGTACACGAATTCGGCCTACTAGAACTTAAAGCAAGCTGAAATTTTGCACTAAAACTAGGACTACTCTGGATAGTAGTATTAAAGTCTAGAACATTTCTATAGACCCTTGAAAACCTCAAAGATAGGTTGTGTAGAAGCCAGTTTCTTATTCTTCTTCTATTGATTTTCAAAATTTCTAAAGAGAGATTTATCCAACTTGCCTATCAGTCTTAAGCCATATATACCACTTCCTCTATTATTTATTTACGTCGACGGTTTTGATCGTGTTCGTGGTCAAAAGCTGTCCCTACATTATAATAATTTTGCTAAAGATGATCTCCTCGATCTCTGTATACAAAATTCTCAAGACCAGTTCCCCAGGCATTCTATTATTATCCCTGTATCTGAAGATCCGATCAATTTAATCAACTTCATTATGCAGCCTCAGTTCTGCAAACTAGTTAATATAAACAATTAATAGCCATATTAACGGCGCGTACTGATATTACGACGGCGCTGAGCTAGGTCACTTAACCAAGACAACTATTGCCTTCTGTCGGTTGCCTGTTACTATTACTTACTATCTGCTGCCTACTATCTATTGCCTATAGTCCGTTGCTTATATAAATACTAAGCTAAGAGCTATATACTTTCCTGCTCCTTAGTTTAGTGTCCTTCAATTATACGAGATTCTTGGTTTGTACTATGGCCTTGCCAGAGCCGTTCCACTAGCAGTCTATTTCGGCACTGATTAGTTAGTGTTTATTAGGCGTTATAGCAGGCCCGAGGATCTGCCGGGGGTTTGGTGCCTTGCACTTCTCTCTCGTCGGGATCGATGCTCTCTTGAGGATTTGCCGAGGAGAACTTGTTAGGGTCTCTCGTCGGGGTCGACACACTCTGCATTAACTAGTCCGACGCCTCCGACAAATATTAATAAGTGCCGCAGATGAGAATCACCCATAAGAGTACAATAAGGTTCTAGTCTAGATTAGAAAGATGATGTATTTTGAGGGGATCCTATTTAGGCTCCCTAGGAGCCGTGCTGGGTTCCCCCGAACATAGTCGTGTAGAGTTGACAACTTTCGCACTAGCAAAACTAAAGTAGATCATGATTGGTCGCTAGAACGGGAAGCAGGACCGTGACTGAGTAGCCTGAGCAGAGGGTGAGGCGAGGGTGAGTAGCGCCTAAGTAGAGGGGCAACGTTGATTAACCATGTTGGAAGGGAGTTGGAAGAAATGCCGTCTGAAATTACCATGAGAAAGCCACGAGAAAGAAGAACGAGCAACGAGGATGCAGAACCGCAAAGATGAAATGCGAGTTGAAGAGGAGAAAAAGGAGTTGTCACGAAAGACGAATACAACGATGGCTGCAAATCGCAAGAATGTCAATCATACCTGCATTACTTTCCCTCGAGTCCCAGGCTCGACTTCCTTTGGGACAACTTCTCAAGCCAATGCCTCCACCTCCACGCCTCCTATCAGTCCTTTCGGCAGACAGTCCAGTAACCCCAACTTTCAACCCCAGGTCTCCAGTTCGACCACACACACCAGTCCATTCGGTGTACCGTCCGGAGCCTTCAATACAGTTCCTCAGACTAATGCTTCTGTCCCTATGCCTCACACTAGTTCATTCAGTGTCCCCTCTGGTACATTTACTTCACCTCTTCAAACCGGCACCACTCTACACATCAGTCCCTTTGGTATACCCTTCAATACCTTTGCGTCAACACCCCAAGCCGGCGCCGCTCCAGGTCCCAGCCTCTTCGGACAAACATCGCAGGGCAACATATATTATGGCGGTGGTTACTTCGGCGCCTTCGGCGCACCGCCCCAGTCCCAGCCCTACAGAGCACAAACCTACACCATCCCTTTGAATTTGCGTCCAACTCCATAGCACGGTTGGTATGATTCGGCGATAGAAAGAGGAAAGGATTGATAACAGAACTGAATCTTCCTGCAAAACAGAGCTCTGTGATTACTATTAGCAAGGGTATAGAACTCTCCCGATATACTTTTCCGACTCCAAAGCCTCCTAACCCAACAATTTCCTCGCATGCTCTCCTATTTCCTCCCATAAGTACTCGGATGTCCATTCCTCTTCCCATAAGCCTTCACCTTCCCATCCAAATCCCACCCCACAAAAAACCACACCAGAGCCGCAACCCACGTAACTATCGTATCAACAATCCAATTCCCCCTCCTACTCCCACCCCACGCACACCCCCTCATCAAAGCTCCCAACCAAGACACCGTAACCAAGTACTCCCCTCTCTCCAACCCCTCTATCGCTTTCCTCGCCACCACATCAGGAGTCTGCACCGGATCACTCTCCTCCAAAATATGCGTAATCTCCGGCTTCGTCAGATTCTCATTCTCCAACCCCGGACTCAAAATCGTCCCCGGAAACACGGTATGAACCTTAACCTCACCCCCATACAACAAACACTCCTGCACCAAACAATCGCTCAAACTCTTGATCGCCGCCTTACTCGGCGCATACGGCGCATATCCCACCACTGGATAGAACGCAACTACCGAGCTCGTAAACACTAGATGCCGTTCCTCGTTATTCGTGTTCGCAGCGAGGGAGGAAGGGGAGAGCCATTCGGAGAGGATGGCTTGGGCCATGTCGACGCAGGACCAGAAGTTTATGTCCATTTGTTTGCGCATGATGGAGCGCGGGGTGGAGATGAAGAGGCCGGGGGAGGCGGAGCCGGCGATGCACCATACTATCGAAGGAGAAGCTCCATTATTCCACGCGATGGCCTCAGCTATCACCCTCGAAGCTCCGTCTTCCTCGGAGACATCGGCGGATATGTATTGGAAGCGTTGGGAGGGGGAGGGTGCTGCTGCCTGTGTAGGAGGTTAGTTGTTGTTGTGGTAGAGAGGGGAAGAGGGACGGACTTTGATTTCTGCGAGCGCGGATTCGAGTTTGCCTACATTTCGGGCGACAATTATGATGGAAGCTCCCTTCTTGGCGAGTTGGATCGCGACGCTTTTTCCCATTCCTTCCGAGGCGCCGGTCAATAGGACTGTCTGTTGCGGGATGTCAGACGAGGCTGAGGTTTCGATTGAAGGGAGGAGTTCATACCTTGCCATTGACGTCGAACTTGTTTTTGCTGAAGAGACCCATGATTGTTGGAGTGAGGAGGAGGGCGAGCAGTGCGATTGAGATGGTTGTCAAAGAGAGGGAGGGTAGGTAGTCCATGTTGAAGAGAGGAGAGTGAGGTGTCAGCAAGGAAATTTGGTGGTGAGGTTAATTTGGTGCTGGCGATAAGGATGCCCGATAAGGATGAGCTTCAGCTAAGCTCCAAGGCTTGAGCTTCTTCTCTCCAGCAAAATATTATCGCAAGTGCGAAAAGGGTCTTTCTCACCATTTTATAGGAACAAATATCCTTAGAATGTCAATGCTCTTTTGGGCCATTGCCTGAATTTGTTCTTCCCAACGTTGCGATTCCTTCATCAATGAAGCATCCGGCCAGCCGGACCTATGGCCACGAAAGCTGGAAGCAAGATGCTCTGATTTTCCAATACAGCTATTCTCTTCTCTGCACTGCATTGTATCGTTTGATATCAGTTGGAGCTCGCAATTTGCGTTGATATAATTCGAGTTCTACGAGCGAGTGAGCTCAAACTCCCTCGCAAATCATCATCATTTCTGCTCAGAACCCCAAACTCTCCTCATACTCCTTTGCTCCTTCGATTGGCTGTATAAAACTGTACGACATGGGACTATTTACTTCCTGCACACCGGTTGTGAGGTAGAGTGGTCTCATTTTCCCATCCTCACTAAAGAACAGCTGTGGTCTTTCTCTCCTATAATAGTCCTTCGCCTCACTACCCTCAAACTCAACATGCGTACTGAAAGCAAGCGTCTGGTTATCGAACGTCCAAGGTCCATCCAACTTTTCCGCAAAAGCATGTCGGCCTACTTTTGGACCAGATCCAAACCCACCTTCTGGCTCGAGGGAATGGAGAAGCATATGCCAATGTCCTCTGTTGAATGAGTTAGCTTCCGCCTCATCTAAACTACTTTCCGAGCAAAACTCCACTCACCTCTTATCCCTCCAAACAAACGGATCCTCATTCCCCTCCGGAAAAAGTGGATCCGGAGGCCGAATCTTCTCATACGGACCAAGAAAACTCGACGCAGTACTCAAAGAAATCAACTCGTCTCCGGAACAATTATACGGACATCCTCGATACACAAGCAGCATCTCAGCTGCGGACTCGACACCACCAGTTCCGAAAAGCGGGAAGGGAGAAGGATTCGTGATATCCGCATCCCACGCGTCATCATTTGCGCCTTGCAGGATCTGGCCGTGTGTTGTCCAGGTATACAGATCTGTACTCGATGCTACGCTGATTCCACTCTCGCCGTTGATGGTATTTCCTGGGCCGCAGGTGAATTGGGGTGAGGTGCATGTGGGATTGACGGTTTGGGGACAGCCGATGTAGTACAGGAGATATTTTGAATCGGCGGGAGAGTAGATGACGGTTGGGTTGTGGGCGAATGTTCCCACGACTTCGGAGTCGAATGTGTAGGGTCCTGCCGGCCCGACGGCTGACGTTGCATGCACGATTCGCGAATAAGGACTCCAGTAGTCCAGCCCACAGCTGTGGGTGAATTCCGCGAGGAAGAGGTGGAAGAGGTGGTGGTTTTGAGGGTCGTGGACGATCTTTGAACCCCATGAGGATGTGTTGACGGAGGTGAGGTTGTAGCCGGTCCCGAGCTTTGCGGGAAGGAGATCTAGAGCCCCGCAAGAGGGAGAAGTCCAGCCTGGATCGCATGCGCAGGTGGAGGTTTTGGGCGAGCAGATGCCGTTGAGGGAGCAGTCGAGGCTGGATGTGCAGGTGAAGGCCGAGGGAGAGGTGGAAGATGAGGTGACGGCCCACAGCAGGGTGGGGACGGAAGTGAGAAGCGCAAGGGTTTTCATCGTGATGTGCTGTCCGAGAGAACCTAGAAGATACATCGTGTCAAACAGTCCACGTATATGTATTCGAAATTGAGATTCTTGATCACAATGGCGGGGTAAACTTACCCCTCATTTTGAACTGGGTTTCGTAGAGTTGCAGATCTCCGTTCTAAATACGAGGACTGCCCACTCTTGATGAGATCTTCTTGCTTATTCATGTCTCGAACTTACAGAATGCAGGTTTAAGATCGACAGGGCGGCCGTGACATGAGATGTTCAGATGAGCCGCATGTTACGTTCCATTCATTATGAGTTTAAGATGCCAAGCATTTTGAGTGCGTTGACGATATCTGAATGTCTTCTCATTCTGAGTACATTCAACATCAAGCTTGAATGGAAATGAAGCCGCCGCTGAAATCCCAGATATAGGAGGAGGAGATGCAAGACATCAATGAGACTGAGTCTGAGTGACCAAGCTGATGCTGGACATCTAGGAAGGGATCGGGACGAACCATAGCTCCCGTTTGAGAATTCGATAGAAGGTGACGACCTGAATCAGATTGATGGAAGACACTTCATAGACTCAACTCTCCACGCTCCTTCTTGTGCAATCTTTCCAACACCCAAAGCAAGAGAAAGCTCTGGGCCTTGCTCAAGTTGAGAAGGATGACTTTCACGTGATATCATCCAATTTCGCATTCAAAAGAACGAGACAAAAACGGTCGCGGCGCATGAAACATAAGTGAGAAGTTTATCTTCACTTGAAGGTTGATTTTGAGTGCTGATTTAAACGCGAAAGTAGGGAGTGTTGTGAGAGCCGGCATTGAGGAATGTGGCCTGAATTTTAGGCGCAACAGGGCGTGTCGCTTGTTTCGCTGCGCTGGCAGAAGGGATGAAACAAACAAACGCAGCCAACTCTCTCTTCTCCCAACTTCCTTCCTTCCTTCTCCTCATCACTTTTATCATCGCACAACCAGCTGCAGTCGAGGGTTTGACTTGAACATCGATCAAGCTGATTGAAGATGTCTCTCGTATTTCATATGCCGCTGTCGATGCCCCTCCACGGGAACGCCGCCACGGAGCATCCTCCCCGAAAAGAGCCATCGTCCCATCTCCGCGATGCTCTTTTAGCTGCATCACAGGCACCAAGCACCATTCAGGTTCCCGCACGCTGTACCACCGTTTCGTTACGCAGGCCCGAGCCGAACGTAATCCAATACGCGGTGTCGAGATCATTCACATGGGAAATTCCCATCCCAAACTCCAGATGGATGTCAGGTCGGCGAGATGCTCTCTGGGCTGAAAGGCTCAGACGGTGCGATCTGCCAATGATGACGGATTTCGATACTGGAGATAGAAAGGGATGAGGATGCTGACAGCGCGGCTGAGGCCCCCACAAACACAGCCCCACAGCTAACCGCCGAGGAAGCACTTCGATATGTACAGTGATTGGCCAATTCGCGAGCACGGCTGCAGCGTTCACTATTCTTTTCTACCCATGTTTGAAGGAAATCGCTGTCATTGGGACCAAGGACTCGGTGGCTGGAAATCCCAGAGGGAAGCTCAGCTTGCAGATTGGCATCAGCCCTAGGGGACTTCTATCTTTGCTGCAGTTGAACCGTCGATGGTGGTGCAATCCATGTGGTAGTCAGCTGCATGTGATAGTCATCATTGGCAGCGGATCCGTCTTCCATTTCACGTCAAATATCTTCCGCCGTTGTCCTTTCTTCTTTATTCGTTGTCGCCGTTGCGGTTACTGACTGGGTTGATTTGAGAACGTTATCGTTGCCGTGCAGCAGCAGCCCAAGAGATTGGCGCATCCCCCGCGACGACCTGCAGCAAGACCCTCACCTCTGATCTTCCTCGGTGTCCCCATTCGCAGACCTCCTTTATTTCTTGGGCGAGGCTGCGGCTGTCTTACATCCACGCCTCTCTTCGGTTCGATATTGTGTTATATAGACACTCTTCCAGGAGTTGGGGTTGGGAAGATTTGAGAGGACGAAGAGAGCAGATTTGCGCATCCTTATCTCCGAGACTATAGCTCCGACTTTACCACTTCACCCTGGAATCAACACAGAGAGCCGTTGCAGCTCCATCCGGCATCTCTGTCCCTCGAGGCAAAAGACTAACGACTCGAGTTGAGGGCTCAAGGTTCTCTTTGCATCGAGCGGAGAGAAGTCATCACGTGGCAAACATGGAGGATGACACTATCACCTCGAGTATTCCTACTTCGGACGAAGTAATGAGTGAGGGAATGATGAGCGATGCCGAATCAGACTTTGGGAGCATGAACACCAGTATCGAGGACTTTGATCGATGGCAAGCACATATCGGTCTTAAAACCTTTGGCGAAGGTCTCAATGCTGCAGCAAAAGCTATCTTCCCGAATGAGAGTCGATCACGGTATACGAAGGTTTATGTTTTGATGCTGAGTTGGGCGGATGAGGATCCGAATTTACCGGTTTCCATCGAGATCTTGAAGTTATTTAAGGTGTTTAAGGATATTTATCATTTTGATGTTGAGGTGTGGAAGATTCCGGACGAGGCGTGTCATCTTGAAGTTAATCAGAAGGTGTTGGATTTTGTGAAGTTGGGAGGGGATAGTGATGATCATTTGAAGATTGTTTACTATGCTGGGCATGCTCGTTTGACGAAGAACAGACGGCTAGCTTGGACGAGGTATGTTGAAGCTCTGCTAATGAGAGACCATGCTGACATGCTTACAGTGGACGACGAAATCGACAAGGCAAAAGCCCAACAGTCCAATGGAGCGGGATTCAAAATGCATTGGAACATGCTCAAAGCGATGTCCTGATCCTCTTGGATTGCTGCCACGCGGGAACAGCAAACAACAACGAAGGCAATGGAGTCACTGAACTCATCGCAGCATGCGCCTACAACTCCCTCGCCAACGGCGTCGGATCCTTCTCCTTCACACGAGAACTCGAAATCGAACTCCGAGACCTGGCAAAACTACCATCCTTCTCGATTGGCAACCTCTACCACAACATCTTCTGCCGCATTCAAGCTCGGATGTCGGACGATGAACGAGATCACCCCGCACCAGTCTACCTTCCATTGACGCAAGAAGACCCAAGGTACCCAAGAAGTATTCGATTATCTGTTCACAGAGATAGACCAAGTCTGTCCACCCAATCGACGGAAAGTTCATTCGAAGTTCAAGCCCCAGATTCCGGATTAGGGAGCGGCATTGAACTCCCCTCGACTCCTTCCTTCCTCCACTCCTCCGCCACCCTCCCTGGCGAAACTCCAAGAATCGCATTCGCAATCCGCCTGCAGGAAGATTTCCGAGTCGGCGAACTTTCATCAGATCTCTTTCAAGAATGGCTTCGCAATCTCCCAGCTTCGGTGGCTGAAGTGAAGATTGAAGCGGGGTTTCATAGCTTCTCATCACTGCTTATCGTCTCTGTACCAATTTGCATGTCTATCTACATGCCGAGAGACCCAGCTGTGATCAGCTTAGGGCCTATCACTTCTTTCAACCAGGTCCTAAACCGTGTTGGGAATTTCATTCCGAAGGACCTCCCAACTCCGAAACCAGATCAATGGTCCTTCGACAGAATCTCGACGCCGGAACCCAGTCCAAGGGATTTCGACAGCAAGGATTTCGCCCAAGACACTCCCACGCTAAAAGTAAACGGCATCAACGGCGCCCACAACAAACCCTCAGTCCGCTTCCGAAAACACCCCGAGACAATCTCTCGGCCACCCCTCGACAGAGGCTCCTCATCCCAATTCAGCATCGCAAGCAGCATCGACGACGGCCCCCTCCTCCCCAACGGCCTCAAACACCCACACACCATCCCCGGCGGCGCCTACCCCTTCGAAAAATCGCACCCAATAGAAACTTTCGGTCCCCATGCCAGTGAAGCCAATGGTCCGCAATCACGAGCTCATGCAAAGATTAAGTCTTACAAAGATGATCCTGAGACGAAAGCCTTTCCCCGGATCTCGAGACCTGTTGAACTTTTGAGGAATGAGTATGATTGCATAGTCATTGGGTCGGGATATGGTGGTGGTGTGGCAGCCAGTAGGATGGCGAGAGCGGGACAGAGCGTTTGTTTACTTGAGAGGGGAAAGGAGAGGTGGCCCGGTGAGTATCCGAGTGGGTTCTTGGATGCGGTTGGGCAGTTGCATGTTTCTGGGGAGTTTGCGCCAGGTTTTTTGAAAGGTGCTATGGTTGAGGGCGGGGATCCAACTGGTCTTTACCATCTGATCTGCGGGAAAGGTCAAAATGCTTTCGTGGGGAACGGACTTGGTGGGACGAGTCTGCTCAACGCGAATGTATTCCTTGAAGCGGACGATAAGACGATGAAGATGGATGCTTGGCCGAGGGAGTTGCGGAAGCCGAATTCGTTGAAGCCGTACTACGACCGAGCTGCGAGTGTATTGGAACCCGAGGAGTACCCACAGGATTGGCCGGATCTTCCAAAGCTCACTATGTTGGAGAAACAAGCTCAAGCTCTTGGTATGGGCGACAAGTTTAGGCGTGTCAAGCAGACTACGAGGTTCAAGGGTGGACCGAATAGCACGGGAGTCGAGATGTATCCTTCCGCATTGACTGGCATGGACTGCACTGGTGTCAATGATGGAAGCAAATCGAGCACATTGGTCAACTACCTCAGCGATGCGTGGAATTGGGGTGCAGAAATGTTCTGTGAATGCGAAGTCCGATACATCAAGAAGCCTCCACCCGACTCTGAAGAGGACGGCTACATAGTCTTCTTTGCATGGCATGGTGCGAACAGAGGTGCTTTCAGAGATAATCTGTATGAAGACCTCATGTGGGTTCGTGCCAAGAAATGTGTGTTCCTCGGTGCTGGCTCCATCGGAACGACTGAGATTCTTCTTCGAAGCAAGAAACTTGGTCTCTCTATGAGCGACAAAGTCGGTGTTGGGATGAGTGGGAATGGGGATATTCTGTCGTTTGGTTACAATTGCGACTCCGAGGTCAATGGAATTGGTCGTCAGTATCCTTCGCCGTACAAGCCAGTCGGACCTACGATCACTGGAGTCATCGACTGCCGAGAGCAGGACAATCCTCTTGATGGGTTTGTGATAGAGGAGGGTGCTATTCCGAAGGCACTCGCTCCATTGTTCCAGACAATGTTGGAGATGATGCCAGGAAATCAACTGCCGAAAGGACAGACGTTGACGGAGAAGGTGAAGCATGCTCTTGCCCAGCAAGGAAGTCGATTCTTAGGACCATACTTTCCAAAGGGAAGTATCGAGCGCACTCAGACATACTTGATCATGAGCCACGACTCGAACCAGGCTACTCTAACACTCAAAGACGACAAGCCGATCCTCGAGTTCCTAGGAGTCGGCAGAAGCGATCATGTCGAGTATCTCAACGATCTCCTCCGCCAAGCTACCCAAGCCGTAGGCGGAACCTATGTCAACAGTCCATTCTATGCATGCCTCGGTCAGCAAGAAATCACCGTCCATCCCATTGGCGGAGCATGCATGAGTGACTGCGGCCTCGATGGTGTCACCAATCACTTTGGAGAAGTCTTCGCAGGCAATGGCGAAGAGACACACGAAGGACTCATCGTCACTGACGGCGCAGTAATTCCAACAGCCCTCGGCGTCAACCCATTCGCAACCATCACTGCCCTCGCTGAACGCTCCGTCGAGCATGCTGCCAAACTTCGCCTCGGCCGTCAACCTGTTCCGATTGATCTCGAGACCAAGAACGATATCCTCGACCTCTTCGCTGATCCCCATCAATACAAATCCGAGAAGAAAATCGGAGCACCATTGTCGAGAAACGATACAAGGAGAATCTCCGAAGCAACAGACTGGATCAAGACAACTCGAGAGAACAAAGCGAGTGGGTTTGGATTTTCGGAAGTCATGTCTGGCTACATCCATATTGGTGATGGGATCAAAGGTGATAAGTTGGAGGACTATGAGACTGCTGCTAAAACCGCCAAAGGTCTCTGCGAAGAAGCTCGTTTCTTCCTCTCTGTAAAGGCTTGGGATACTGAAACTATCGTCCATCGCGACGATCACAAGGCAATGCTGACAGGAACCTTCACCTGCGCCGGCCTCGTGGGCTCTCCCTTCATGGTCCAGCGCGGCTCCTTCCACCTTTTCAGCGTCGATCAACAAGCACCCGGCACCCGAAACCTCACCTACGATTTCGACATGACCTCAACCGATAACCGCCAATTTCATTTCCACGGCTACAAAGTCGTCGATTCCTCCGTCGCTCTCGGACCGTGGCGTTTCTGGACTGCTGCCAGCACACTCTACGTCACGATTTCCGAAGCATATGGCGAGAAAGCCGTTCTGGGACGGGGAATGATGCATATCCGACCCTCAGACTTCCTTTCCGAAATCTTCACACTCAAACCCTCTGGACGGAATCTGTTGGCGAAAGTACAGAGCACGTTAAGCTTTATGGGATTCTTCGCAAGACAATCAGCGAGTTTGTTTTTGGCGCCGTTTACATGGCAACAATACCCCTCTATCACTTATTCGGGATACATAAACGATACATCTCCCGATCAAACGATCAAGATCATCGCGAGCGATGGGGTGCAGACTTTGTTGCATGTTTGGGAACCGAGGAATTCGAATATTGAGACCAAGAATTTATTCATGATTCCTGGTGCGAGTGTGGATCAGCAGATCTTCGCCCTGCCTACTATTGAAGTCAATGCAGTCAACTACTTCACCCGCGCTGGATATCGCGTCTTCGTTACTGTCCATCGAATCTGCCAACTTATGGTTGCGGAGAATAATTGGACCACCTACGACAGCCGTCTCGATATCCGCGCTTCTCTTGAATGGATCCGTTCGCAGTGGGGCCATGAACCGATATACACCATCTCCCACTGCATGGGTGCAGTAGCTTACTCGTCCGGTCTTCTCGACGGCACGATACCGTCAAAATGGATCAAAGGTATCTCGAGTTCTCAAGTCCTGTTCAACCCCATCTGGTCCCCTCTCAACATGGCCAAAGTCCTGGCGGGTCCCATACCGTTTGATAAGTTGTATAAGATGTTGGGTGGGAATTGGTTCTCTTGCTCGAGTACAAGGGATGATGGGTATTTCCAACAACTCGTCAACCAAATCCTCCGCTTTTACCCCGACGACCGCGAAGAAATCTGCAACAATGTTTCTTGCCATCGCTGCTCTCTCGTTTTTGGGAGGTTGTGGAACCACCGCGTAAGCCTCATCCCCGTTCCTTTCTCCCTCCCCAGACCATTGCCTCTCTTTACCACTTCAACGTGCAATTGCTAATGGAATTAATGATAGAATCTCAACGAAGCAACCCACCGCCAAATAAACCGTTTCTTCGGCGGCGTAAACATGACGCTCCTCCACTTGTTGATGCAGATGGGGTATCGGGGCTACGTTACTACGAACGGCCCCCTCTTCTCCGATCTTACTACGGAGAAGAACCTTAAGCGACTCAAGGGAATCCCAGTTATGCTTTTTTCGGGAAGCGATAATAAGGTTTTGACGCCAGAGAGCACGGATAAGAGTTATTGTGTGTTGAGGGATTCTTTTGGGTGTAAGGGGTATAGTAGACATGTTATCCAGGGATATGGACATTTGGATTGTTGGATGGGGAGAGAGAGCTACAAAGACGTGTTCCCTGTCATACGCAAGGAAGTGGATCGTGTTTGTAGGGGCGAAGGCTATAAATACGAAGAGCCGGATTGGAAGAACGATTGGGAGGGGTGGAGGGGGTTGGGGAAGAGTGGGGGGGATTTACCGCCGAAGACTCATCGTAAGAAGGATGCGTAGGGCTTGAGGTGTTAGAGAGGGGTTTTGGGAATAGCCGGAGTTGAAGTTTGAGGGAGTTGAGTGTACGATGGGATGCCTTCAATCATCGGATTTAGGATTGGGAATGGGAGGAGTTGGTATGGAGTGCTGGCACGTGGATAAACAAGCAAGCGCCTCTTTTGGGTTTCTTTTCTTCTTGGTATATCTTTCATTCATGTATTCTAGGTTTACTTCATTCATCTTTCAATGTACCTCCTTCTCTGACATGCTGCCCCTTTTCGCCTATCTTTCTCTTTCATGGTGCACAAGAGGTCAGGACGTCCTCACTTTCACACAGGAGGAAAAAGGGGCGCGGCTGCTAAAATGCATTGTAGCGGCGCGGTAGCGGCATGAGATGTGCAACGAAAGTTTGTTGATGTCCCAGTTGCAGACAGGACTTTGAAGCCTCGCGAAAAAAAACAAAAAAGGGCACACTGAAAGCGGGAAGGGAACCACTAAAAGCTAAACCAAACAGAGCTAGGTTCCGGGGAATTAAATAGCTTGAAGAACTTCCGACGCGGGAGTAGATGTGCAACGAAACTTGTAAATGTCCTGCTTTCTTGTGGGACTTTTAGTCCCCCTTAACAAAAAGGGGAGTAACACGTGACTCGGGGCTTTTGAAGTCAAAGACTGTTCGATGGCTTTGTTAATTATCTCTATATTGAGTACAGAAGTACGTTTGAGTACCAAGATATTGCGTAGGCAAGTTCTAGAGCAATTGAAGCTGAGAAAGATTGTGAGTGTTGGCGGCTGTTTTGGGGCGGAGCTCCGTTATCGCGGCGCATGAGCGTTCTCTTCACAACAAACAGCCGTCACTTCGGTGACACGACTAGAAAGGCCACAACGACCCGATTAAATAGCATCCGAGCAGATGTATCCTATCGGCAACATATCAACGCCTTGAATAATGCTCTGCGAAGGACGAATCACAATGTCGGGGCACGAAGGACAAGCAGGCGCGCCGCGGTCGAGGACATCCCACTATCGTTGATAGGGTGAAGGAAGTGGTTCCGATGGAGCTGGTAATAGTGTTTATATATCTTCTGGGGCTTTCCTTACTTCTACCATACTTCGAAAAGGAGGATTTAAAGTCTGCCATAGCTCGAAAGATTGTCGAGATGAGTGTCAGTGTGCTTGGTGCTGCTCAGTACGCTCCCTCTTCCTTTCCAGCTGACTAGGTGAGAAGACATGAGCTCACGGATAGTATAGGCCGGAATCTATCGTTTCGACGGAGGAATTGAAGACCCTGGCTGTTGGAAGTGGACTTTCAATTCCAGATGGAGAGCTCGAGGATTGGAGCGCCCTGCTATCAGGTTTGAACCATTGCGCGAAGGAGATTCTGGCGATCCCCGACTAGTGAGTAGTTCTTTGTCATTTGGCAGAGGCTTCTGGATGTCTGCAAGGCTCTTGGAGACTTTGGGAACAATGGAGCATAAAACCAAGACGTACTTTGGCACCTCAATGACTGACCCCCTCCCAGCTACCCAACCGTCGACACAACCCTCTACCCGCGAGCGAACATCCACCGTCCTACATCTGAACAAGAACGAGACTTCGGCGGTTGGGCCTGGAAAGCAGAAGTCAAGTCCACAGCTCCCAGGAGCAACGAACTACAAGGGAAAACATTGGCGATCAAGGACAATATCGCTGTAGCGGGAGTCAAGTGCACGAATGGGACCGGGGCGGTGGATTGGACGCCTAATGTCGATGCTACGCTTGTTACGAGGATATTGGATGCTGGGGGTGTGATTTTGGGGAAGGCGGCTTGTGAGAATAATTGTTTTGGGGCTGTGAGGTATGTTTGTTTGCTTTTTGAAAACTTGGAGATGGCAGAGTCTGCGAGTGGAGGACGGACATTGGGAGCTGGGAGCTGACTTGGTTACAGTGATACTTCTGTTACGGGACCTGTTCACAACCCATACGCGCATGGCTACTCGACCGGTGGCTCCTCTTCTGGCTCTGCACGACTGCTTGCTTCTGGGGCTGTGGACATGGCCATTGGCGCTGATCAGGGAGGATCTATTCGTCTGCCATCTGCGAACTGTGGCGTTGTAGGATTGAAGCCGACTTGGGGATTGGTACCATACACAGGATGCATAAGTCTCGAAGCTACAATCGACCACGCGGGTCCCATGGCGAAAACCGTCCAAGATTGTGCCACACTCCTCGAGGTCATTGCAGGAAACGATGGCATTGATGACAGGCAACCTCGAGACTGGGAACACGGGCATGTCAAGTTTGGAGAAGAAGTCAAGAAGTGGGTGGAGAGAGAGACGGATCTGCCATTGAAAGGAATAAAAGTTGGGGTACTGAAGGAAGGGTTTGAAGACCCGATGACCGATCCCAATGTTGCTACAGCTTCGAGGAAAGCCATCGAAAAACTCGAGAAGCTTGGTGCAGAAATTAAGGAGATCAGTATCCCACTTCACAGAGACAGCGGCATGATCTGGATGGTTGCTCTCCCAATGGCTGGCACAACACAAGGCCTACTCGCCAACCCAGCAGGCAGAAAGCAGCTCCTGTTCCCCGATCGAGCAGAGCAGGTAGGAGCAAGACTCACACAGGAAGCGTTCGACGCTCTCGGTCCTGGAGGGCAGAATATTTATCTCCGTGGCGTATTTCTGGAACAACGATTCGGCTCTCCTTTGCACGCTCGCTGCACAAACCTCCTCCGAAAACTGAACGATGAATACGAGCGTGCATTTCGAGATGTCGATGTCCTTGTCATGCCGACAATCATTTTCCCACCCACAAAGATCGAAGAGAAAGGAGGGAAGACATTGGGACCGTTGAAGATGCTATCGAGAACGATTGGTGCGACATATAACACTGCAACGTTCAACTCTTCGGGTCATCCAGGATTGAGTCTTCCGGTTGGTCTCGTGCCAGCAAAGGATAATAAGAGTGTGTTGCTGCCCACTGGACTGCAAATTGTGGGGAGGAAATTGGAGGATTTGATGTGTCTGAAGGTCGCTGCAAGCTTTGAGAAGGCGAATGATTGGAAGACGTTGAAGTATGGTGCTTAAGAGGGAAATTCGAGTTGAGATGGGGTCCTCGATCCCGACTTCACGGTTCCCCAACTCAGTCTCTGCCTTGTTTTTCGTACCAATGTAAGGCTTTGTCCTCATTCCGGACATCTAGAATCACTCGGTCTCAACTATGTACTCACTCCAGCTCAGGCCGATCGAAATTCCTTGTCTCGTCTCACGCAATTCAGCATCCGATTTTACAAGCAGATCGTTCTCTAGTGGTATCTCTCGACATCCCTACACACGATCACTCTATCCCAAGACCAAAGACCCCAAACGTACGGCTTGTTTCATCGTAAGATATTATGGGACAAAGGCAACGCCTCCACGTGCCACCTCCACACTTATCACAGACCTCTTTTCATCCCAACTCATCCAGTACTAGGCCTTCGTTTTCAATTTCAGTTTCCAGATGAGATGTCTGAGATTCGCAAGAATAAACTTTTCCGTCGAACGTTCTGTACTACTTCATGGCGCTTCCATCGCCCAGAAAGCCAATCATTATGCACAACAAAAGAGATGAAGATATAATTGGTGCTAGGGAAATCCAGATCAGGCCACGGAGGTTTGAGTACGCCCTTTCCTGTTGCAGTCGTATTGGCCATATTGGAGTTCGCGATCTCCGAATTTGATTGTGTAGTACTTATATCGCACATGCCCAAGTGTTTCTTAGTGACATCCATACTTTGGTCGGTATCTACGCCACTCTTTGCCTCTTTGTTGGTTCTTGCGTATCTTCTCTCGCTTCAATCCATGGCTGATACGGCGATTGTTGACGTGGCTACCAGTGACGGTTGTACAGCTGGGGTCCAGGACAACGGCGCGCACGATTCGAACGCCGTCTACATCGCCGATGGCTTTCGAGAAGAAGGCATATTTGTATGGTACAGCTACTCTGTTAGGCTCTATAATAATTGGAAATACAAACAAGATGAGAATCTAGACTCAGCAGGACAGCGAAGAGAGACTAGTGGTGAAGACAAATACGGTTATGAAAGCCCGATCACCAATTTTGGCTACTGCCCGGATACTCAGAAGACGAGTTCCAATGCTCTGAGAGGACTTCAACGAGGGATTCGACGCCGTGGAGTAGTAATAGCTTTAATGGAGGTGGGAATGGCAGTGGGCAAAGTGAGGCTGTTTCTGGGACATTGTCCGTCATCCTAACAACATACAGGCGAGATACACTCGCACGCCAAAGAACGCACCAAATTCCTCCAGTCATTTACCTTCCTAATGCGCAATTCATCTGTGAAGACTCGCAGCATATCGCACCTAACCAGGAGTTCATCACAAATAATATCATGCTTCAGACTATTCTAAACGCCGACTCTCTAGTCACATCGAACTAACTCCAGCTTGGGACGATGAGAGTTCTTGGGCTACTGCCGCTTACCTGCTTAGACCTGACTTTAGATTCAATGCCAAAAGCATCAAGACAAAAGTCATCTCCACCGTGGTACTTTAGCCCTAGAGTAGAACCACAGCAAATGCTGTTGCTAAAAATAGGCGACGTTTGTAGAAGTATAATCATGTCGCCCACATTTAGCATGGTCCGAACACTTAAGGAGGAACTTGGACAAAGGTAATATTAATCACACAGTTCTTAGAAAACGAGCCAGTGCGCTTGGCGCTGCACTTGTACAATGAGTCTGCTACAAGCCACGATCGAGGAACAAAGGAGAAAGGTGCCGACCACTCTCGGGAGGTTTGTATCGCCTTTGAAACATACTCTTACACCTTTCAAAACAAACGACCGCGGCCGCCTTTCCTACTGCGCAATCTTGTCTATGTTCTGGACACAAGGGTTTCTCGTCAAAATGATTGCGAGACTTTCCATTTGCCTCTAGAAAGTATAATAGACTAGATTTACTTGCAACTTCCTCTACCACCAAAACATTCTACTTTTCCAGAACATCAGATTACTTGAACATCCATATTTCATCCTTTAGCCCAACGGACGAGACCACATGGCATCCCAGTCCCTCCACCGTCTGAAGCCACTCACAAGCCAGAAGCCCCATTCGAAATCTGGCCCTTTCTGTATGATTTGCAACGGATGGACTATGCCAACTCGAATCAGGGGGTCAAATGGTGTCACAATGACTACTATCGAGTGGAAAACGTTTGTTATAGCAGCAAGCGACTCCGAAGAAGCACGAGGCAACCTGATGAAAGAAGCGATAATAGCTATGGAAAAGAACAAATACGTTGCAATTCTTGGAATTCAAGTCACAAGAGATCATTTGGGTCAGGACGCGGAGAAAACGACGGTCTTCGTACATAGGGCTTGTGGAGACAAGAGGCTATCAGTTTCGGAAAGGACAGATCACGCCAGCTCCAGGTGGTGGGCCAAGATCCACTCGGACCATGATCCCGTTTGGGCGGCATTTAAGCAGATGGTGGGAAAGGAGAACAGGACTTATTCATGTAAGGATTTGAACAATCTTCTTTCTTTCCGCAAGCATTAACCTAGCAAACAGTACCAACATCCTTTCCCGAGCCTAACCTCCTTTAAACGGCAATTAATAATAGGAAAAATCTTCATGTATTTCATTCAGAATAGTTGCATCTAGCGAATAGTCAAGGGTGGGGAATCTAGATCGAGACCTGCCTTCTTCGATTTGTAATTGTTGAGTTCATTGAACCACCGCAAGAAGCTCCTTTCTTGTTTCGGAAACTTTTTCCAGCCGTCGTCTTTTTCATCGTCTTCAGAATCTGTAGAATCCACATCGAATATATCTAGATGTTTTGGGGCCAACCCAAGATCAGCATCCCGATATTCCTGGGCGTATGGTTTACAGGCACAAAATGGCGGTCGATGCCAACGGTTTGACTCGTCCGGCTTATGTGAGCTGAAAGTATGATTTCCTCCATCTTGCCATGAGTCTTTGACTGGGGATACAGTCTTCCAGAGTTTTTCAAGATCCTCAGTACTGTATCCTGGGTGAAAAATATCCTGGCCGTCGCCTAGTATCTCCATTATATCGGGGAGATCTGAGCAGAAAAATTCTACCCACCATGGAAGGAAGCCAGCCAGTTCCCAGTCAATGATTGCTGTGACCTTGAACTTCTTTTCTTCGTTTTCGTCTGAAATGAAGATGTTTTCTTCATGCAGATCGCCGTGAGTCAAAACGTATGGCCCACCCCTTGGGAAATTCGCCTTCATCTGGGATACCTTTTCGTCTACCTCTTCAACCCACGAAGCCCGTGTACATTGATCAGCACCAGAACCATTATTCCGGATCCACAGTAGCCATAGGAATCCTTTACGCATCGCCGGAGTTAAGTTTTCTAGCCACTCTTCCTCGTCGCGTCCCGTCTTAATACATCCGCGACCATCGCAATTTCCAATGATAGGGTCGCGAAGCTCTGAGCCATCTACTCTCTGCATATGTGGCCTAGTAATCTGGCGCCACTCCTTCACGCAATGCTTCAAGTCCTGAAATACATCGTTCTTCTGTTCCCGCGTAAGGGTATGCCAGATTGTTCCTATGGTGCTTCCCTTTGCGCGGGCCATGATAGTAAAGTGAAACTTATCATCTGGCCCTCCAAATTTATGCATTTCTACCAGAGGGAGATTGGGTTTCTCTTTCCGAAGAAACTGCTGCGCTGTGTAATCCGTATGCCACGCACTGTTACCGTTGTTGGGCTCATCCTTGAGCATCCACGGGCCATTTGAACCAAGTTCCCAGATTGCAGAATTTTTACGGAGGTACATGACTTTCAAGCGTGAAGTATATCCTCCAGAATCGAGCTCCTGCTGAGTGGTCCAGCCGCAATTATGACACAGTGGCTTGGGATTTCCCCTTGCCTCTGAGATCTCTATCGAAGTAAACGGAATTGCACCTGGGTATAGTTTACGTTCGCCAACCCGCATCGAATGCACCTCGTGAACGAGGTCGGAACCATCTACTCCAGGATGGTCTATAACATTATATATTAGCGCTAAACCATTCTATATCGATACTCTAACTTACAAGTATTGTCAAATTCTATCTTGTCTCTCATAACTCTTCTAGGGAGTTTGGTTCTCTCTACCTCGACTTCGGGCTTGACGTCGGAGCTGGAGCCCACGTGGCCGCATTTGCTACAAATCGTTTCTGACATATTGAGTATTGGGGTGAATGTGCAGTAAAGGATATTCGAGGAGAGGGACGCAGCTTTTATCTGTTTCACGAACTTCAAAGAGACAAAGATAGAGGAACCGCGAATACGGACTATGGACAAATGCGGCAGGGAACAAAGGAACCTTAGAAATAATCTTTAAAATATAAGCTTTGTTCACGTCCGCTTGCGCTCGCCTTCAACCGGTCAATAGCCACGCAAGTTCTTGGGCGGCCCGAGGTAGTTGCAACGGCAGTTTGCCTTAGCTCGTCCAGTTGAAGGCCTTATTTATGAATGTCTCTCAAATTCTGGGCACAAAGAAGCTTTGAGAGTGGAACAAAGTGGTAGCTGATAATTGAGCCACCATTCGCAAGAAAGATCAAAGAGAGGAATATATATCTTCTTTTATCATAACGACTGCAAATGGCCTTGCCGACTCCCTTTATCCGCAAACGTGTACAAAATTGCCTCCTCTGATTTAGGCACTCTGTACCAGCTTTACCCCTCGCAATCTTAAATAAACAACTTTCACGGACAGTATATATGCATGAACAAAGTCATTATTTATTCTCACCATGCCACCAAAAGCCGCTGCACCTGCACCCGCGGGAACTCGACGCTCCGCAAGAATTGCAGCCCGACTTGTTGTCACCTACGAGGGTCAGACTGCTCCCGAGAAGATCCCAGAAGGGAAAAGGAGATTGATAGCTGCGAATCTTAAAGCTGCAAAAAAGGGGAAGGCTGCTGTGAAGTCGAAGGTATTGGTTATGGATTCCGATGAGTCTGAGCCTGAGATTCGAGACTCGGATGAGTCGGAGGAGTCCGACGACGACTCACTAGATATGTCATTACCGCGAAAACTGATGGCGGGAGATAGAAGGAATAGAGGATAGATGTGAGGTCGAGTCCTGGTCTGAGGAATATTCAGATTCCGACAGGAGGAGGAAGATGAGGAGGAGAAGGTAATTGAAGAGGATGGAGAGGAGAAAGAAGTCCAAGCTTAAGAAGGAGGAGAAAGTTGGGAAGAGTGTTTGAAGTGTGTCAGAGACGTGAATGTGGCGTTATAACTGTATTTGCTTTCAATTTGTTCCTATTGTTTTGGTTTCTTTGGATGATTTTCGCCAACGTCTTCATCTAGAAGGAGAGTTCCTAATGGCGACTATTTCATATTGTTTCTGCGTATCGTACATTGTCCTGGGAGACCGAACGAAAGTCCGTTTCAACGTGAAGTCCGCTTTAGCAGCCGACGCCGTGCTAATATTCAGGTCTCGGCAGGTGCTTCGTATGGCATAGAAGTACAGGCGAGCCGTTCCAATTGGACAAACTTTACTTCCTCAAATGACGTCTATGATCTCTTTCTTGCTATTTTCTGATTCGCCCTCGTCACTGCAGTTTGGCTGCATATCATATCAGGCACCTGTTGCTGAAGAAGATATACGTAGAAGCACCAGTGGCCGGACCGAGGGCTGAGCGGCTCGCTTGCGGAAAGGGGGCGATGCGATTGGCTACTCGTACATTTTTCAATAATCGAAGCCCCTGTCTAGCTCCTCAGGAACAGGTGCTTATGCAATTCCAAGCTGATATTGTTCCATAAGCTTTCAAATTGGAAATAGCTTCCATTTCTTGGTTGCGAAAGTACGCGCAGGAGAGCGTGCTGTGCTCGCACTTCGCACTTCGCATTTAACGTAAGTGATGATGATGATACTGACCGTGGTATCTTGAAATGTAGGATATAAGGAGGTCTTTCATTGCTGCAATGGAGTTTCTCATCCTCATTAACTCCATCTCACAACAATTCACTCTCACATCTTTCTTCCACAATGCTCTGTAATGCCTTTCTGTCCGCAATTATCTTGGCCGTGGCCTCCTTTGGAGCACCGACATCCGGCTCATCTCAGCAACTTCCAATAGTAGACATTGGATACGATGTGCATCGAGCATCTTTGAATGTAAGGTTCTTGAGTGTTGAGCGAGATAGCATACTGACGAACCTCAGGCTTCCGGATCCTACTACAACTTCACCAACATCCGGTATGCACAACCACCAACAGGCAATCTGCGCTTTTCCCCGCCTCTCCCTCCAATTGGCATCAACAAGACTGTCAACGATGGTGGGAGTGTTCCCATCATGTGTGCTCAAGCGGGCCCAGGTATGAACACCTCCTTGACGGGTTTGACGCCCTACTAACTTCAAAAGCCTGGGAAGCAACGGCGTTCAGAATTCTCGGTGGCGCCAATGCAAGTCAGTTTTCACCAAACCCGCCTCCATTGAATTTGAGCAGTCTCCCAACAGCTATGCCTGGAGAAGTTGAGGATTGTCTTTTCCTTGATGTCATGGTGCCTACCTCAATCTTTGACAAGAAAGAAGTGAAACCAGGAGGTGAGCTTTCAGCGAGTGACAAGGCAAATTCGATAATGATTGACGAGAGTATAGCACCTGTCATGGTTTGGATTTTTGGAGGAGGCTTTGTGAGTGGCAGCAAGACTCACAGCGGCAACCCTGCTGGTATCCTCGAGCGTGCCCAAGAGAACAACGGCGAAGGTGTAATCTTTGTTGCTCTGAACTATCGACTCGGCATATTGGTTCGTCTCTCTCATCTTTGACCTAATCTTTATGTCTGACTCAGTGCAGGGCTGGCTCTCAGGGTCCACCTATCAACAAAACGCAACATCTAACCTTGGGCTGCACGACCAAGCACTCGCTCTCAAATGGATCCAGAACAACATCCACCTCTTCGGCGGCGATCCCGGTCGTGTAACCGTCTTCGGCGAGTCCGCTGGTGGTAGTAGTATCCTGGCTCAGCTCACAGCATACGGAGGCACCAAATCAGCTCCGTTCAAGAGAGCCATCATGCAAAGTCCTGCCTACTTTCCTGTCGCCACGAATTTTCAACAAGAAGATACCTTCAATGATGTCCTCTCCATATCCTCGCTTGTCGCCGCCAGGAACATTTCTACGACGCAAGAACTGAGAGAACTGAGTGAAGCCCAGCTGTATGAGATTAATGCTGCGTTTGTGAATCAATTTCCCTATGGAGACTTCGTACTCTTTCCTACTGTTGATGGAGAGTTCAATACCAAGCTGCCAGAGGAGCTTCTAGCTCATGGGCAATTTGACCGTAGTGTTGAGGTCATGGTGGGGGCCAACGGCAACGAAGGGGCGTTCTTCTTCAACCGGTTCTTGAAGAATGAGTCAGACTTTGAGGCCCAGGTCTCGCTCCTCCTTCCTGGCGCGAGAAAGCAAGATGTCAAATACATCACGCAAACTCTGTACCCGCCGGTATATGACGGCAGTTTCGGATATAAGACGATGGCGGAGAGAATTGCGCTGTGGACAAGTGATCTGACCGTTGATTGCAAGGCAATCTTAGCCAACCAAGCATACAACAACAGCTATTGTAAGTCTCACTCATCGCACTCGTCCCATGCGCATCATTGATGCTAATAATGAGTAGCATATATCTTCGTTGGCCCACCTGGCTACCACACTCAAGACGTTGCCTACACGTTCTATAATAATGGCGAGGAGATAGATAATTTCCGTGTGCCTGTCAACGCGACACTTGCAAAGGTCATGCAGGAATACTTCATCAACTTTGCGACAACGGGAAAGCCGAATGCAAATGAGAAGGGTGCTCCATTCTTCCAACCCTATGGATCTGGTACAGAGATGCAGATTCTCGGACTGGAAGGAATTGAGACCCAAGTTGTAGATCCAAAGAAGATTGAGAGATGTGATTGGTGGCAGAAGGCACTGTTTTACTGAGAGTTGACTGGAGTGTGGGATATGGAGCTAAGAAGGATACAGAAGGTTCAAGTATGAATCGTTTCTTTTCACAGTTATAGTAGTTATTTAGACCATGCTTTGGAGTTTAATGGAAGAGATCATAGGCGGCAGCAATTGAATGCCTTCTTAAAGAGTGAAAGTGGATTCACGTGATCAGGGACGGCTTTTCCCGGGGTCACCACCTCTTTATAACTTGCTTGATTTAGGCCGAGGAGACTTAATTGCCTGAGAATGGAGACTTGATCCTGGAGATAATAATCATTCATGCGAGACTTTAGTAAAGAATACTCAACCTCTCTCCTTCGCGAGTTGGTAACTTGGTACGAATTCCGGTAATGTAGGGCTGAACCCAGGGTGCGTATTATGTTCCGAGACTCTGATTGACGAGTGACCAAGACATCAAGATAATCGACCGTTCTGTGAAGGTAATCGACTTGATAGAGGCAATTTTCATTGGCTAGAAAGGTGAAAACCTGGCGACCCTTGTCGTGACCTCGTACCGGGGCGGGAAGCTGTCAGGTCCGAACCCGGATGAATCAAAAGTCATCTTAGGGTGACCTTTGCAACTGCAGGCTTCCTTTTGAAGAAGTTGAGTAGTCTAGGCGTCTTGCTAACAAGTTGCCCGTCCATAATCCCATATACGTAGCTATTCACAAGTATTAGCTCATATAGCCGGATACGGGTATTATACTTTAAACGCAATCACTTCGAGGTGCAGTCTTTCAAACAGATGTAATCGCAATTGTAGTACTCTCTCGACGCAATTTTCAATGCCTACCGCGCTTTCTGCGGGGAGTCTAGCTCTGCAGAAGATGGTCTGCAGATCCGCAGCGCCTGTAGAGCCGATACCAAACCTAAAAATAGTAAATCCACATGTGCCTTATTCATGCTTCAAGTCAAACTGGTCCGAATTGCAGTATAGTAAACTTCGAAACCGACCTCCTTGAAAACACTCTCTTGTAAAAAGTCGGCCCCACCCTTTTAGCCAGCCCCTGCAGCAGCTTTGCCGTTTTCAGCATGGTGAAGTGCAAGGGTGATGTTCCGATGTATCTCTAGTCACGTCATTGTCAGTCAACATCCTTCCCTTACCTTCCTCGTTCAAAACCTTATTACTATTTCTTGCCAACTACCTTACCAGATTATCGGCTTATAAGATCTTTAACCAGTGGTTATTTCTTCTTTTATTATGGCCGAAGAGCCTATCCTCAACCGTGATACAGCTTTAAGCCTTATACGTCAGCTAGGGAATCCATTTGTAGTGGAAGATTTGCAACATTCGTGGAGCGACAACCGTTTCCCACTATTTGAAATCCCATTTTAGAATATGGGACTGCTATTCAGGAAGTCAACCAGACAACGAGGATCGCATGAAATCGATAGCATCGCGCCAACGCCTCGATACTTGAGAATCTCGAAAGAACTCCTTGGCTACCCACATTAATCACAAAATATAGGAGCCAACAGCTTACATTTCGTTCCAAACGTCTCCAGTAGCTATTCAAGAACTGGCGAACCGGAGAGCAAAACGAAGAGGTCCTCAGAGCCTTACCGTTTCAGATCGCAAGGTGACATTCTGGACGCTGAGTTGAAATTTTTATATTCAGGGGAAGTAAAGGTACAAGCTCAGCGTTTCATCGATCTAGCGCTTGCGATTGGCACTGTTTGACAAGTCAGTTGAGTTCACTTGATTGAGAGACCGCATATTGCAACAAGCAAGAGAAAACTCACCATCTGATAATAAACACCCCTCTCCCTCAGCAACGCATGATGATCCCCCTTCTCCAACACCCTCCCATTCCCCATCACAAAAATAACATCCGCATTCTGCACAGTAGCCAACCGATGCGCCACAACAACCATCGTCCTGCCCTTCCTCCCCGCCTTCTCAAAAGCCTTCTGCACCAACTTTTCACTCTCGCTATCGAGACTCGACGTCGCTTCATCGAGAAGCAGTATCTTCGGATCACGGATCAACGCTCGTGCAATAGCAACCCGCTGTTTCTGGCCACCGGAGAGATTAATGCCTTTTGTGCCAACGTCGGTGTTATAACTGTCTGGTAACGACATAATGAAATCATGGATCTCGGCCTCGCGGCATGCCTCATACAACGCCTCTTGAGTAGTTGCTTCAGCTACACCGAGTAGGATGTTCTCTCTAATCGTTCCTTGATATAAAGTCGGCTCTTGCGCGACAAGGGAGATGGCTTTGCGGTATTCTTTCTCGTCGATATCTGCGATGTTGGTGCCGTTGCAGAGTATCTTTCCTTTTTGAGGTTCGTAGAATTTCTCGAGGAGGGAAACCACACTGGTTTTGCCGCACCCGGATGGACCGACCAAGGCAGCGAATTGTCCTTTCTCAATCTTTAGGTAAATATCAGTATTTGAAGAGAATTTCAGTTTGGGATGGCTCACGGTCAAATTGAGACCAGTGAAGATCGGAACATCTCGTGTGGGGTATTTGAACCATAGGTCGCGGAACTCTATCTTGACACCTCCTTCTGCATCTTGGAGCTCTGAAGTTGCCTTGTCTTTTGGCTTTGTGGGAATTCTGAAGCTGAGGATTCGATTCGCTGCTTGTGCGGCTTGTGCAAAATCTGCAGTGAGGTGGAGGTGAGCCGATGAGAACGATTCTGTTGGTGGTAGACAAAGTGGCAAAGCAGTTGACTTACTTGGTCCAAAGCTTAAAAATGCCCCAGCACTCTCAGAACCATTGATGACAGCGATGTAAACCACAAAAAAGGCTGCAGCACTGTACTCTCGCGAAGCGAGTAATTTACCACCGTAATAGAATGTCAGAGCCATACACAACAAATTTACACTATCACTTAAAGCGAAAATCATGCTGGAGAACCTCGCCTTCTTAAAAGCTTTATCCAGGTGGCCTTGCAATAAGACATCATAGCGAGCAGTGATCATGCCTTCTAGCGTCAATGATGTGACCGTGCGAAAGGCTCCAATGGCTTCAGCAGAAAACTATGGAAGGTTAACAGCTGCTTGTATAACTTGAACATCTTGCTTAGACAACTTACTTTGGAGCTTTCGGCGAAAACCTCCTGGTTAATCTTCTCAAATTCCACTTCAAACCGGTAGCGAAAGAAGGCTCCGACCATAATAATCGGGAGTGCAACAAACACAGCGACCAACGTAAGCTTCCAGCCAAAGACAAACGCAATTATGATACAGCCTATCAGACTGAAAATAGACTGAAAGACCATCGCCATGTTGACGCCGAGAAGCTGCTGCAGCTGCGTCGGGTCATTCGCCACTCGGCCGGTCAGTGTTCCGCTGGAATTGTCCTCTGCGTCGAAGAACGCGATCGGTTTGGCTAAGATGCTCTCAAAGTACTGCTGGCGATACGTGCAAGAAACATTGACGGAGACCTGGTTAGACGACCATCCTTCCCAGTAGTAGGCAAATGCAAGGCAAATTGCTAGGACGACAAACATTAATGACCAGTGTGCAGTCGCGTTGATAAGCGCTTGGCCGATCAGCTCCACGACGGTTATTAACTGGGCAAAGAGGTAGGCTTGAACTGGGAAGGCAGCTAAGTCTTCATGTCAGTATATAGCGCATGATCTTGGGAAGTCGAGAGACTCACCGCCAGCTCCCATACATGTTACCACTAATAAAACGTACCTAGAGATCAAGGCTTCCAATTAGTGCTGCTGAGAGCATCGGAGTTGGAATGGGGAAAATGTTCCTTGAGTTATCAACTCTTAAAGCATGTGAAGAAAGTGAGAGCTCCCGGTAGATTTGAAGTGGGAAATCGTGTTATTAACTTACCATTGCCATTGACTACGTTGTTCATACATGAGAAGACCAAAACTTCCAAAGAATGATTTGGGCTTATACGGCTCTTCGACTTCCATATCGTTCGCGTTTCCACTCCCCTCGCTCTGTACTCGCGCCAAAGGGTTTGAGCTTTGGATTCTGTCTGCATCCTCTTCCGGGAATGGCTCGTCCATGGACAACTGCTGGGCATTCACCAGAGCCCAATAAACACCATCGGGGTTTGAGAGTAAACTCTCGTGGGCCCCTTCCTCGATGACCTTGCCCTTCTGCAAGACCACAATTTTATCCGCTTTCTTGATGGTTGACAAGCGGTGAGCAATGGTGATTGTTGTTCGGCCCTCACTGACCTTGTCCAAGGCGGCTTGTACGAGTCTCTCTCCACGCACATCAATGGAACTCGTTGCCTCATCCAGAATCAAAATCTTCGGCCGCTTGATTATGCTTCTGGCAATAGCCAGTCGCTGGCGCTGGCCTCCAGAAAGTTTGATGCCGGCATCACCAACGTGAGTCTGATAGCGCTGTGGAAGTTTGGCTATGAACTCATCCGCAAATGCCTCCCTGCAGGCTTCTTCAACGAGACCTTTCTTGATTTCAGCACTTTCGTTCTCCCACTGAGAGCCAACTAAGCCGTATTCCACGTTCCTGTATATCGTGTCGTTGAAAATAAACGGCTCTTGTTGAACGAGACCAATTTGCGATCTCCACCATTTCAGGTCGACTGAGTCGATATTCTTATCGCCAACGAAGATCGAGCCACTCAAAGCAATTGGAGGTTCAGGAGCCTCTTGATTTTCTTCTGCGGCGTCTTGAGGATCTTTTGACTTGCTGTCCTGCTTGTCATTCTTTCCCATACGACTTGCCGGAAGCACAACTCGATTTTCATCACTCAGTTCATACCAGCGCTCAAGAAGCCCCACAATTGTGCTCTTTCCCGAACCGGAAGCACCAACGATGGCAGTTATCTTTCCTGGTTCAAAACTGACATTGAGATCGTCGAGGACTTTCACATGAGGTCGGCTCGGATATGCGAAGGTGACAGATGCAAGTCGGAGTTCGTCATGGGCTGAGACGTCAGGTTCTTTGAGCCCTACCGTAGATGGTTTAGGGGCATCAACTGTACGTATGCAAGTTACCAGTCGCTCATTTGGGCTGTGTGAAGAGAGTCACCGCGCTTCTAATGGTCACTTACTAATTACAAAGAAGTCACCAGCAGCGCTTGCGGCTTTAGAAGCAGCTGCTATGGGAGAAGCCGTCTGCCCAGCTGAGAAGGCAAGCATCATTACAGATGTAAGAACAATGACAATCGTCCCTACACTGTCAATATGATGTTCACGGTACAGTTTGAAGCCGAACCAGAAGCACAGAGCCATTGTGGAGTACACAGCGAAGTAAGGAGGCACGTATTGGAGTCCCAAGAATGGCGAAATCTTCAAACCGCGACGTCTCGACTCTTCGATCCATCCCGCGTATCTCCTAGCGATTCGTCCTTCGGCTCCACAGGCTACAATCATTCGGATGGATCCGAGGACCTCTCCGGCAATCGAGGATGCCTTTGCGTCGGCATGCTCAACTTCCTTGTTCATCCTGAGGATCACCGGTATTACAACTCCGTAGGAGAGGCATATAAATGGCACGATCGATAACGTGGCTAGCGTAAGAGCCCATGAGAATCTGAAAGCGACAACAATTGCTGCGATAGAGAGGGAGATAAACTGGATGAGGATCCCTAGCCTAGACAATTGAGGGATCAGCATTTCCCTTCCAACATGTCTGAAATAAGAGGTCATAAGCGGTCAGGCTAGGAGGAATATTGAGCAAACGGAGTACAGCCTGTACAGGAGCGGAAACAATGATTCGGGCGAGAAGACAATAATCCAATATCCTTACCTATCCGATATCCCGACTTGAAGCACGTTAGCCGTGCTAGTTATCGTATTTGATGCCTGACCGCTGGGGAGGGTGTCCAGAACCTGAACCGGCAAGCTGAAGAGAGCCTTTAAATATGCGGACCGAAGCTTGGCAGACATGCGAAGACCTGCTATGCGGAAGATGAGCATGCTGATATAGCTCAACACCCATCTTCCGATGAAGAGATACACAATGTATAGCGTCTGCTGGCTCAAGATGTGAAGGAACTGCGCTTTCGTGGTTGTACTGCCAGGCGTGAAGTAGGCACTGAAATGGGTTGCGAGATGGCCGAAGACGATGTTCATGAGAGGGAGAGTACAGCCCGTGGCTATCTCGGCGAAGAATGCGATGCCCAGCAGTATTCTGTCCGTCAAAGTTGAGTAAGTGAAGATCCGCATGTAGTCAGACCAGGTAGTCTTATTCTCCGCTTTGCTCGAATAGTCGACTTTCTGTTCATCTGGGTCTTCGATTTTTGACAGGCTGTGATCTGCTTGCGAAGGAGAAATATCCACTGTGGTAATCTCTCGATTGTGTGAACCTCCCTCTGCTTCTGGAAGAGGAACGGCGGCTTCCTGCCCGGGATCCATGATTTGCAGGAATGTAAACGCAAAATCAAAGGCAATCCGATTCCGTGGATGGTGCTTGGGTTGCAGTCGATGTTGTGGTTGATGGACGAAGGATCGAAGTCGTTTACGGCAAGAAATACACTCCTTTGATCCCTTTCACCTTTTCATTGTTCGAATTATGCCAAGATATATTGGAAGGGTTGGTGTATAACAGGTGTCGAAAGGAAGAACCAATAATCAAGGTCCAGGAAGACATGGGGAAGTCGGGAGATAAAAAGTGGAGTTGAGAAAAGAGCCAATAGTCGAGGTTTGTGGCTCTTTGAGCATCGGCATGTCCTGCCGAAGCGACGATTGAACAATCAGAGATGGCGAGATAGCCTCGGTTTGTCGTGTGCCTGAACAAAGAAGATTGAAGGATACGCGTATTGTATGAGTGAGTAAGACGGAGGAATGGTGAACCGGTTAGGCAGGCAACGCCTAAACGCGGCTGGGGCGGCTGGCTACCATCAGCCTTGCAAGAACCATACTATTTCTCTGGGCTCGGCTCTCGCAAGCTTCTGTCAGCCAGCCAGAACTTCTCCTTGTGTAACCCTCTTTAAAGAAGTTCTAACCGAGTTACTTAGGCAACTACAATAAGTTCTTTGTCATTGGTAGAATGGTGGTGGGATATTCAAAACTTGAAATGGGATATTATAGAAAGGCAATAAACGAGCGCCCAACTATAAGTCACTTTGTCTCAACCAATAAGTTGGATTAATTCGATAATCGTCGCGTAGAGTAATCAACTATATATAGAATAAGTTTATAAATAAAGTGGGCAAAGATATTTAATTATTTTTAGAGAATGAAAAGTTCTTTATATATTAAAAAGTATATAATTAGTATAAACTCTCAAAATTATTTAATATAAATAAATATTTTTGAGAAATTCATATAATTTTATTATAATATTAATTTGAAGAAAAAAATAAAAAAAATAAAAAGAATTAAAATTATTAAATATTAAAATAATTAATAAATATTAATAAAAAAAATTATTTAAAAAATTATTAAATATATTAAAATTAAAAGAATTTTTTTAATATAATAATAAATTATAAAACTTTATATAAAAATTAATTTTTTAAATAAAAAAATATTTAAAAGAAATTAATTTCGAAATTTATTATAATATAATTCGAATTTTTTTAATTTAATATATAAAGAATTAATTTAATAAATTTTATATTAAAATTTAAATTATTTCGATTAAAAATATAAAAATTTGAAATATTTTTATAATTTGGAATATAATATTAATTCCTTTGGATTTAATAATTATTATATTGAATATAATATATATAAATTAATTTTCATTTTCGAGTTTTATAAGAATTATATTTTGCTTTTTTTATTCTTTTTTAATATTCTTATTATTTAATTATTTAATTTAATTATAATTAAAATTTTTAATAATATAATTAATTTGAAATTCGAATTTTTATTTTTTAGTTTTATTTAATATTTATAATAATAATTAATATAAAAGAATAATAAATAAATATTTAATTATTAATTATTTTATTATAATTAATAAATTAAATTAAATTGATAATTATTATATAAAATATTTTGTTAATATTACTAGGGATATTTAATCACATGTGAATAAATCAGAAACGTAATACAATAAGACCGTGCTATTATATTCCGTTGAATTATAAATGATTAAAAGTAAAAGCGCAAAATTAAAGAGTTATATCCTTTAATTTTGCGCGTTCTTACGCTAGTCTTAGTGTAGCCTAGCGTCGCACGTAATCACGTGCTTACTCTTATATCCACATTAGCACTTCTTTCTTTATAGTAAAAACTAAGGCTAGTTTTTTAGAGAAATAAACGCAATTATCCTCTATTTTTACCGTATACTATTGATACGTAAGATTTGTTGATATTCTAGTAATTACTTAAAATATTAAGCTAAAAGAGGGGGAAATCCCCTATTTCTAGCCTTATCGGTTAAGTAGTTATAACTCCAAAACACAACGCGTAAATCACTTTTCTACTTTTCTCTATTTCTCTCTCTACTTCTCTCCGCTCTACTCCACTACTCCATTATCCTTTCCTCTTTTAACCCATCCTTCCATTCTCACCGTAAGGCAATTAATATCCAAGAACTTCTCCAGAGCCTTATTAAGTATTAACTTCGTTATAATATCGACTATATTATCTTACCCATTAATCCACCGAATCTCTTGCAACTCTTTACGCTCATACGATTAACGTAGAGCCATAATATCGATCATTAGACGCTTCTCTTTAGTAGTGCTTAGCTTGACTAAGCACTCGTACAAAAAATAAGAGTCGGTATATACGATAATAAGAATAGTGGGAAATCCAAATTGTTCCGTGATCATATTAATAGTAGTACCAATAGTAATAGCCATGTCTACTCCTCTTACTATACTATATATCTCAGAGGTTAATACGCTCCTAATTACGCGTTTACTCTTTATCGAGCTCTAATGGATAAAATTACCTTTAAATTCGAATTCTTTACCGTCCAATCGAATCGATTTATTCGTAAAAACGATTCCATATCCAATTTAAAAGCTAAAATCTTTATTGTTTACGAATAATCTATCGACGAAAACGAATAATTTAACTACAAATAATTAAAGAAAGATATACGTAATACTTCTATTCATATTATCGATTTGCTATTTAAATCTTTTATTAAGAGTAGCGACTTCGTCCTTAGTCGGGTCTTAGTACTAAGCAGCAACGGATAAATCAAAGACCGCCTCCGATTGGCAAATAATAGTAATGTATACTCCTCTAATGCGCTATTCTCTATAGTCGGCCTAAAAATTAGCAAATTTAATATTAACCAACTTAAGCTTCTTGCCTTACTCCTTCTATCTTAACTCGATCGTACTTCCGTATTGGGACAAAATATATCCATTGAAGATTAATAGCGTATTCGGTATTAAAGCTTCCTTGAGTTTAACCAAAAATTTAACCTTCTTAAGCTCGTCTTCCTCAAGGGCAAAGAATGATCCGTTTGCCAAAATGAGAGTATTATTTGTTTACATGCCAACAACGCCGAACACGTCCTTCGTAATTATAATTAAAAAGCAAGGGTCGTATATCGATATAATTATAAACAGCTTCTCCTTATAGTACTTATAATACGTAGCCTACCAATGGGTTCCGACTTCCGCAATACTATATAATGGCTTTAAGATGACCATGACAATATCGGGTGGATATAAATGACGTGTCTCCTTTGGTAATCGTACTAATATAAATCGTTAGAAGTTTATCGCAAATTGAGTGTAGGCTTAAGTAATATCTCGAAATTATAATCCGATCTTCTTACTTAGAAGTTGAATTAAAGTAAGCGCCAATACTATAATAACTCGCTGATTAACTCGTTAAATTATCGGAGATTATATAAAAATCATTTGCTTTCCTTTATCGTTATAGCCTTGAATTACGAGTTTTAATTTCTCGTATAGACTATTCGTAACTTTGCTTTTAATTTCGTTAACTAGTCTCGAATTAAAGATACGAACTCTAATATGCTTAATATAATCGAACTTCGTAAAATTAAATACTCCTTCGGTAATAAGACTATTTATTTTTTTCTTTTGAGAAACTTTAAATAGATATCCGAGAGTAGTAATTATATTTTTTCGACGTAATTTTAAAGTTAACTCCATATTAGACTTCTTTTTACTTATTATGAAAACTATAAATAATATGCCTCCTTTTTTAATAGTAGCCGTAAATACGTTATTAAAGTCCTCGCTATCTTTATCTTCAGCGTAATACTATTAGACTTTATTTCGTGATCCTTTAAATTTATCGCGATTACGGCGCTGGATTGTTTTGTTTTACTCGATCGGCTCTTTATAGTTTAAATTTTCCCTATTTAAATCGTTCGACAAAAAAACTCGAGAAGTCGAATCGTCGAAAATTAACTACTTATTATCGTCTTTATAGTATAGTTTAACTATTATTGATCGGAAGTTTATCGGTCCGTAGAGTATATCGATAATGCAAATCTCATTGTTCGTATCCAATAATTTGTATAAACCACTCTATCCTCCCTTCTCGCGCCAAACGCGTACGTTAAACATAATTAATAGTCTTAAAGTAATCGTAGTATTCGGCCCATTTCTTATAATTAGCGCGTCCGCAATTTGTCGTTTAATGTAAAGGCGTCGAACTTCTTTAATAATTGCGCGGATTACTTCAACTCTCTTAATAACTAATAGTAATAATGCATTTTCATTAATTATTCTAAAATAAGCCCTAAAAACTAATAAAGTTGGTATAAATCCATTAAATCCGACTAAATCGTTAACGGCCTTAACTATTATCTACAAAACCATATCCTTTTTAATTTGTTTACGAATTAACTCGTCGCGAATAATCTCGTAAATTCGTCGTAATAAAGTATAATATCTCTCCACTTTTCCTACGCTATTATAAACTTTAATAGGGATTTTTTTAATCTCGATTACTATGGATTTAACGTGTTATCGGAACTCTATTAATGAAAAGTTCTTTTTAGCGTCGTGTACAATATAATTAAATGGTTTTTGATATGTATTAATTTAGTATATACGTAGAGTATTTTATACTTTTCTCGCAAACATGTCCTTAAGAAATCGGGTTACTTGAAATGCCGTAGACGAGTTTACTACCTATAAGACTAACTTACCGTCCAAGTATAAAACGTCGATAATAATTAAGTAGTTAAATTCGTGGTTATTTTGTAAAGTAAACTTAAATTTTCCCGGAGATTTACTATGCATTTGGCAATAGTGGCAATACTTAGTGAAGTACTTAATATACTTGGCGTTTACCTTATAATTAGCGCGCTAAAAGACTCTTAATAATCGTCGAATTAATAGATAACCAAAACGTCGATATAATTGGCGTAATTCAACTTTAATGAGATGACTCCAAACTATACTTTGTTCGTACTAATGTAATAATATCTACGAGTGGCCCTATTTACGTACGACCGGAATAATCTTATTTCCTTAAATCAAAATATTCTCTAAGTTATCGAGCCTTATACCCATTTTATCTATGTTTTAAATGCAAAATAAAAAAGGCGTATTTATAAGGATAATATAAAAGATAATAACTTTTAGTAGAATATCGACTCGAATTATTCTTTGAAATATAATAGTGCCTTTACTAAATTTGATCTTATAAGCGCTAGTTATAATAATATTTAACTATACGCTAACGTCGATCTTTCGCAGAGCCATGAATTGTGATTAGTCAGCAGTTGATACTCCAACGACTCTACTATCGGGCATAATTCCTTAGAAAACTTCTAATGAGTATCGATCCTCGAACGTAAAAACTAAATATTAATCCGACTCGAGTACTAATTATTAGAACAGCGTTAAAGTATAGAAAATATCCTCTCTCGTAATTATATAGCGGACAAATTAATTATTAAGGATAGCAATAGTTTGCGTACCATTAATTTCTCTAAGTTCCGTAACGTAATTATTATATCCATCCTCCATTTCCATATTCATAAGTAGTTAGTCTAACTCTATTTGTCTCTCATCTTCCAAACCCTTTACACCCTCACATTAAGTAAAAAAACTCTAATAATACGCAAGTATAATATCGTAATCCACTTTGTACTGAGATCATTATCGAAATCGATCGTAGGCTTAACGTCGCTCTTCTATCGAGTGTTTTATTAACTAGTACCCCGGCTTATTACAAATGTAGCACTTCTTTTAATATAAAGCCGAACCTCTTTAATATCCACGTCTTTCTCGATATCCACCGCGAGAGCCTCCTCTACCTCGTTATCCTCCTCTGCCTTATCCTCCTCTGTCTCTGCCACTTCGTCTATATATTCGGTCAGTCTATAGTTGCTCCGAGTCGTCGTCGTTACCGCTCTCTTAGTATTTACTAGTATTATCCAAGTTATATTGTTGTATCTCTCGTAAGCGTATCGCAATACCAACTGCCGATCGTAGCTCGGCGTAAACACCCTCGAACGTAATAGTAGGCTTATAAAGTACTAAATTGCACTCCTCAACTCCGCGGCAAGCGCTAATAACTTAATCTCGGAGATTATACTCCTTCTAATACTCGCCGAATAAGCCCATTTAAATCTTTTGGAGTTCATCAAAGAGTATTTAAAAACACTCCAACTTAGTCTTTAACGAGTTACTTTCAACGATTCGTAGTAACGTAGTCTCTCTCTACATCGATATATACAATTATCGATTCTTTTTAGTCTCGAAGTATTTTCGAATTATATTTATCATTAGTTCGAAGCCGAGATTTCTTCTTACAATATAGTTATAATAGTAAATACTCGCGCGGCTCTTTAATATAATAAAAAACGCCTTATTAAATTAGTCCTCTAGTAATCCGACTTTATTATAATAATTATAAAAAACTTATAATTTACTATCGAGGAAATCGTATAACTCTCCATCGTATCTCTTATCCTCGAAGTAAACCTTCATCAAATCTATAATCAACTTAATCGTCGAACTCGATCGGCCCGATTATTGATCCGAGTAAAAGTTTTCGTGTAAGAGATTACCGATTAGTAGGACATTATTTATTCTACTTTACTAGGGTTATATTTAATCCTATTACTATCTCTCTTAAAATTGAATATTCGTACCCGTTAATGTTTCGATAGTAGTAAATATAATTAGGTCTTTAATAATTGAGTTCGTCGCGTCTTATTTAGTGGTTGCTTATTATTCTAATTATTGTTAAAGTGTCTACTATAATACAAATAGTTGATTTAAAGTAATTAAAAGCAACGGTTAATTTTATCGTAAGTAAAAACTACCGCGATTTCTCAATTAATCGTTAATCTCTTACGTAGTCCACTCATAGAATTCCTCTAAATTAATAACTCGAACAAAATTCTCAATAATCAACGCCCCATCTCTTAGTACCTAGTATCTATATATACGCAGGAAATTGCGCAAACGACGAATGAGATCAAGGTCGACCAAACGAAAGATCTCCATTATCCATCCTATAAAATCTTCCTTAAAAGCTTCCTATAGGTTATAGTCTATATATCCTTCTCTCTTATAGATATTAAAACGACGCATAATAAATCCGTTAATAGTCTCCTCGTTTTAATCGTCTTCATTCGTAGAATTAAATCGTTTTCCCTATTTGTCCTTATCGTAAAGGAAATCCTTCTTCGATACGTCCGCCATCTTAAAATATAATTTAATATTAATTAAAAAGAGGTTTAATTGTGATTCGATTAAATATTATTACATTTAATATTAAATAACGAAAGTTGCGCAAAGTGTCTTATCGTAAGCGCAAAGTATCTAATCGTAAATACTTTATCGAAAAAACTATCGAAAGTCATTTATCGAGGGTAAACTATCGAAAATCGTACTCGAAATCTTATCGGAGATATAATCGTAAATATAAATTATTGCTATTCGAGTAGAAATTTGCGCTTTTTTAGTTAATAGAGACGAGAACTCAATTAAGAGGTTGCCGCTTCGAGGCTGTAAAATGGTGTCGTTCTTAACGTTGATTTTAAGTAGCGCTCTAAACTGCTTATCCCAAGTCTTCGTAAACGTTCGTTGTTCTACGTAATAAACGCAAACTTAATTAAATAGCACAAAGTTGAGACTCCTCTCGCGCTTCCTTTTCAAGTCCTTTAATAATCGCAACGTTTTTAGCACGTTCTTTTAAAAAGCCTCCAAAATCGTATTAATTATCCTGAGCGCGTAACTACTTCTTTTGCGTCGCAATTAACCTTTTTTAATATAAACCTAATTACTCCGTAATTAATTAAACAACCACTAATCAATATTAATATTACCAAGGATACTTAATCACATACGAGTAAATTAGAAACGTAATACAATAAAACTATACTATTATATTCCGTTGAATTATAGATGATCAGAAGTAAAAGCGCAAAATTAGAGAGTTATATCCTCCAACTTTGCGCGTTCCCACGCTAGTCCTAGTGCAGCCTAGCGTCGCACGTGATCACGTGCTTACTCTTATACCCACATATTTTAATTTTATTTTTGGATTAAATAAAATTTAATATAATTTATATTTCGTAAATATATTTTATTTTATTTTTGGATTAAATAAAGTTTAATATAATTTATATTTCGTAAATAGATTTTATTTTATAAATTTTATCGAAAGTAATTATTTTAATAAAATTATTTTCCTTTTATTTAATAATATATTTTT